>JAHRHZ010000289.1:30382434-30412145 GCA_024137785.1 Ginglymostoma cirratum | reverse complement strand
GGTCTGGCAGCACCTGTGGAGGAGAAAACAGTTAACGTTTCGGGTCCGGTGACCCTTCCTCAGAACTGGTTCTGAGGAAGTTCTGGGGGAAGGATCACAGGACCTGAAACGTTAACTCTGTTTTCTCCTCCACAGGTGCTGCCAGACCTGCTGAGCTTTTCCAGCAACTTTGTTTATGTACTTGTACTCCTAGGCCCCTCTGTTCCACAACACTCCTCAGGACCTTACCATTTACTGTATGAGTCCTACCTTGGTTTGACTTCCCAAAATGCAACACCTCGCCAGTTCTGAGGAAGGGTCACCGGACCCGAAACGTTAACTCTGTTTTCTCCTCCACAGATGCAGCCAGACCTGCTGAGCTTTTCCAGCAACTTTGTTTATGTTCCTGATTTACAGCATCCGCAGTTCTTTTGGTTTTTATTTAGCACAAGTACATAGTTTGTTGAAAGTGGTGTCACAGGTGGATAAGGTGGTGAAGAAGGCATTTAGCTTGCTGGCCTTCAATTGTCAAAGCAATGAGTACAGGAGTTGGGATGTTATGTTACAGTTGTATAAGTCATTGGTGAGACCGCATGTTGAGTATTGTGCACAGTTTTGGTCACCCTGTATTGGAAAGATATTGTTAAACTTGAAAGTGTGCAAAGAAGATTTACGAAGGTGTTACCAGGACTAGTAGTCCTGAGTTGTAGGGAGACATTGGCCAGGATAGAAATTTATTCCTTGGAACATAGGAGAATAAGGGGTGACCTTATTCAGGTGTGTAAAATCACGAGGGGCATAGACAGGAGGAATACATATAGTCTTTATCCCAGGGCTAGGGAATTGGAAACAAGAGGGTATAGGTTTAAGGTGAGAGGGGAAAGATTTAAGAAGAACCTGAGGGGCAACATCTTCATGCAGAGAGTGGTGCATATATGGAATGTGCTGCTAGAGAAAGTGGTTGAGGTAGGTACAACAGCAAGGTTTAAAAAGCATTTTGGATAGGTTCCTGGATGGGAAGGGTTTAGATGGATACGGACCAATTGTGGGCAGTTGGAGCTAGCTGAGTGGGCACCATGGTCAGCACGGACCAGTTTGGGCCGAAGGGCCTGTTTCCATGCTGTATTACTCTATGACTCAAAAACTATACCTACATCTTCCTTGAAAGTCTTCAATGTTTTGGCCTCAGTAATTTGATGTCATACTTGGTGCAAAGTTGAACTCCTGACCATATATCTGTGCCATCAGTGATTCACAGACAGTGGAATGACAGAGATGGTGGGATGCTGCTTTAGAATTTTCTTTAGTTCAGTTGATATCACCTATTGTGCTTCTTTTAATGGCTGAACAAGCCAATGCTGGAAAGGAAAGGTCTGTGATAAATACTAGGCATGATGGGCACTAGGGTGGCTTAGTGGTTAGCACTACTGCCTCACAGCGCCAGGGACCTGGGTTCAATTCTACCCTTGGGCTACTGTCTGTGTGGAGTTTGCACGTTCTCCCTGTGACTGTGTGGGCTTGCTCCAGTTTCCTCCCACAGTCCAAAGATGTGCAGGTTTGGTGGATTGGCCATGCTAAATTGCCTGTAGTGTCCATGGAGATGCAGGCTAGGTGGGTTTGCCATAGGAAATGCAAGGTTACAGGGATAGGGTAGGGGGTGGTTCTGAGTAGGATGCTCTTCAGAGGGTCAGTATGGACTCAATAGGTTGAATGGCCTGCTATCACACTGTAGGGATTCTATGGCTCTGTGTAGTCAATTGCCGGTGGTCCAGGATGACCTGGTTTGAAAGTTGGGACTTACTTTAGACCTTTTGAGACCACATGTTGGCCAGATGGCTAACTCTTGACCCTTACTGGTATCACCATGTGCGTTGGTCATCAGCTACAGTTCATGCTTTAATGCTACAACTTCCTGTATAATAATTCCAAGTCATCCAAGCTTGAATTGTTCCCAACATCACAAGCAAACCTGTACCCAGCAGCATTCCATTCTGGAGTTACATAACTAAAAGACTACTGAATCCAAATAAGACATCATCCTATAATGGTACAACAGAAGGCTTTTAAACAATCTAGCAGACATGATATGAAAGCTCCCAATGCCCATGACTGTGCTTTACAGCAATGATTATGAGAAAACTGTAGGTTAAGGTATTTTCATCAAAACATAGATTCATCATGCTGTTTCCCATTTTGTTGTACAGAGCAGGACCTTTTTTTGATATCAGGGAGAGAGCAAAAGAAATGCAATGGGCGTCACAAGTGATCGGAAGGGAATCTTCAGAGCCTGGGGGAATGGATAGAATTACTAATTACATCGTCATGGATAGAAGCAGTGAGTCATTCCTGCAACAATCACAACTTTGAAAAGGATTGGTCATGCTGCATACAGGACAAAGTCAAGTTACATAAAAAGATATATTAAAATGACCAGACAAGCTTTGCAAGCCACAGAAGCTAGGGATAACAATGTAAGTGTATTATTTGGGAAGACGAGAAGTTGATAGGTAAAAGAGGCAAGTTCCCCTGGAACTCAGAGTCTGATGTGGGCTTTTGTCAGCTCTGGTGATAGATTCTGAGGTTTAAACACTCAGACCAATATGTTGAAGAAACAGCAGCACACAATTAAATAGCAGCTGGTTATTCTCTACAATGCTTAAGGTTTTTTTTTTCAAAGAGAAAAGCACATTTGAAGATGTAATTCTTCCAAGAAAATAATTCTTGTAAGTTGTTTTTCTTTCCACAGAGTACTCTGCCCACACCTCCACCTTTCCAAGAGTTCTACTTTATATGAACATTAGGTGGGTGAGACTGAAACAGATCAATCCAATTATTCTTACTCTTTGTTCTCTTAGGATAAAACACCTCTCATGCGCCTGACTCAATTGCAAACTCAATTATGCGTGGGAGGATCTAAGTTCCACTGAGTTCTAAAGAAATGTGAGGAGTGTTCAGCAACTAGGAAAGTGAACACACTTTACTGAATGCATTTCATTATAACACGAGAGCAATCCTGGTGCAGGAGATTCATAACAGTGTCATTTGCATTCATTCTGACATCTTGAAGCACAGTCTGTGTGCAGCTGAAAATTGCCATTGTGAACAGCAGGCTAGAAGACTTCAACATGTGCACTTGAAATATCCACCCAGATAAACTTCTTGTTTAGGAAGAGCTTTACCAGCAATGATAAACGTGCATCTTTCTGCTACACGTGAACATTTTAAATCAGGGACAGAAAATTTTAAAAAATGGTCAGGTTCCCCGTTAGCTGTCTTTTAACGCTGGAGCAGATGGCAACAACGAGAGATGAGTTACTCAGTGATTAATAAAAAATGGAGGGTTGCATGTCTGCAATCTAAATGACAATAAAAACTCATTTTAAGATGGTCTCTATTCAGGTGGAGGCCATATTATTTCATTATGATTGTGCCATTTAATTCTCCCTAATAAAAAAAATTCCCAGTTCATACAGTTCTTAATTGGGGTCTCTTTATATATCCTTTAGAACTTATACTAAAAAGATCTTAGAATTAGAGCAAGTTTAATACAGGGATCTTACCAGCAGATGACTTTTTCTTAAAAATCAGTAATCAGGTATTTGGCTCCATCCCTGGCCTACTGGTGCCACCTCGTGCTCCCATGAGGAGCTCGAACAGTTCATCCACTTCACCAACACCTTCCACCCCAACCTGAAGTTCACCTGGACCATCTCCAACACTTCTCTCTCCTTCTTGGACCTCTCTGTCTCCATCTCGGGTAACCACCTAGAAACCGATGTCCATTTCAAGCCCACTGACTCCCACAGCTACCTGGAATACACCTCCTCCCACCCACCCTCCTGCAAAAATGCCATCCCCTATTCCCAATTCCTTCGCCTCCGCCGCATCTGCTCCCAGGATGAGACATTCCACTCTCGTACATCCCAAATGTCCTCATTCTTCAAGGACCGCAACTTCCCCCCCACAGTGGACGAGAACGCCCTTGACCATGTCTCCCGCATTTCCCCAAACACATCCCTCACGCCCCGTCCCCGCAATAATAACCAAAAAAGAATCCCCCTCGTCCTCACATACCACCCCACCAACCTCCGGATCCAACGCATCATCCTCCGACACTTCCGCCATCTGCAATCAGACCCCACCACCAAAGACATTTTTCCCTCCCCACCCTTATCTGCCTTCCGGAGGGACCACTCCCTCCGCGACTCCCTTGTCCGCTCCACACTCCCCTCCAGCCCCACCACACCCGGCACTTTTCCCTGCAACCACAGGAAGTGCTACACCTGCACCCACACCTCCTCCCGCACCCCAATCCCAGGCCCCAAGAAGACTTTCCACATCAGGCAGATGTTCACCTGCACATCTGCCAATGTGGTATACTGCATTCGCTGTACCCGTTGTGGCTTCCTCTACATCGGGGAAACCAAGCGCAGGCTTGGGGACCGCTTTGCAGAACACCTGCGCTCAGTTCGCAACAAACAACTGCACCTCCCAGTCGCGAACCATTTCAACTCCCCCTCCCATTCCTCAGATGACATGTCCATCCTGGGCCTCCTGCAATGCCACAGTGATGCCACCCGAAGGCTGCAGGAACAGCAAATCATATTCAGCCTGGGAACCCTGCAGCCCAATGGCATCAATGTGGATTTCACAAGTTTCAAAATCTCCCCTCCCCCAACCGCATCCCAAAACCAGCCCAGCTCATCTCCACCTCCCTAACCTGTTTTTCCTCTCACCTCAAGCCACACCCCCATCTCCTATCTACTGACATCATCCTGCCCCCTTGACCTGTCCGTCCTCCCTGGACTGACCTATCTCCTCCCTACCCCCCTACCTACACTCACCTTTACTGGCTCCATCCCCGCCTCTTCGACTTGTCTGCCTCCTCTCCACCTATCCTCTCCTCTATCCATCCTCTATCCGCCTCCCCCTCTCTCCCTATTTATTTCAGAACCCTCTTCCCCTCCCCCATTTCTGATGAAGGGTCTCGGCCCGAAACGTCAAGTTTTCCTGCTCCTATGATGCTGCTTGGCCTGCTGTGTTCACCCAGCCCCATGCTTGTTATCTTTGAGTTAACTGATCTCTGCTAAGCAACAGTAGAGTGCTACCATTGACCTCAAATGCCCAAGTACTTAAGTATTCAATGAGAACAAAATGAAACTTTGCTGTGATGACTCCAGTAGTCAAGAGGCTTTTAAGAAGTCACTGTCAAGGCTCATATGTGAATAACCATCACTTAGGCAACCTTGCAATATCTACTCAACCATATCCTGGCATGGAATTGATGATTTTGGCATTTCCAATGACATGTTTAACCATGGAATAGGCAAAGACATGGGAAAAGAATCACAAAGGTTCAGTTACTGTTCACACAGCTGAGCCACTGGCCATCACTGAAACATTCGGAGTTTGTAAGTATTGGGAACTATTTATCCAAATCATCCAACGAGAATAGGACATGAATACAACTAAAATGGCTTTACAAAGACTTTCAGCTGCTTCAGTTAAACTTTGTAAGGATGATGAAGAAGGCAAGTCAAAAGATTTCTGAACTTGAACTCCACTTTGTTCACTCCTGCTTCGTTCTTTATACATGTCTATCTCTTGGCTTTTGCAGCTTTATGGAGAGACAATGATGTAGTGGTAATATCGGTAGAATAGTAATCTAGAGACATAGGCTAAAATTCCAGTATCACAGGTACAAATTTCACCATGGCAGCTGGTATTTAAACTACCATTATGTTTCCTGCAAAAACCATCTGGTACATTAACTGAGGTTAACACAGTGTGGAGGTGGAGGAACACAGCAGGTCAGGCAGCATCGGAGGTGCAGGAAAGTCAATGTTTTGGGTCGGGACTCTTCTTCAGAAATGGGGAGGTGGAAGGGAGCTCAGAAATAAATAGAGAGAGGCGGGTAGGTGCTGGGGAAGGTAGGTGGGATGGTGATAGGTGACTGCAGGTAGGGAGTGGTGGGGATTGGTTAGTGAGGTGGGAGGGGCAGATAGGTGGGAGAGAAGATGGAAGGGTTGTGTCAGGTCAAGGAGGTGGAGATGAGATGCAGGGTTGGTCATGGGATGAGGCCGGGGGTGGGGAGATTTTGAAACTGGTAAAATCCACGTTTAGGCTATTGGGCGTAGGCTCCCGAGGCGAAATATGAGGTGTTGCTCCTCCAGTTTGCGGGCGGTGTCATTATGACACTGGAGGAGCACCTGCACTCTGCTTGTGACAAACAACAACACCTTCCAGTCACAAACCATTTTAACACCCCCTCTTACTCCCTGGGTGACATGTCCATCCTGGACCTCCTCCAGTGTCACAATGATGCCACCTGAAAACTGGAGGAGCAGCACCTCACATTCCGCCTCTGGAGCCTACAGCCCAATGGCCTAAATGTAGATTTTACCAGTTTTAAAACGTCCCCATCCCCGGCCTCATCCCATGTCCACCCTCCCTCTCATCACCGCCTCCTTGACCTGACACAACCTGCCCATCTTCTCTCTTATCTATCCGCCCCTCCACCCACTGACCAATCCCCACCACTCCCTACCTGCACTCACCTATCACCATCCCACCTACCTCCCCCAGCACCACCCTTCTCTCTCCATTTATTTCTGAGCTCCCTTCCCCTTCCCCGTTTCTGAAGAAGTGTCCCGACCCGAAACATCAACTTTCCTGTTCCTCTGATGCTGCCTGGCCTGCTGTGTTCCTCCGGTGTGTTACCTCACTGTGTTATCTCTGACTCCAGCTTCGGCAGTTCTTACTATCTCTGGTAAATTAACTGTCCTTTAGGGAGGAGAAACTGCCATCCTTACCTGATCTCGCTTATGTGGAACTGCTGACCCACACCAATATGGTTGGCTGTTAGCTGTCCTCTGAAATAGCTCAAATGCAATAAGAGATAGACAAAAGAAAAACTCTTGCCTTGCCAGTGATGTCCACAACCCATGAAACAATAAAGCATTTGTCTTTACAGCTCTCTTTGGTTGGCATCTCCCTCTGCAAATTTGTGTGTATGCCATATCATTTATTTTCTACTGTATCAGTTTCTTTGTTTCGTTTCATTTAACTCAAGCTCACCTTATTATACAGTAACATATTAAAGAAGATGCAATAAAGTTCTTCAGGATGATATTAAAATGTACAAGTTATGCCCATCAAGAAACATGGACCAGATTGGAGGACATTTTTCAAGAGAACAGGGTTGAGGGGTGATTTGTTAGAGGTCTTTCATATTATGAAGAGGATTGATAAGGCAAATATAGAGGACATGTTTCCCATTGTCATTGGAGCCAGATTAAAGTCATAAGTATAAGATGGGGGTTGTTTATTGCTTAGATTCTGCACACATGGACCTGCTTATATTTACTGTATCATTGTTCTATGTAGTCAGTAAGGACGGAACTCAAAATGTGCATTAGCAACATAAATAGTAAATGTTGCTACTTCGAGACAAGTGTCACAACAAGAGCACACGCTTTTTAGTATATATTCCTAACATGTAAGGAACACTTAGATCATCTTGTATTACCCAGAAACATCAACGGTGGCATGCTACTCAGGGAATCTGGATTTCTGTAGCAAAATTTACATTTGGGTGAGTATTGTAATGTGGAGATTTTGGGTGGTGATGGTAGAAATTATAATTTTCTTTCCATCACATGGTTAATCAGGGATCTCTCCCACTTTTACCACCTGCCATTGGCACGTGTTGGAAGGAAGTTAAGGTTGACAATTAACCTGATTGGCTTCATTATGAATGTCCCTTCCTTGGTCATCAAGTCCTGGAGTAGGACTTGAACCCAGAGCTTCTGGTTTAGAGAACAGGGCATCATCCATTGCACTATTACACCACCAAATGCTATATTATTACCAATAAACCCAGTAGGAAATTCATGAACAACTTCTTTCACACAGAACGTAGAACTTACTAAAACATGAAGCAATCAAGGCGAGTAATATAGGTGCATAAAATCAGGGATGTTAGAAAATCGCATGAGGGAGAACAGAACAGGGAGTATTGCTGACAGGAGATAGATGAACAATGGTGGTAGGTGGACAAGGATTGATTGGGTTGTTTCCTTGCTCTACACTCTGTGTTGTTCTATGTAAAATCCAACTAGGGGCTGCTAAATGTTTATTTTAAAGTCGTGAAAATTAAGTACTTGGCAGAGGAATGCAATCAGAATTAGTTCTCCGGTAAGTGAGGGCCACGCAAACTGCGAGCTAATTTCTGCGCTGGACTGCAACACCTGTGGCCCTGATGAAATGAGTGCCAGCTCCGAGCTAGTGCAGATGGCCAAGCTGCTGTAAATGTCACATTTGATTGATAAAGCACCGAAGATTCAGAGAGAAGCCACTCTATCATTAACTTCACTCATTCTCATTCTTCAGGCTGAGATCAAATTGACGGTAATTGATTTTTTTTTACATGCATGCTCTCTGTTGTACACACAGACATACTCACTCACTCACTAAACACCCATTTCTTCCCTACTCTCCACCTGCTGTTATTAGGGTGAAATCTTCCCAAGAAACTATATTTGAGCTGCCATCTGCCTTTTCAGCAGAATATAAAACGTTTCATGGTACTTATTTGAACGAAGGAGAAGTTTTCCCATCCCTAATATCCTAGCCACTTTTATTTATATTTACTCATGGGATACGAGTGTTGAAGGCCATGCCAGCATTTATTGGTCATGCCTAACTACCCAGGGGACAGCTAAGAGTCAAGCACATTGTTGTGGGTCTGGAGTCACAGATAGGCCAGACCAGAAGGATGGCAGTTTTCTTCCCTAAATATTTTTCTGATTTTTTTTCAGCAATTGATAACTGTCTCATATTTGTCATTCACCTCTTAATTCCAGATATTTATTGAGTTCAAATTCCACTAACTACAGGATTCAAATCCAAGACCTGAGAACATTGCCTCGGCTTCAGGATTATGAGTCCAGTGACAATACTACTAGGCCTCACCTTATTTGTCCCTTGTCCACCATCACTTAGAGGAAAATTGGTCATTATCATACTGTTGCATACGGGACCTTTCTGTATGTAACTCATCTGCTGTATTTTGTATATCATATTTCAAAAGTCTTTAATTGGCTACAAGGTTCTATCTTCAGTATTTCAAAACAATGAATGATGCTGCATAAATGTAATTCTTTAATCCAAAGGGATAATAATAGTCTGAATACGGTATTTAGACAACAAATCTTGTTTTGATATGCAGTATGACACAGAAGCAATGCTGTTGTTAAAACAAAACAAAAGAAGTGCAGAATTTGAATAGTTGTGGAGCTGGATGAACACAGCAAGCCGAGCAGCATGCTCCTCTGATGCTGTTCGGCCTGCTGTGTTCATCCAGCTCCACAACGTTTTATCTCAGATTCCTACTATCTCCAGAATTTGAATAGTCCTAGTTATCAAATCATTGAAGCTACTATGAAGAAGATGAGATAGTGCTGGGGTGTTTGGTGCGGGGTTGGTTATTAGGGTGGGGAGTGGGAGGGTCATTGCAGGTGCTAAATAATCCAAGCAAAAAAATTGCTTACTCTAGCTAAATGATGTTAACAGCACACAGCACAGATCTGATCAGCAGAGTCAGTGAGTTTCACCGGATTCCCTTTGTAGCTAGGTCAGGGCATGAAAATAACAACGTTGTCACATTTACATTATTGTGGAGTGGAAAACAGTTTGGTGTAAGGTAAAAGCTGCAGTGGTGGATGCGGGTACAATTACAACAATTAAAAGACATTTTGATAAGTACATGAATAGGAAAGGCTTGGAGGAATATGGGCCAGGAGCAGGCAGGAGGGACTATTTTAGTTTGGGATTATGTTTGGCATGGACAGGTTGGACTGAAGGGTCTGTTTCTGTGCTGTATGATTCTATCTATCTATTTATCTAAACCTGCAGAACATTACATTCATATAGGTTAAATGCTTCAGATCTGATCATGGTCTCTAGAATTTCCTTCATATCCTGTCTTATCTATTATATATGTGTTTTATCCTAAACCCCTTGAATCTAAATCTCCGAAGGCAGTCCCTTTCTCATGGAGTCATACAGCACAGAAACAGACTGTTTGGTCCAACCAGTCCATGTCAACCATAATCCGAAACTAAACTAGTCCCACCTGCCTGTGCTTGGCCCATATCCCTCCAGATATTATTTATTCGTGTACTTTGGCACAACATCGTGGGCTGAAGTGCCTGTACTGTGCTGTACTGTTCTATGCTCTATGTTCTTATTCAATTATCTTTTAAACGTTGTAACTGTACCCACATCCACAAGTTCCTCTGGAAGGTCATTCCGCATATGATCCACTCTCTGTGTAAAACAATTGCCCCTCAAGTCCCTTTCAAATCTTTTTCCTCTCACCTTAAAAATATGCCCCTTAGTCTTGAAATCCCCCTCCCTAGGGGAAAGACACTGGCCATTCACCTTGTCTATACATTTCCCCTTTCTCCCTCCAACCTATCTTGTCTCCAGCTACCCCAGTCCTCTACATGAAATCACTAACTCTTTCATTTGTAGAAAGTCAGCAATTCCACGGCCTTCTTAACAGAGTGCAGAGTGACGATCTACTTTATAATAGAATCCCTAGTTCACATTTTACTGTTTCAATCAACTTTATTGTTGTAAAGAAAAGGTCAAGTAGCACTCAGAACAGAGCTGACAGCTAGTTACACGGTTGACCATTCAAGAATGAAATACTTATTTATAAATGCAGTACTTGTCCTGAAGTATATTTTGGAGACAGTTGCACTTCATTGTATGCTGCGTGCCAAAGGCATCATTAGGAAAATTATGGTCCATTTGCAATAAAATTGAAAGCAGCTATTGAATAGAACCAACAAGGATTTTATTTTTGGATCAAAGCATAGCTGTCATCCCTAAACATCCTGTGAAGTAAAGATGCTCCAAGTTAATCTGTGAAAGGAATTACTTACATGTACACCACTGTCATTCAGATTCAAATGACTGCACTTATTTCCAATGCAAAATGTTTATAAGCTGTGCTCCAGATTGCCTACAACAATTTCTAGCCACAGAAGTCACTCAATTGGTCAGATTATTCAGTAAGAAAGAGGGTTCCAGAGATGGGAAGTACAAATTCAGGAATGGATTTATTGTCAGTTGATACCGTAGAGTTCAAATTTCTACTTTCATGAGATGAGCACACTCCATTTAAGACTCGCTATTTCTTGAGGTCTTTGTAGTCCATATAACAAGTAGCAAACCCTGTAATTTCCAGATAAAAAGTCTAATAGACAGAATGAAATCTTCTGGATTTAAACAGTTAGTGTACCAGGACCACTCTCAGGTCAGAAACCCTGATTATCCATTGGACTGGCTCGCTAAAGGTTTTTTTTTTCCCAGCTCAATGGAATTAACATAACATTTCCGAACTCCCTGATGAACTGGGGAGGGTAGCTGAGATGGTACATCCATCCTGTCAAAGGAAGATTTCTAACTACAGGGACATGGACCACAAGGCAGCACATGGATGTTTAAAACTACAGCAACACAGAAAGCAGGAGGAAATCTCACAAGGTTGATCCCTGGGTCTCTCACTCTTACCTGAAGCTCTTGCTGTCAGATCTGAGGATCTACAGTTGAGTTCGCCTAAGGATGGGAGGAAGATGATAAGCTCAGCAGCCATGGAATGGAAATAGTCAAACAAATCATCAGCCTTACTGTGGTCCATCCAACCGAAGGACTGCTCTTCAAGAGGATACAGGATCTCAGGACGGCATGATAGGCGATTCAGGTACAACACTATGACCTATCAAGCATCCTTCTGCACAACACTCTATAGAACAACATGCCTTGCAGCTATTCTCCCAAACACATACATTAGCTTAATGCCCTGTCGTGCTCACATCTTTCATCCCCTCAGCCAAGGTGGAAGATGGAAGTGCTCTCATGCTGTGAAAATTAGAAACAGTGAAGTCCAGTCAAAGAATGTAAAGAGCCTCCCGAGCTGGCAACAGCCGTGTCAAGAAGTTGAGGGAAAGAGTGTTTCACACTGCAGTAACTAAAATGCCAGGCCTGGAGCTGCACCTTTCTCTATAACCCTGTTCAGGTGCAGAGGCAGTGTAAAACGTGACCACTATTAAGAATAAAGGATTCTATGGTTAACAAGCCATTTAATTTCTCCTATTGCCCACACTTACATTCCTTTCCAGTTGGACTAATGCAGATTCCCTGCTGAACACACATCTTGAATCAGGAATTACAGAAAACAGCAGAATTGCACTGGGATCCTGATCCAATATCAATTTCCAGCACCTTCCTAACCTGTGTACTCTGAGCCCTCCTCCACATGAATGGAAAATTCTTCTATTATATAGCCAAAAGGCAATTTTAAATTTTTAAAAACTTACATATTGAACCATTTCTATTGAACAGATAATTTTTACACAGATTTAAAGTACACAGTCATAGGGTACTCAGTAGAGTTCCTTCAATTTTACGCTTCTCCCAGTTCTCTAGATTTACTTTCATAGTCTGTTGCTTCCCCAGTTTATTTCTGAAACATTTCATAGACAAGCATTAACTACCTTTGACAATAGTCTCTGTCACCTGTTATGTAACTATTTGTCATCTTTGGCTGCATTTCCCGAGGACAGGCAGTCTCACACAGAGCTCAAAATAATTTAATTTTACGAAAAAATATTCAAATAACGAATCCTCAAAAATTCATAACAAATACAACTATTAACATAAGTCATTATTTAATTACATGTGGAACTGAAAATGCTCCTCAGCCTCAAGGTATACAAATTAGTGCTGCTTTTCTCTTAGTAACTTCCAATTATGCACCAGCATGTTCTTTGCTGCCAGAAGTAATTTCTATGCTGGCAGCACAGATACTTAACAAGGTAAACTGCCAGTCATTATCCCAAAGTTATCATGTTTCTTGAGTAACAGGTGCCTTCTTAAAATTCTGACTTTAAAAGCCCAAAATCCTGACAGAATAGGACAAAATTTTCACCAGTGCATTTGGCAGCGATGGCTACCGCAGATGGACAAGATATGATCTAGAACTAAGACACCATTTTTGCCTGCACTGCATCTAATACGTATCTTGTTAATGAAGGTGAAGCTCAGTCAACTGACCAGGGGCTTATTAAGGGACAGGTTCCCACTTAAAATGCCTGCTAGCACTCATGAAGATGGTTATTTGGAATTTTGGTGGCTGGTACCTGTCCTAATACTATCTCATAACAACAAAAAGATGATTGGAAGTAAACAAGGTCGATTTAGGTTTCAGAGTGCTTCTTAAACGATCAGTCACTATGTCGTGTTCTCTTGCTGCTGTATCTGTGAAAAGGATTGTCTGGGACACTTTATTAAGATCTCTATAATAGTCTAGCCACATTTCTTCTTCAAAGTTTTTGAGGGCTAAGATGAATATGTGCTGTGTTACCCTGCCTTACTGGACACCTTACAGGCATCACCAGGTGAAGGAGATGATGACATCATGTTAGGGTAATCTAAAAGTCTGAAAGAGAAATGGGAGGAGGGCATGCAACAATGTGGGAGAGCATCAGCCGCTACAGTAGAAAAGGACGGGAATATAATGTGGCCTCCTTCAACCTGAGGGTGGGCAGGACAGCTGTTCTCCTCCTGATATTGTCCACTAGGACCAAAGATTCAATGGGATCTTGATCAGATGGGCCAATGGGCCGAGGAGTGGCAGACAGAGTTTAATTTAGATAAATATGAGGCATTTTGGAAAGGCAAATCAGGGCAGGACTTAATACACTTAATAGTAAGGTCCTGGAGAGTGTTGCTGAACAAAGAGACCTTGGAGTGCAGGTTCACAGTCCCTTGAAAGTGGACCTGCAGGGAGACAGGATAGTGAAGAAGGTGTTTGATATGCTTGCCTTTATTGGTCAGGGCATTGAGTATAGGAGTTGGGAGGACATGTTGTGGCTATACAGGATATTGGTTCAGCCACTTTTGGAGTATTGTGTGTAATTCTGCTCTCCCTTCTATCGGACGCATGTTGTGAAACTTGAAAGGCTTCAGAAAAGATTTAGAAGGATGTTGCCAAGATTGGAGGGTTTGAGCTATAGGGAATGGCTGAATAAGCTGGGGCTATTTTCCCTGGAGCATTGGAGGCTGAGGGATGACGTTATAGAGGTTTATAAAATCATGAGGGGCATGAATAGGATAAATAGGCATGGTCTTTTCCCTGGGGTGGGGGAGTCCAAACTAGAGGGCATGGGTTTAAGTTGAGAGGGGAAAGATATAAAAGGGGCCTAAGAAGCAACTGTTTCACGCAGAAGGTGGCGCGTATATGGAATGAGCTGCCAGAGGAAGAGGTGGAGGTTGGTACGATTACAACATTTAAAAGGCATCTGGATGGGTATATGAATAGGAAGGGTTTAGAGGGATATGGGCCAAATGCTAGCAAATGGGACTAGATTTATATAGGATATCTGGTCGGCATGGATGAGTTGGACTGAAGGGTCTGTTTCTGTGTTGTATATCTCTATGACTCTATGACTCTATGTATGTTAAATCCAAATATTCAAAGAAGCCACGTAATTGGTACCTTTACATCTGCCCCTGCCTCAGTTGTGTTGGCATTTTGTTTTGTTCATTCGCGGGATGTGGGCATCACAGGCTAGACCAACGTTTATTGCCCATTTCTAATTGCTGAGAGGGCAGTTAAGTGTCAACCACCTTGCTGTGGGTCTGGAGTCACATATCAGCTATGCCAGGTAAGGATCATAGCTTTCTTCCCTAAAGGAGCTTCATGAATCAAGTGGGTACTTCAGCAATTCCCAATGATTTCAAGATTATCATTAGACTCTTAATTCCAGATCTCGCTTGAATTCAAATTCCATTATCTGCTATGGCAGGATTGAAATCCAGGTCCCCTGAACATTAGCTGGATTAATGGTCCAGCAATAAAACCAGCAGGCCATCACCTTCCCATAAACTATTAGAAAACCAATATCAATAATCTACCAGCATTTATATGGATATGCTAGCTGAACCAGGCATGACCTGTTGAAATGATAACCTGATAATGAAAACCTTTAAATGGAAATAATATTGAGATGTGACTTCAAGTTTTCAAGTAATCAGGTGCCAGCTACTTCCCTTGACAGCTTGTTTGTGGATATGTCCTGAGTAACAAATATTATCAACATGCTGTCTTGGTAGTTTTGTAGTTTGCATGGATGGTTGCTTTGCATTCTGTTGCTGATGGAAGGCATCAGATATTTTTTCTGTCAATTACCACATTTTATGAACAAGATCAGTTGAGGTTTCTCCCTCCTCTGCTGCAGTGATGCTCACTTTAAACCTTTGGTCAAAGATGTGATGCTTCTGTTATCCCCACACTGATTCATACAGAATCATTCAGCATGTCTTCGCATTCCTTGGATCTACTTTATATCCACTGCTAGATAATAATCCTAAATACACTTGCATTCTTGCACTGCACAAGTGCAATACAATGACCACCTCGAACAGGAGGGAATCTAACCATCATCCCTTGACATTCTGTGGTGTTACCATCATTGAATCCTCCACTATCAACATCTTGGGGGTTACCATTTATCAGAAACTGAACTGGAGTAGCCATATAAATACAGCGGCTATAAGAGAGGTCACAGGCTGGGAATCCTGCAGCAAGTGACTCAACTCCTGACTTCCCAGAAATTGTCCGCCATCTACAAGACACAAATCAGGAATGTGATGGAATACTCACCGCTTGCTTGGATGCGTGCAGCTCCAAAAACTCTCAATTTGGACACCATGCAGGTTAAAGAAGCCTGCTTGATTGTCACTACAACTACAAACATTCAGTCCCTCCTCCGCCACCACTAAGTAGCAGCAGTGTGTTCCATTGACAAGGTGCACTGCAAAAATTAGACAGCATCTTCCAAATGCATGACTATTACCATCTAGAAGGACAGGAGAAGCAGATACATGATAACATCACCATCTGCAAGATGCCCTCCATGCCACTTACCATCCTGACTTGGAAATATATTGCCATTCCCTCAGTGTCACTGGGTCAAAATCCCGAACTCCCTCCCGAGTGGCATTGTGGGTCCACCAACACCAGACGGACTGCTGCAGTTTAGGAAGGCAGCTCATTGTCACCTTCTCGACCTCAAATAGGAATGGGCAATAAATGCTGGCCAGCCAGTAATGGCCACATCCCATGAATAAATAAAGATTATTTCCAGGATTGGATGAATAAATGTTTGATAAGCGACAAAACTAATATTTTAATTTCAATATCAAATATCTCTCTTCAGAATTCCAATAACATTGCTTGTCTGGTTGTTACCCTCTGAATGTGGAATTTCCATTGAGCAGTGTTTTTGTAATGAACTTCCAGGTATAAAGCACTAGATCTAGGAGTGGGAGTAGGCAATTCAGCCCTTTAGCCTGCTCCACCATTTGATATGATCATGTCTTACCTCATCTCGGCTTGAATGCTGCTTTCCTTCCTGATCCTCGTAATCCTTCAACCTATCACCAATTAAAAATCTGTGTCTCATGGTATAGCTATGTATATATCTGTTGCAAAATTTGATTACAGAACTTAAATCTATTCTTTAGTGGATCCTTTTTTTATCGATAATGTGCATCTTTTTTGGCCCTGTATTCCATTCGGTATATCACTTTTTCCGATTCTGGAAGGCCATCTTGCAGTGAATTGATATGATCTTGAGACTTCCTTGATATGGAAACTATACAGTCATCTACAAGTCATCACATCCTGTTTGTTTAACTACTGAGAAGTGTATCAAGAAGATTAAAAGTCTCAACAAAATATCCTGGGGCAGTCTGGAGAGGACATAACTAGGAAAGGATAATTCTCCATTGCACACCACCCTTTGTCTTCTGTTGGTAAGGAAATAAAAGCTCCAATTTAATTTAATGCCATAATAGTCAATTTTGCACAGAGTTTTTCACGAGGAACTTTTGTAAGAGACTGAAGAGAAATCTGGTATTACCGTATGAGTAGCTTCACCTTTTTTAAGACTTGTAGCTAGATCATTAATAATCCACCAAACTTGTTTTCATTGTATCTTTTCTACAGAAAGCCACACTGAACATTTAAGAGCATATTGTGAGCTTCTGAACGCTGCATCCCCTGTTTTTTACACATTGTCCAAAAAGACCCCAATATTTCTGATTTAGTTTTTAGTGTTGTGTTTCTTTCTGTCGTACACCAGTTAGCAGGATTAGATCACATGGAATAGAGGGAGAACTAGCTATTTAGATACAGAACTGCCTCAAAGGTAGAAGACAGAGGGTGGTGGTGGAGGGGTGCTTTTCAGACTGGAGGCCTGTGATGAGTGATGTGCCATAAGGATCAGTGCTGGGTCCACTGCTTTTCGTCATTTATATAAATAATTGGGATGTGAACATAGGATGTATGGTTAGTAAGTCTGCAGATGACACTAAAATTGTAGGTGTAATGGACAGCGAAGAAGGTTACCTCAGAGTACAACAAAATCTTGATCTGAAGGGCCAAAGGGGCGAGAAGTGACAGATGGGGTTTAATTTAAATAAATGTGAGGTGCTGCATTTTGGAAAGGCAAATCAGGGCAGGACTTATACACTTCATGTTAAGGTCCCAGGGAATGTTGCTGAACAAACAGACCTTGGAGTGCAGGTTCATAGTTCCTTGAAAGTGGAGTCGCACGTTGATAGGATAGTGAGGAAGGCATTTGATATGCTGGCCTTTACTGGGCAGTGCATTGAGTATAGATGTTGGGAGGTCATGTTGCAGCTATACAGGACATTGGTTCAGTCACTTTTGGAATACTGCATGCAATTTTGGTCTTCCTGCTATAGGCAGGATGTTGTGAAACTGTAAAGGGTTCGGAAAAGATTTATGAGAATGTTGCCAGGGTTGGAGGGTTTGAGCTATCGGGAGAGACTGGATAGGCTGGGGCTATTTTCCCTAGAGCGTCAGAGGCTGAGGGGTGACCTTATAGAGGTTTATAAAATCATGAGGGGCATGGATAGGGTAAATAGGCAAGGTCTTTTCCCTCGGGTGGTGAAGTACAAAACTAGAGGGCATAGGTTTAAGGTGAGAGGGGAAAGATATAAAAGGGACCTAATGGGCAACTTTTCTGCACAGGGGGTGGTGTGTGTTTGGAATGAGCTGCCAGAGGAAGTGGCAGAGGCTGGTACAATTACAACATTTAAAAGACAACTGGATGGGTATATGAATGGGAAGAGTTGAGAGTGATTGGGGCCAAATAGTGGCAAATGGGATTTGATTTATAAAGATTATCTAGTCGGCATGGACGAGTTAGTCTGAAGATCTATTTCTGTGCTGTATATCTCTATGACTCTATCCAACCAAGTGCATTTTCTCACTTGATAACATTGTGAACTAAATAAGTGAAGCTGAGAACATAGCAGAAATTCACTGGGAAGCAGATAGCCAACAGAAATATGTCAATCAGACAATAACCTTTAAAAAGATACTGAAGATCTTCAAATCTGGAGCTGTAGACATTGTACCCATTCTGTCTTTTGTCTGCACACCATACGGGCTACTGCAAAAGTTTGGGGTAACCAATACAATACTGTAACAACAAATAATCTTATTTGTATTTCAATTTTAATTAGAACATGTTCTGCTCACCCTGCTATAGGAAGGATATTATTAAATTGAGGGTTCAAAAAAGATTTACCAAGATGTTGCCAGATATGGAGGGTCTGAGTTCTAAAAATAGGCTAGATAGGCTGGGACATTTTTCCACTGGTGTGTTGGAGGTTGAGGGGAGACTTTATAGAGGGGCATAAAATCATGAGGGACATAGATAAGGTGAATGGCGAGGGTCCTTTCCCTACGGTGGGGAAGCAAAATTAGGGGCATATTTTTAACGTGACAGGAGAAAGTTTTACAAAGGACATGAGGGGCATCTTTTTTACACAGACAGTGGTTTGTGTGTGGAATGAACTGCCAGAGAAAGTAGTGGATGCAGGTACAGTTACAACATTTAAAAGACATTTGGATAAGTACATGAATAGGAAAGGCTCGGAGGAATATGGGCCAAATGTAGGCAGGTGGATCTAGTTTAGTTTGGGAACATGGTCGGCATGGTCTATTGGACTGAAGGATCTGTTTCCATGCTGTATGACTCTATGGCTCTATGACTATGTTTCCCACAGGTAATTTACATTGTGGGATTTATTTTTTGAATATGCACAATTCGGAAGCACATATTAACTATGGCTCTGCTACTATTTGCACAAGTGAAGTTGTTGAGCATGTGTAAATGTGCCTCAATCGAAATCATCATTTACATGTAATAAAAATCACAAGTAGAACATTTTGCTACCATTTCATGCTCCCAACTTATACTATGGCTGTTATTTTATATAATAACAATCTTGCTGATAGCAGCACCTAGTGACTAGAAACGGCAAAGTTTATTTAAGTAAAGCATACAGCAAGAAGGATCACACTATTTAATTAGTACTCATAAATAATTGTATCAAAACAATTAAGATTATTCTGATCGTATTTTTTCTCCTGCACAGAGAAGCATGGTGAAGGGGTCAAGCTCCATACATTAACAATTTAAGGTTGTAACTCGGGTTGTGGGTGAGGTTGTTGACTTGCTCGCCAAGCTGGCTGGTTGTAGTTCAGACGTTTCATCACCGTGCTAGATAACATCATCAGTGCAGCCTCCGATGAAGCAATGTTGTTCTACTCTTCTTGGTATTTATATGATCTGGTCTGTTGAGGTCTGTTTTGTATCAATTCTGGTTCTTTTTTGCAAGGGTTTGTATATGGATCTAATTCTACATGTTTATTGATTGCATTATGGTTGGAGAACCAGGCATCTAGGAATTCCCGCATGTGTCTATGGTCAGCTGGAGCTAGGATGGTCTAGATGACCAGCTTGGCGAGCAAGTCAACAGCCTCATACATTAACAATTCTCAACAATTACTTAGGTATTAGCAGTCTCTAAAGTGTCAGGCTGATTGTCTGACATTCAGTATACAAGAACACAAGAAACCAGGAGACCAGATTATTGAGCCTGTTCTGCCATTCAATATGGTTATTGCAAATCCAGGTCTTTATTTACCTAATCACTCCCCATACTCTTTGATTCCCTTGGAGACCAAAGATCAATCTGTTCCCACCTTAATTACGTTCCACAATGGAACATCCAAAATCCTCTTGGGTGGTAAATTTCAAAGATTCACAACTCTTTCAGTGAAGGAATTTCTCAACTCAATCCTAAATCCTTATCTTTTAACCATACTAGATTCCCAAGCCAGGAGAATGACCTCTCAGTGTCCAGTCTATCGAGCAATTTCAGAAACTGCTTTGTTTCAATGAGATCACTGCTCATTCTTTTAAAGTCCGAAAAATATATGTCCAATTTCCTCAGCCTCTCATCAGAAGATAGCCCTCATATCCATCTTCAACATTCCAGAGAATATAGGCTCAATTTAATCAGACTCTCATCTCAGGGTCTACTTGAGTGAGTGTCCATTGTAATTTTACTTGATGAACAGAAAGTTTCTCCAACTAAATACTGGCAATAGGAAAGTCATTGTCTTCAGTCCCTGATGTTTTAAAGTACTCCCTGCAAGGCTCCCACATTCTAACCTCTGTCAATTTAAGTTCATCCGAAGCTCTACCATCCAACTCACACTAGATCCGATTTATCCATCATCCCTGTATTCACTGGCCTATATGTTAAGCAAACAGATCTATTTTTGAAACTCTAATTCTCATTTCCAAAACTCTAATCCTCATTTTCAAATCCTTCCTATAATCGGTAAACTCCACACTGGTTCCACAACCCACCAAGATATCTGATACTGGACCTCTTTTTGCCTCCCAAAATTGAATCAGTCTTTTAGTGTTGGCCTGTTTGCTAACCTAGTTTCTGAAATCGCCTCCCTAAGTCTGACCACTGCCCTAACTAATATTTATCCTTTAAAACAATGCTTAAATAGTACCTCCAGGATTACGTTTGCCTGCCCTACTGTCTCCTTATGTAGTGAGCTGTCAAAATTTGCTTGATAACACAGCTGTGAAACATCTTGGGATGTTACAGGTACTATATGAATGCACCTTTTCGTTTTGTGGTTTCCAAGTGAGGAGATTTGAATTCTATGTGTTGGGAATGAGTAGGATTCAGGCACTTTTTCTAGCAGTGCAAGTTGGCTGCCCAGTCATGTAAATGCTATCAAGAAGCTGAAAGAATCATTCTGTTGAATGGCTTATTTTTCCTATCCTCTGTTTGTTCAAGAAACTCTATTTTGTCATCTCAATTGCATTTCCATAACAATGATTCTAATGCATGGAAAATGATAACTGATAAAAATAGATGGGGTTTTTCATACATTGTAACAAGTATATGGTAACAGGTCACACTTACACTGAAGTTATACAATAACCATTGGTTTATATTTTAGCATCTCACAATGGGGTCTACGCAATCATGTTCAAATGTATAATACTTCCTTAGTGATTTATTTCCAAAAAAACTGCAATTATAATTATCAGTGCTGGCATGAGAGTTAACACCTACCAGTTAGATCATTTCCTAATGATTTCCATCAATTTTAATTAGCTCTTACTGCCTACAACTGTAATGTAAATTCTTGGATCAAGATAAAAAAAAGCCCACAATAAGTAAGAGCACAAAATTCACATCACAGGAAAACTGAGTGGCAAAGGTCAGACAATCCAACGTAAGTCAGCAGAACATGACATTTAATTAGTTGTTACATTCTTAGGTAGTACCTAATGTTACAAGAATCCCCTTTGGATTTCTTACTAAAGTTCATCAAAACAATCCTTATTGAAGGTAAATATTACTTTCTTCAAAATACGAAAAATGGAAAGACTCAGAGGAATGTAAAATCATAAAAAATCCTTGGATCCAGGTGATGTATGTCAGTCAGTTCATACATCTGATCACAGTTCAGAAGCTCAAAAGAAATAATGATACAAAGTTACCCCTATTTTTTTACAATATAATCATATCCTGCAACAATAATAAGTTGAATTTACATAGCACCTTTAAAATAGTAAAACATGCCATGGTGCTTCACAGGAACATTATCAACATCAACACAAACAAAGTTGCTGGAAAAGCTCGGCAGGTCTGGCAGCATCTGTGGAGGACAAAACAGAGTTAACTTTTCAGGTCCGGTGACCCTTCCTCAGAACTGACCAGACCCGAAATGTTAACTCTGTTTTCTCCTTTTCTCCTCACGTTTGTCTAAATTAAACCCTACCTGCCACTCCTAGGCCCTTTGGCCCATCTGATCAAGATCTGGTTGTACTCTGAGGTAACCTTCTTCACTGTCCACTACAATTCCTATTTTGGTGTCATCTGCAAACTTACTAACCACACATCCTGTGTTCACATCCCAATCATTTATGTAAATAATGAAAAGCAGTGGACCCAGCTCTGATCCTTGTTGCACACCACTGGTCACAGGCCTCCAGTCTGAAAAGCACCCCTCCACCATGACCCTCTGTCTTTTATCTTTGAGCCAGTTCTGTACCAAAATGGTGATTCTCCCTGTATTCCATGTGATCTAACCTTGCTAACCAGTCTACCATGACAAACCTTGTCGCATGCCTTACTGGAGTCCATATAGGTCACGTCCACCACTCTGCCCTCATCAATTCGCTTTGTTACTTCTTCAAAAAACTCAATCAAGTTAGTGAGATACAATTTCCCACATACATTGGCATGTTGACTCTCCCTAATCAGTCCTTGCCTTTCCAAATATATGTAAATACTATCCCTCAGGATTTCTTCCAACAACTTACAAACCACTGACGTCAGGGTCACTGGTCTATAGTTCCCTGGATTTTCCTTATCACTTTTCTTACGTGGTAGCACCACATTAGCCAACCTCCAGTCCTGTGGTTCCACACATAGGCGGCTTTGCTGATACAAATACAAAATATTATTCAAAATCTTTGCTATTTACTTCTTATCTACTATTTATTCAGCAGTCTGTTCTAAGGGACGAACAATTATTTAAGTTTTCACTTCCTTTTAAGTGCTTTTAGAAGCTTTTACAGTCTGGTTTCACATTTCTTGTTAGCATTCTCTTCTTCATGTTCTTTCATTTTTTAAGTGGTCATTTGCTGATTGCTATAACCTTCCCAATTTTCTGGGCAATCACTAATCTTTGCAGCACTAAATATCTTCTTCTTTTACACTGATCCCATACTCAATTACCTTAATTGGCCAATGATGATGCATCCTTCTCATAGTTTATTACTTTCTGAACAGGAGTTATGAAAGATCTTTAATATCCACCACTGCTTCACCGCCATTTTATTTTTACCATATTATCCATTCCTTGAGAGAACTAGACACTGTAGATACACAGGAGATGTTTCCTCTTGAACAAACACTAAAATTAGGTAAGGTGAATGATAGGTCTCTATTTTAAGACAAAGACAAGGAGAGTTCATTTCTCTTAAGGTGGTTATTCGGTTCCTCGAAAGGTGGTAGAGGCTGAGTCTTGTAATGTTTTAATACTAAGTTGGATCAATTTTTGATGGACAAGGGAGTCAATGATTATATAATGCCAACAGGAAAATGTAACTGCGTCTATAGCAAGATCAGACTTAATGTTATTCATCGGCAGAGTAGCCCTAAGGGCAAAATGGCCTAATCTTACTCCTAAATCCTATGTTCCTAGTCCACTGTAGACAAATCTGTCTTCATAGATTGTAATTACCTTCAGTGAAGTTTAAGATGAGTTTGAGACCAGGATTTTCAGCCTTAAACAGAATATGAAATTCTATCGTGTTATGATCATTCTTGCTGAAAGGATGATTTACCATGAGATTATTAATTATCTTGCCTCATTACAATCATCAGGTCTAAAATAGGTTATTCTTTGGATGATTACAGTACATATTATTCTACGAAACTGACTGAATACATTCAAAGAACTGAACTTCAAAGCTACTTTTTCAAATTTAATTAGTCCAACCTGAATGAAGATTAAAAGCATCAATGGTTGGTAAAATTCATTTTCTTACAACCATCACCATCCATCTCTGTCCTACTGTGTGTCTGGCGTCTGGAAGTCTATGAACTACTGTCACCAGAGAGTTTCTTCCTCCTGCTATCTCTGCCCAAACTGATTCTCTATCTTGTGCTTCTGAGCTAAGATCATTTCTCATTACAGTACTGTACAGGTCTCATACTTCAGTAACAGAGTCATCCAACATCCCCTTTTTCTCTTCATATCCTTTAGAAATGTCAAATATACCTGAATACTCAATTCCCAACCTTGATTACTTTGTATCCACATCACACATGGTTATCATATCGCAGCCACTTATTTATGCTATTAGTTCATCCATCTTATTACAAATTATGAATGTTGTCAGGTAGACAGCTTTTAATCCCTACGTACTGGTGGACTCTTATGATTGTTCACTTCCTTCCTGTCACACATGACTCATATTGCTACCATGTATTATTGCCTTGTCCTTTCTAAATTTCTCCTTACTCATTCCTCCCTCAATATTTATTTTGACATGTCTTGTTATGTTTTAGTCACTGTTCAGGCCCCCTGATTATTTTATGGACCAGTGCACTCTAAACCTGATAAAGACCAAGTTGACGAGATGCTAACTTCACATGATGTCTCTCACCGCAAGATGGCTCAGACTTTCCCATTCTTTCCCTATCTTCCATCTTTCCATAACCAATATCTACATCAGCCTTAAATATACAGCACTTCAGCTCCAGTTTGAGAAACCAACTCATCTCTACCACACCCTATCTTAGCATCTAAACTCCAGGCACCGGATGCCCAAATGCTTTGTCCCAAACACAGCAACTGTTGAAGCGTGTCTGAGGCTTCAATCATGATATTAGTGAGTGTCCGTTCAGTGTGAATATTATTTGCCAAGACAAGAAGCACATCACCTGCCATTTTGTGTACTGTTTCCAAAAATAACATATACACCGAATTCAGGGTGGGGTGAAACTTTAAAGATCTGATTTACGTCCATTTACCATCCAATCTTATGAAGTTAAAGCTTGTCAATATATTAAGAACAAATAAACAGGCAGCAATAACAATTATGTTTCAATTTATTGATTCAATGTAATTTAAGTAAATTTACAAGACAATTTCATCAGTAATTACAGGCTATACATTTGGCACAATATGCACAGAGTCTACAAAATGTAAACAAACCCCTCTTGTCAGGATCGTTAGCTTGCAAGAGTTTAAATATTGTACAGAGGATTGAACCACACACAACAGATCAATAAAGAGCACTAAACTATCTAAATTCTCCAAGCACTTCTTTCATCTTCTGAATTATTTTAATTGAAAAAATCCTTCAATGACATTAATGCCTCTTAAACTGATAATGGATAAAAATGTATTAAATGAAACACATTTCAAGGTATTCTGATCTGGCTTATTTTAAGCTAATGACAAACTCAGCAGCTTTTACATCCTTCGTAAATATTCAAATATTAAAGTATGATGCTATTAATAATCCCAGCATCTATATCCAGTATCTGCTTCATCACAGTCCAATAACATATCCCTTAATATTTAATTTACAACAGTATCTGCAGAATTTCAATTCACAGACTCTGCCATATTAGAGGTCATTATGACCATCAATCAAGCTTGGCTCATGTCTCTAAATTTATGTTGTTCTAAACTCTCATCTCCTTCTTGAAGTCAGTGCCAGCTCCTAATGGTTTACGAGTATTGTCAGACATAAACTGCTTCATAACATTTGCAACACAGTCAGGGGAAGGGGACAAGATGGCGAAGAAGAGAAATCTTCACCCCAGCAATTCACACTATTCCTGGAGCAGGAAAGAAAAATAATCAGTTTGTTGACTGACTCCAAAAGATACAGCCTAATTTCTAACTTCTGTTGCATGAATTAATGCTTTAGACTCCATGGGAATTAAAATATGCAACTCATTTCTGTGTATTCATAGGGATACAGCATTAAATCTAAAGGCCTTACAAATCTTTACGCGTGTTCTGACTCAGGAAAGGCCCCATATCCACAATGATAGTGCCGGGTCCGTGTATTTGGTTGCAGGTGATGAGCAGCAGCAGGACTTCAAACTATATATCTCCATCTGCATTTGTCCCTCTGCATAATTACAACAGTCTCACTCACGAGATTACTGCATCTGATTAAAGAAATATTTATGCTGCATCAGAATAAATTGAAAGATCACCTCTGGTCCTTTCATGATTATAATTCTGTTGGCTAGGTTGCATGCGGTCAGCTGCATCACACATTAATTTGTTTTATATTGAGCTGCCACATGTTATGTTAAACATTTTACAACTTTGCAGAAAGATACAACATTGATTTTAAGATAATATATTTTTCAAAAACAATGGCTTTTATTTTAATTAACATTAAATGCACTTTCCAACTGAAAATAAAGTGCCTTTAAAAATAGAGCTTGCTCTTCTAATTTCTAAAGTCACCTGAGTTTCAGTTCAAGTGCCATAAATGATTGATATAATCAGTAATTATTCAAGAAAAATTCTGAAGAAATGGCAAAGGGGCAGGGTGCCTATAACACTGCACTGGATAAGGCTCAATTATATAATTGTCAACACTGTTGACAACTGATATCATAATGTCACAACTGGCAGCTTAGGGCATGAAATAACTGAGCAAAGCAGGAGATCATTCCTCCATACACAAAAGTCAGTCACCTGAGATTCTTGGCAATGCAACAATTGAAAATTATGTCCTCTGATAAATGCATCTTTATGTGGGGATCAACAATTGCATTTTTGATATACCAATTTCAATCTCAATCCTTTGCTTACTAAGCCAACTCCTCACTATTAAATTCACCTTCAAAATTCCAAATCATTGATCCCCCACATAACTGACACTTTGAACAACAGGAAAGCACAGACATTAAGGCATGATATTAAAGTTGTGACTACTCAAAAATTACCAGAAATGCTGACAATAAAAAATGCAGATGGTATGACCTTCAGCTTACTGAAAAAATGGCTGCATATAAGTCGCATAATTCAGGAAAGGAAGAGAAGTATGCAGTTGATCACCATATTGTGACAGTTATTGTAAACTATTTAATCCTTTAAGTGATGATTAATATTGATAGCTATAAAAGATTTACAAAGGCAGAACAGATTAACTAGAACAACAAAACATTACTAAACCACCGAAGTCAGTACTTTAACAAAAAAGTCTTCTACTTAATTCAAACGCAGCATTTTCTCTTCATCTTAACCTCCCAACTGCCCATAGATGTAATAAAACCAAATGTAATTACTTGCTTTTACATCAAATTGTGTTCTTTAGACATGAGCCAATTCTTATATTGCATGAACATGACATAATGTACATGATTAGTACAGAGACATGTTACTACACAGGGATAGCAAGCCAGAGCAAATTCACCTCACGATTCACAACACCGTGAAATTAAAACATTCAATAATCCTCAAAATTTGTCAATTGTTCCTAACCAGATTGTACAAATAACAAATCTTTAACAATATATTTATTAGTTAAACGAAAATTAACAATTTATTAGGGATGTAACTTTAGCAGAATATAGATAAACTAGAAGACAATCTAATTAAAATCTATGTTCAAAGCCCAGTCTTCTTTGATCACAAATCTCCACTCATACATTGACAGACAAACATATTTAAGGAAGAAATTAGTAAAGAAAATAAAAGAACATAATTTGCCAATTTGATAACGTTTCAACGATGAATACAAGACCTTCATGAAACCGTTCGTTAATGGGTCGTGTTACAGGTACATAGGACAATCCATCTTGCTCAGATTCTGAAGTCACCTGTCTGCAGACCTTTGGAGACTTTTACTTATTTCTTATAACTAGAATTCTTTTCTCAGAACTTTTAACAAGTCAATAACTGGAGAATGACTAGACAGAACAAAACTAAAAAAAAGTTTCTTAGTCCAGTAGCTTCTAAAGCAAAACTGCCTCCTGCCCAGAACTCCAGTCTGCACCAGTTCACACTTTGTTTTCCATTTCTTTTTCAATATTCTCTGTGGTTGGCTTGCCAGCACCGGTCCTCGCTTGATTGATCAATTCAACATCCAACCAACTGCCAGTCTGCAAAATAGCGTAACATTCCATCTCTGGTAGAGGCTTGCACCATACATGCAGCTTAGCTTGCTTGTCCCTGTGGTTGAGCAGAACAACATCTCAGTGCTGAATTGCTACAGTGTTCTTAGAGCATTTCCTAGCCAGTTGCCAACAGCAAACATCATTATTTTGTTCTCTCCACTTGCTTTTTAAACAAGCTGCTATTCAAAGTTCAATTCTCAACTGCAATTCACAGTTCTGAAGCAAAACTTAAGAGAAAAATAGTGATAGTCTCAACAAACCAAAATAGTCTCTGGTTGCAGGGAACTGTTTTGGTAGAATTGAATTAACTATCGTTTCTTTGTTATATGGAGTCATAGGAACGTATTATTCAGTGAGGCAGGCTCCCCACACCACAGCATAAATGGTAAGGGTGAGTTGACCAATCACCTTTGCTTTAAGTTGGCCTTTCACTATCATGAGGTGAGACCAATGCTCTCTAGGAGGATGTTCCTCCTTATTGAGTTGTTGGTCAATCAGAGGCTAACAGTAACTGCCAATGCAGTATTCCAGCTACACCAAACAGGCTGTGATCAATGTGATCATTGACCTCCAAGGTTCTAAGGCAGGCTTCCAGCGAGGGATAAACAGCACCAGGGGAAGACCAAAACTCCAGCTGGCATCAGGGACCCAGAAAGGAAGTACATCACACTTCACTGGTCAGCAACCACAGGGACAAACAAGCTAAGCTGCATGTATGCTGCAAGCCTCGACCAGCGATGGAATGTTACTCTATTTTACAGCTCTACCTGCCTGTACTTGCCTGTTTTTCAACCTGCAGGTGGCCTGTAAAATCTAGTCCATAGAGTACTTATGACATAAATTGAGGTCATTCAGCTCATCATGTACATCAATTCCAGTCAGTCCCAGTCCCCCTCTCTATACCTAAGTACTATAGTTCTCTGCAGTGTCCTTCCAAGTTCCTTCAGGAATCATTGATACTCTTCACCACTCCAATACCCAGTTAGTTCCAGGATATTACAACTCCCCGCTGTAGAAAGGTTCGTGTTCACATCACTCTTCACCTCTTTCAAATCTGCATCCCTTTGGTCTTGTACCATCAGCTAATGGATGCAGCATATTTTGTGCACCTCTATCTAATTTCTCCTCAACCTCCTTTTCTCCATGGAGAACAACAGCCTCTTCAAAATAACCTGATGGCTAAAAACTCCTCATTTCTGTAAACATACTGGTAAATCCACTCTGCACCCTCTCAATGACCCCTCTGAATATGAAATACCATTTTCAACAGTCTGGGCACAAGAACCCCCAGGTCTCTCTGTATCTACACCCTCTTTAGCACAATGTCAAAGAGTCTATATTGTCTCTCCTTATTCCTTCTGGTAAAGTGCATCACACAACACTTCTTGATTAAATTCCTTCTATCAATTGTCTGCTCATTCTGCTAACCAATCCATCCCCGCCTCTTCGACTTGTCTGCCTCCTCTCCACCTATCCTCTCCTCTATCCATCCTCTATCCGCCTCCCCCTCTCTCCCTATTTATTTCGGAACCCTCTTCCCCTCCCCCATTTCTGATGAAGGGTTTAGGCCCTAA
>JAHRHZ010000289.1:30366359-30382334 GCA_024137785.1 Ginglymostoma cirratum | reverse complement strand
ATCCATCCTCTATCCGCCTCCCCCTCTCTCCCTATTTATTTCGGAACCCTCTTCCCCTCCCCCATTTCTGATGAAGGGTTTAGGCCCGAAACGTCAAGTTTTCCTGCTCCTATGATGCTGCTTGACCTGCTGTGTTCATCCAGCCCCATGCTTGTTATCTCATACCCTCCTGATGTATGTTTACATCATCGAAACTGTCTGCCACACCTTCAAGCTTGATGTCTTCAGCAACATTTGAAATTTTTGTCTGTGTTCTAGTCCCTAAGTTATTCATATTTTTAAAAAATGCAGATGACCTTGTATTGACAGTCACCATTGTCTCATAGTCTGAAAAAGCATCATTTACCATGACTCACTATTTTCTGCCCTTAAGTCAATTTGTATGTTCTTTACTGATCTGTCCTGAAGCTCTCACAATAATAGCTCTTCTCTCAGTTTATATCACTTGACGCTGTTATTTTTGACTATTATGAACTTTGGTTTGTTATTAATACAGTATTCGTTTTGCTAAATGAAGATATTCAGGGCTGTCTTTTTTATTATTTTTCATTACGTGATTTCTTCTCTAAACATTGTAGACGTTAACGTGCAGTTTAACATGTCCAAAATAAACAATAAAATATTAAGTCTGGATCATCACTTTGCATATAAGATCGGAAAAGAGTTTTCCCATAAACCAGTGAGTAATTGAAAGTAAGTCATAAAGTAGCACTGAGCTACAAAACCGTTTGGAAGAAACTCCAGTTAGATAGTGAGTGACACCACATTTTTGAATAAAAAGGGATACATCTACCATTAAACAATTAGTCCGATCATTATACTGCTTCAAAAGTTCATGAAAACTAGTTTTTGTAGACTACCCTGATCTGAAGAACCCTCTTTAATAAACAAACAATGGCACCAAGCTTCCTCCATCCTGCCAGAATTACTCACCCCCTCCACAGATGTAGGATTCATGCAAGGTGACAACTCATGTACAAACAGCAGTTTACTTAAAAAAGAAGCAAAATACTTAGAATGCAGGAAATCTGAAAATAATGGAGAATGCTGAAGAAACTTAGCAGGTCCGACAGGATCTGTGGATATAGAAATAGAGTTAATGTTTCAAGTCTGACGTGATTCTTCTTTAGAACATTTTGGGCTCAAAATGTTTAATTCCATTTCTCTCCCCACAGAAGCTGTCATAGCTTGTTTCTTTGTTATATGTTGTTTCTCAGCAAAGCTGCAGCTGCAACTGAAATGGGATTCTTACCTTTAATCCATTCCAGTGGATGTGGGTCACCAAAGCAGGCTTAAGTGAGTTGCTGAGGAAGAAAGCACAATTTATCACACTACTGAGCAATTCATCATAATTTTACATCACCGCGTTATCCTACTGAGAAAAATTTCAATCTGCCAGCCATAGTTGGAGGTGTATAAGTTGATGTGAAATAAAATACCTCCAAAGACGGAAGTTCAACTTACATGTTGAGTATAAAATGTGAACCGTCAGTGTTAGTGTTGGTGGCAAGCATGTTGAAATGTGAGAAAAACCCCACCGGTAATTCGAATTAAATCAATGTGTCATGTTTTATTGAGTGAATTAATTCTACAAGAATACCTTTAAGCAGAATCAAAGCCTCTTAAAACCACTGAAATAACTTTCACAGACATCCAACATAGAGTTCATTGAATTAATTCTGAATGACTTTGACAATGGATTCATTGCAAGGATCCTACACTGGATCAGATTTGATGCCTTTGCTTTCAGGATCATTCCTCCACAACAAGCATTCTCTCCATCCATTGAATTGAATATTCCTTATTTTTTGAAGTAGCTTACGCATTTATATCCCAATAATTAGTTGACGCCCCAACCCATTCATTATGGGTAGGCTAACTCGTTGTGGGGAAAAAGGATAATACTTTCTAAATAAAATCTTATTAAGGTCTGAGCGATTTAGGCTATGGTAAGATGTGTAGCAGAGTCAGAAGAATCTTGTCTGCTTTGGAGGCAGTTCTGCTGCTTGAATGGTCTGGGATGTGCCCTTCTGTATTATCCATCACAGTAGCTCAATGGTTAGCACTGCTGCCTCACAGTGCCAGGCACCTGGTTGTGATTCCAGCCTTGGGTGACTGTCTGTTTGGAGTTTGCATGCTCTCTTGTTTCTGTGTGAGTTTTCGTCGGTTGGTCTGGTTTCCTTTCACAGTCCAAAGATATTGTGAATTTGCCATGCAGAAATGGTCTATAGTGTTCAGGGATGTGAGGGCTAGGTGGATTAGCCATGGTAAATGTGGGGTTATGGTATACAGTAGGGGGCTGGGTCAGGGTGGACGCTCTTCAGAGGGCTGGGGTAGACTCGATGGGCCAAATGACCTCTTTCCATGCCGTAGGAATTCTATGATCTTCCAACATGCTTTTTCTCCCCAGTTGTAAGTGTTTTGTCAAAACAAGCTTTTATAAGTGTGAATACTCTCTGCACCACATTTTCTCCCCATCACAATCTTATGCAAGTGTATATTTTTCACAAATATGACCAACAAAATGTCTGTATTTCGCAAACCTCCAAACAACATTGCTAAACCAAAAAGTCCAAAATTCCACTAAATCTTTTGAAGTTTAAAGTAAAATCTTTAAGAAGGGTTTTAGGTTTTCTTACAGTCAGAAAAGTGGCATCTGCAGACAGAACAGGCACAGCTTTGTGTAGATATAATGGTTGAAAAAGAAAACTATTGAGCCAATAAGGCACATGAGAGAATAGGGAAGTGTGTCAAGGATAAAGGGAGGACAGCTTTTCCCAAATGCCACAGTATAACGATCAAGTAAACCTTTCTGATACTGTGAGGGATTTACTTCTTTGCACAAAAATGGGTCTGGTTCCAACTACTTGGCACAGAAACAAGCCTTGTCAGGGACTTCTCAGTTTTCAGTTAGGGACGGCTTTGAGGTAATGAAAATCTAAGCCATCTGCTCATAGATCAATCCCACACACAACACAAAAAATCCAGTGGAAAAGTAATTCCCATTCTGTTTGAAACATTGTAAACCATCCTAGTTTATATCAATCTTACTGAGGATGTAAAAACTCAGCACAATAATGCAACTTATACACTGAGTCTGCAAACAGTACAGCACATGCAATTCAAAGATAAAGAGCTCAAAATTTCCAACATGACGGAAGGCACAACATACAGCAGCCGCAAAAAATGGATGTATGTTATATTTTTGCTGCATTTCAACTCCAAGCCGAATCAGGGTTTATGTAAAAGAAGAGTATTTCTGACACTATCCATTAGAGTGACTCAAATCCAGGCAGATTACATCCCTTTCTTAACTCTTTAAGTTTCTACTCTATTCTGATGTAGTGGACTGAAGGGCCTATTCCTGTGCCGCACTGTTCTAACATAGAGAATCCCTACAGTGTGGAAACAGGCCATTCAGCCCAACAAGTCCACGCTGAACCTCCGAAGAGCATCCCACCCAGACACATTCGCCCTACACTATCCCTGTAACCCTGCATTTCCTGTGGATAATGCACCCACCCTACGTATCCCTGAACACTGTGGGCAATTTAGCCTGGTCAATCCACCTAAGGTGCACATCTTTGGACTGTGGGAGGAAACCAGAGTGCCCAGAGGAAACCCAAGCAGGCGTGGGGAGAATGTACAAACTTCACACAGACGGTCGCTCGAGGGTGGAATCAAACTCGCGTCCCTGGCGCTGTGAGGCAGCAGTGCTAACCACTGAGCCACCATGCCGCCTCTAACTGTCTCCTTACACTTTCCCTGCTGTGGACTATAGAAACAATTCAATGAGTTCTTTTCAAGTCTTCCAACATAAATTTTTCACAAATCTGAGATTGTAAATTTTCTTAGTTTTAATAGTCTGTGGATTTCTAAGCAAACTCACCTGCTCTAGAAATTTTACAAAATAAGCCCTTATGCTGAGGAAACTGGTTTCCTGAACTATCCTAATTCAAATAAAACAATGAACTGGAAGAAGTTCACCATTCAGTCTCTCAAATCTGCTCCACCAATCAATAGGATCATAGCTGATCAATGTGAAGGGGTGATGGTTAGATTCTCTCTCATTGGAGATGGTCAGTGCCTGGCACTTGTGTGGCACAAATGTTAATTGCCACTTATCAATCCAGGCATGATTGCTGCCCAGGTCCTGCTGTATATTTACGCAAACTTCTTCAGTACCTGATGACTTACTTCTCCACATGACAATGTTGTCTCGTTCAACAAATACTTTTAAGTCTGCTAAGATACCAATTCATACTGATAAGAAATTTATAGCATTTTTGCTGTTTGAGTCTAATTTTTTTGTTGTGAGGAATTATCTGTCAGTCTGTTTAAAAATCAGTAAATTTTAAAAGGAAAATAGAGAAATCAAACCAGCATTGTCAGTAATGATGGCCTGTGCTATGGCTCTGCAAACATCAACATGCATGAGTCCTAGAACAACTTAAAAAATCGTATTGCGTGTGTGTATGTGTGTGTGCTCAATCTATGCCAAGGCTTAATTAGGTCAATTATTAACAAGTGACAGGCAGAAAGTAAGAGAAAGGAGTTCCATATGAGCTATAGGCTGCAGCTGACAGGGTATAACATTGGCTGTGCCTACCCAGTGGCACGTTAGTTACTCATATCATTGCAACAGATGGCACAGTTCTGCCTTTGGCTCTGTCAATCTTGATCTTTCAAAGGCATCTCCTAAGAGGTGATGGCTGGCAGCTGCAAAGATTGGAATACAATTGGTGCTAGCTTAGTAAATCAGGATTTGCTGCCACCTGAATTTCCACCACGTAGTACTCTCATGGAGTGTTTGGGTGTCTCTGACAAGCAATCCGAATCACACAAGTGCAGTGGGGATTCAGTGAGGGCAATCCAACTCATGCTAATTCCTTCTTAGATTATTATCTTCCTCAACACAGAGGTGGCATTCCAATGCTTCCAACGGATTCAATGTTACCACAAGTTGTTTTTTGAGAACAACTCTTCTTGATGATCATGGCTGCCCATAATAGCAGGTAGCTAACCAAAAGTGCTTAATAAGCATTTCCAGCTACATAATGTGTTGGAATGACAGCAAAACTGTTGGATGTGGTAGTGAAAATCAGCCTTCACTCTTACAATTGTTCTCAATTAGGCAACCTCTTTCAGATTTCCCATGAAGTCATTAATTGTGGCTCTGTTCTTTCTCGGGCATGCTTCTTTGATCACTACTCCCCATTACAGAGTTGCTGGCTGTCTTTCACTACTGAAAATTTAAAGAATCAGAGACCTGTTACAGTGCCAAAGAAGGCCCTTCAGTCCATCACCTCTACACTGCCTCTCTGAATGAACAAGTAACTTGGAGCCATTTTGCCATCTGATCCTGGTAACCCTGCATATTGTTCCTTATCATATAACAGTCTGAGTCCCTTTTGAATGCCTCACTGAACCTGCTTCCAGCACACTCTCAGGAACTGTTTTCTAAACCTTAACCATTGGTTGCATGAAGTTTTTTCTCATATCGGTCTTGCTTCTTTTCCCAATAACTTTAAATCTGTGCCCTTTCTTCATGATCCTTTCATGACAGTTTCTGCCTATTCACGCTATTCAGATCCCTTATGATTTTTAATACCTCTATCAACCCTCCCCTCAGCCTCCCCTCCTGTAAGGAAATCAGTCCCAACCAACCTCATCAATCTACCTTCATTACACTATTCAAGTTTCACTATAATAGCATTTGGGTAATTAATTGGTTGAACAGGATTACCTCAAATTCTACTGAGTGATTCTCCTACAAAATTATTCATTGTACAGCTAGATTAACAAACTAACCAATATTTATATTGAATACTTAGCTTATTAGTTGCTTGAGAAAAATTAAAGAGAATGCTGAGAATTCGCAGTAGGAATACATTTCAAAACTGACCTGTCTTCTGATTTTTTTAGTCAATAAACTAATCAGTTTTCTCTTGCTTAAAATAAATAGAAATTATGGCCCTACCTTTGAAAGAGCTGGTAGAAAAAGGATGGGTTAGATATGAAGGGATTACATTGTTGTATGGAAGTTAAGGTATATCAAGGGCTAAGCTTTATTAATAGAAAAGAAGCACTTTCAGTTATAAAGTATCTTTCATGCCCACAGAACATTCCAAAGCACTTTACGGCCATTGATGTATTTTTGAAGTGTAGACATTGTTGTAACATAAGTAATGTGGCAGATAGTTGCATCCAACTAAGTTACACTAACAGCCAAGTAATAGCGACCAGATGATTGGTGTTATAACGTTGATTGAGTGATACATATTGGCCAGAACTCTTTGATGATACATCTGCTCTTCATCAATATCTTGCCATAGGCTCTTCTGCACACATGATTAGCTGCCCTTGAGGCTCCAACTCTGTTTTATCTCGTCCTTTAATTTGTCTATTTCCTTCCAATTGTTTACATTCTGATATCCTCAACGCATCTCTCGAACTTTGGAGACCAAAAGTCTAACTACTGTAAGAACAGAAGCTGTTGCATTGTGTCTAAGAGTGAGTCTTTGCATGTCCTTTCCAGTAAAAGAATTAAGGCCTCCCTCTAATCTTTAATAAACACAAGATTGTTGTCTGGCAGACTTCAGAGCAGGTCAAATTACCCCACTGCATTTTATTCCAAAAAAACGGCAGAGTTCTAAAACATAACTAACTCATAAACTTATTGCTTTTTTCTTCATCCACAAGATGAGTACATCACTGGCTATGCCAGCATTTAATTCCAATCCCTAACTGCCCAGAGGGCAGTTAAGAGTCAACAACATTGTTGTGGGCCTGGAGTCACATGTAGATGAAACCAGGCAAGGAAGGCAGATTTCCTTCCATGGAGGACATTAGTGAAACGGATGGATTTTTCAAACAATTAATAATGGTTTCATGGTCATCGTTAGACTCTTAATTATAGATTATTATTGAACTCAAGTGCCACCATCTGCTGTGGCAGGATTCCAAACCAGGTCCTGACAATATTACCTGGGTCCAGCAATAATACCACTAGGCTTGAAAATTAAACAAATGTGCTTTGAAGGATAACCAGTCAATTGTATTGAAAACAAACTAATAGGCCAATTGCAGAACTGGACAAAAGAGTGAAGACAGCACTCAACACAACAACTAGAGAAAAATCTACATACTACAGTACTGCTAATTTATAATCAAGCATTTGCATTTGCAATTTAGAAACAAAATCATTCTAACTTCCTGCAAAAAGAAAAATAGTTCCATTTATTCTTGGGATGTGGGTTGCACAGATAAGACAGCACGTACCGTCTTTCGTGAGTGTCATGTAGACATTGAGAGTTGGACACCATGGTGCATATAGGCCAGATGGAGATAGCCAGACCTGGGGGAGACACCTCTCCTCAGGCAGTGGATAAAGAGAGGTCAGAGTTTAGGGCCTTAGTTCACTTTCAAGGAGGTGAGACACTCAGGCCTGAGGGTGAGCATCTCTACACTGACTACTTGGTTGGAGTGGCCAAAAATCCAAGGTGACTTCATAGGAAAATTATAAACACATTGACTGAGGAGAAGCTGCTGTTAGGAAGTCAGATTAACCAGATTAGAATTAGAAAACTGCATCAGAATGTCAGCAGCAGCTGGGGTCTCTGCTGTACATTCACATGGCAGAAAACTATGTGGAAAGTTCTTATAGAGAGATGGTCACACTGCAGGTTAGAAGCATGCAGACAGAAAGGGAATCGGGTGACCTCCAGGCAGTCTGAGAGAATGAGGCAAGTAGTGCAGGAGCCCACTAGATCATCAGGCATGCTAACCAGAATTCCATTCTGAAACTGAAAAGGGCAATGGTTTCTTAGAGGAGTACAGCCAAAGCCGATCTGTGGCACCCTGGGCATCTCAGTTGTATGGGTTGGAAGATGGTGGTTGGTCCGGGGTAGGTGTAAGGAAGAAAAATGGAAGGGCAATAGTATTGGAGGATTTCCAAGTCACAGAATCAGTCAGGTGTCTCTGCGACATTAAATGTACCTTTGGAATGATGCTTTGCCTTGCTGATGTCATGGATATCTCAGAGTAGCTGTAGGACATCCTTAAGAACGTAGAACGTAGAACAGTACAGCACAGTACAGGCCCTCCGGCCCACAATGTTATGCCGACCTATTATCCTACTAAGATCAATCTATCCTGCATACCCTACATTTTACTATCCTCCATGTGCCCATCCAAGAGTTGCTTAAAAGTCTCTAAAGTATCTGACTCCACTACCACCGCCATTCCCCACGCCCACCGCTCCTTCTGGGGAAGAATCCGATGTCATGGTAAAATTGGTAACCATAACATAGATAGGAAGAGGGATGAGGTCCCAAAAGCTGATTTCATGCAGTTAAGAAGGAAATTAAAAAGTAGGACCTTCAGGCTAGTAACCTCAGGATTATTTCCAGTGAATGTAACAACAGGAGGATTGAACCATTGAACATGTGGCTGGACAACTGGTGTAGGAGGGAGGGCATCAGATTTCTGAGGCATGATGATGTCAAAAAAAGTAGCCCTCTAGCTGAATTCATGCAGGATCCACAAAAAGGCAAGACAATATAAAGGCACAAGTGGAGATAAATGGGTATGATCCAATTGCATTACAGAATCATGGCTGTATGGTGATCAGGACCGGGATCTAATTTTTAAAGAATATTTAACATTTAGTAAGGACAGATAAGAAGGAAAAGGGAAAATGAGAATTTGAAAGAAAATAGTATTTGTAAGGAGGTTGTCATGGAGAAATTAATGGGGCTGAAAGTTGATGAGTCCTTAGGACATGACATTCCGGAGTGTTGAAAGAGGTGGCTATAGAGTTAATTGATGCATTGGTGATCGTCTTACAAACAAGATAGATTGTGGAATGATTGCTGCAAATTGAAGCTTTCAAATGTCAGCCCATTACTTAAGAAAGAAGCAAGAGAGAAAACAGGGTACTAAAGACCTGTTAGCCTTACATTAGTGGAAGGGAAAATGCTAGAATCTATTATAAAGGTTGTTATAAATTGACACAAAACAGAAAATGCTGGAGAAACTCAGCAGGTCTAAACTGACGATTTTATTTCGCACTAAATCTATACTTGAATAATAATGATCTGATTATCAGCATGGATTTGCGAATAGGAAATTGTGTTTGACAAACTTGATGGAGTTTCTGGAGGATGTTACTAACAAAATTGTTAAAGGAAGTCATAGATATAGTATGCTTGGATTTTCAGAAAGCTTTTGACAATGCCCTCCAGCGAGGCTGGTTAGTAAAGTTAAAGACCATCGGAAAGGGTAATGCACAAATATGAATTAAGAATTGAATAACATACAGAAAACAAACAATATAAATAGGCCATTCTCATATTGGTTAGGCTATGACAAGTGGGGTACTGCAAGGATCTGTACTTGGGCCCCAGCTGTTCACAATATAGATCAATTATTTGGATGAGGAAACCAAATTAATATTTCCAAGTTAGCAGATGATGCAAAGCTAAACAGGAATGTTAGTTATGAAAAAGATGCAAAGCGGCTTCAGGACAATTTGAGTAGACAAGAATATGGCAGATAGAATATCATAGAATCCCTAAAGCATGGAAAGAAGCCAATTAGTTTATCGAGTCCACACCGAACCTGTAAAGAGCATCCCAACCACACCCATACCCTACAGTATAATTCCCATGATTAATCCACCTAACCTACAAACTCCTAGACTGTGGGAGGAAACCAGAGCACCTGGTGGAAACCCACAGAGACACGGCGAGAATATGCAAACTCCCCACATACAGTTGCCTGAGGGTGGGATCAAACTCAAGTCCCTGATGCTGTGAGGAACCAGTGCTACCTACTAGGTAGTGCTGCTCCAGAATATAATGCGGAAAAATGTGAGGCTATCCACTCTGGTAGAAGAAACATATATGAAGAGTATTTCTGAAATGGTAATAGGTTGGAAAGTGTACATGTGGAAGGTGACATGGTGTCCTTGTCAATAAGCCACTGAAGGCTAACATGCAGGTGCAGCAAGCTATTGGGAAGGTGAATAGAATGTTAACTTTTATTGCAAGATGATTTGAGTACAGGAGACGTGAAGTCTTGATGTCAATTGTACAGGAGCTTGGTTGGACTGCACCTGGGGTAGTTACTTACTTACCTCAAGGAGAATGTTCTTGCCTCAAAAGGAACAACCAAGGTTCATTAGACATGTTCCTGGGGCAGGAGGACTCTTCTTTGAAGAGAAATTAGGAAAACTGGGCCCATATTCACTAGAGATGCAGATAATGAGAAATTATCTCATTTAAACTTACAAAGTATTTAATGAATAGACAGGATAGATGCAGATAAGATGTTTCCCCTGGATGGCAAGTCTCACAGTTTATAAATAAGGGGGATGCCACTTAGGACCATGATGAAGAGATTTTCTTTTACTCAGAGGGTTCTGAACATTTGGAATTTTCTACCAACAAAGGTTGTGCAAGCCCCATCGATGAGTATGTTTAAGGTAGAGACTGACAGATTTCTGATTACCAATAGTGTAAAGGGTTACGGCAGTTGTGTGGATAAGACTTTGAGGCCTTTCATTACCCATAGTTGTAATTAATAGCGGAGCAATCTTGACAGGACGAACAGCCTACTCCTGCTTTTATGTTCCTATTTAGAATCAAACCACAGTTTTCATGGTAATGTTCCTGCTTGTTAGCGAATTTATTGAAATAAAAGAAAAATACTGCAGATGCTGCAGTCTGAAATAAAAGCAGAAAGCCCTGGAGAAACTCAGCAGATCTCGCAGCATCTGTGGAGACAGAAACAGAGTTAATGTTTCGAGTCCAATGACTTCTTCAGAAAAGATGCAAATTTATTGAATTTAACTCTACAACTTGCCATTTTGAAATTTGAACCTGTCACCATTGAGCTTCAGGTCTAAACAGCTAGCTTGCCACATTCCATTCTAAGAAGGTTTGTAACAGCTATTATATTGAGAAAGAAAAGCTGTCTCAAAATAGACTTTATACCACAGGAATGTTCTTTATCTTAAAAAGTCAATGTGATAGAGGATGTCCTTCTGGAACCTTGTCTCAGCAGTGGCTATTTTCTAACTAGATCTGTGTTCCATACCTCACATATTTCCAAAATACCATAAAAGCTTTGCTAAATAAAATGCAGACACCAAAGAGAACTCAAAAATCCACATCTAAAGTACAATTAGATATATGCTAATTCTCCAACCCAGTTTTGATTAACTATGCAGTTCGCAGCTGGTGGTGAGTCTTTTAGCTACATTTAACAGTCTTTAAAGTTCCTATGGTCTGTAAACCATTCAAACTGGTGGAATTCCATCAAATAATAGAGTTTTGCCAGTAGCACACTATTCCTGACAGCAGATCCAGAAGTGTGCACAATTTCCACTCTCTTGCTTTTTTCCACTTCCCATTTGTTTACAACTAAAAATGAAAGTTCTGGCTGCAGGCCTGGAATACAAGTGCGATTCCACAGAGAGAATATTTTTCAGTGATAAAAACCACTATCAGCTGACACTGTTGCAGTTACTGTTGTACAATTAAAGAAACTGCTGGAGAAACAAGAAATCTTTGCATCATGCCCATAGCTTTCCTGCCATTAACACAGGATTTATAGAATGCAATGTGTTTTTCTTTCAAATTTAAATTTCGCTTGTAAATAATTCATATGATATTGATTTCGCTTCAACCACGTCTCTGTCATTGTTATTCATTGCATCTAGCTTAGTCAGAGAACTAGGTAAACTGGCATGCCTCATATTTGCAACAATTTGATGGTTATACACAAGTTTGGAACATTTTTTTCCCCACAGTGCAGATAGAGGACATTCAGCTCATCATGTCTGCACAAGCCCTCCAAAGAATTTCCCAAGCAGACCCAACATCCCATCCAATCCCTGTAATCCTGCATTTGCAACAGTTAATCCATCTAACCTGCACATCCTTGGACACCACGGGGCAACTTAGTTTAGCCAAGCCACATAACCTGCACATCTTTGGACTGAAAAAGGAAACTGCAGCACCTGGTAGAAACCTACACAGTCACCCAAAGCTGGAAGTGAACCCAGAACCGTAGCACTGTGAGGCAACAGTGTTAAGAACTGTGCCATCATACCACCCTTTATCGCAGAAGAAATAATGTTGTCTTTTTTTTTAAATCCACTCTTATATGTTCACTGCAATGTCTGGTATTGTAATCACCGATCTGTGCAAACTCAGATGGCCTTCCCAATATGCACAGTAAAGGATATTGTCCTAGATCACTCTCTGTGGGGATAATGGAATGATTTGATTTGATTTATTATTGTCACATGGACTGAGATAACAGCAAAAGGTATTGTTTTGCGTGGCATCCAGACAAATGTACCTTACGTAAGTAGATCAGGGTATTAGAACAGAATGCAGAATATATTGTTACAGCTACAGAGGGGTGCAGGGAAAGATCAACTCTGATATATTAGATGTCTGTTCATTAGTGTGATAACAGTGGGGAAGAGACTATTCTTGAATCCATTGGTATGTGTTATCAAACTTTTGTAACTTTTGCACGATGATGGAGGGTGGAGGAGAGTATACCTGAGGTGGAAGGGATCTTTGATAACGTTGGCTGCTTTCCTGAGGCAGCGGGACGTGTAGGCGTATTCAATAGAAGGAAGATTTGTTCGCATGATGTACTGGCTGTGTTCACAACTCTCCGTAATTTCTTGCGTTCTTGGGCAGAGCAGCTGCCATACTGGAATTTGTTTCCACTGGCATTTAGAAGCATGAGGAGTGTCTTGACTGAAGTGTATAAGATTCTGAAAGAACTTGACAAGGTGGACATGGAAATTCTCATCATCAGTCCAGAACTAGGGAGCACAGTCTCACAAGTTGGGGTTTGTCCTTTCAGACAAGGATGAGGAAAATGAGGAGAACTGTGCAACTTTGGTACTCTGCCTCAGAAAATGATGGAAGGGTGTCAGTGAATATTTTTTAAGCAGAGGTGAATAGATAAATAGGGGAATGAAGAGTTATCGTGAATAGATAGGAATGTGGAATATGAAACACAAATAGATCAACCATGCTCTTATTTAATGGTGGAGCAAATTTAAAGGCTTAATGGTCACTTCTGCTATGATTACATTTGGATGTCAATAAGGACCAATGTATTAAATGTCTTTACTCCAAAATAGAGATCAGGATTGATTTTGGACAAATGCAACTACAACGCTACCTCACAACATCAAAGTAGGGCAAGAACAGCATAACCTGTGGATATCACTATAATTATAGCTCTGAACCTTTATGCTGGGGCTCCATCCAGGTATAGCTGCTGTGGACATCAAAGTAACATTTCACATCTTCAGCTGTACTACTACATGAAGGTAGTCACAAATCTTGCCTATACACAGAGAATAAGTTAAGACTCTTTTCCTATACTCAGGGACAACAGGCAGAAAGTGTCCACATGGTGCAGGTTGTCACTGATTATATGCTCATTGCCTTATAAACACCCTAACGTGAATTCTACTGTTTTAATGAATGGAAAGAGATTTCATTCCCAGACTGTGCAGCTGTTGTGAAACCATGAGCAGTATATTATGCAGTTGAATGCTTGTTATCCTAGCAACAGTCATAGTGATTTCATTTTGCAGTGGTCAATACCAATTGTACTTGATGGCAAGTAGACGGCAAGCTACTGTGTGACTAAAGTGTTATCCACTTATGACATGATTCATAATGCAAGACTCCATTCCAGAACCCACACAAAGGCACACAATAAATACACAGTGAGAACCATACTGCCATGGGAAACATTAAACTATAAGCCATCATGAACATCAAACGATTATTCTGCGGCTAGACTGCACCGAAGGAGCCTTCCATCTAGAGAAAGAAAGGCTTGAATTTATTAGGTTTTCATGACCCAAGAATGTCCCAAAGAAGTTTGGAGCCAAGGTAATGTAGACAGCATTGTAAGGTAGAAGGTAGAAAGCAACTTACCCAGTTTGCACATAGCAAGTTTCAATAAAAAACTATCCAATAATGAACAGGTAATCTATCATCGCTGAAGTTAATTTAGAAACAAATGTTGGCCAGGATACTGGGGAGAACTCTCATAATCTTCTTCAAATTGGTGCCATTGGTTCTTTTGTATCCTCCTGAGAGAGCAGAATGCCTCATCTGAAATGCAGCATCTCTGACAGTGCAGCACTCCTAACAAATGACACCAGTGCACCATTGTAGACTTTAGTATTCAAGTGTCTGGACTGGGGCTAGAATGCATAACCTCCTCAAGCAGATGCAGATCATTACTAAGTGAGCAGTAGTGTTCTATATGTTGCACAAACTCACTGTTATAAAGAATTAACCCTTGCCAGTGCAAGTGAAACATAGAACTGGTTATCAGGAGCATTAGGGACAGGGAGTTGAGAAGGAAGTGTATTTAAACATGGCAGAATGAATGAAGGCCCCTTGTTGCCCAGTCCTTATGTAATCAAATAATTCATAAGCACTTTGATGGAAGGCTGCGGGTATTCAGGCCCAGGTTTTCACGACAGTGAGCCTCCCTGCGATAGTGAAAATACCAATGGGAGTTGGGAACCCCAAGTCACGCCCCCAAATGCAGCATCCCTCACTGGGGCAGTCCATATTTTGCGAGCACACAGTTCCTGGAGTTAGCTGGCCATTTAAATGATCTGCTGCCTTCAATGAAATCAAATCTGGAATCCCTGAAGTTTGGAACCTGATGTGTGAAAACTGGACTAGGGAGAAACAACTCTGTTTTCACGCAATTGATTTGAATGACCATTGGAGTGGTAAGGTACCCAACTGGATCTGGTCTCTGTGAGTGAGGTCAGTTGCCTTTTTAGAAAGGTAAGACACCCTTTGAGATTGAGAAAAGTAGACATGCATGTGCATAAAAAAATCCATAAACCCTTTTTCATTCATTCATGTGATGTAGGTATCATTGGCTGGGCCAGCATTTATTATTTGAACTGCTGCAAGTCCTTGGGGGATAGGGGACATTCTTCCTGCCAACAGGAAGGAATTTCAGAATCCTGACTGAAGAACAGTGAAGGAATTGTAATGTAGCTCAGTCAAGGCAGTGTGTAGCTACTTGAAAGGCTACTTGAGGTATGTCCCCGTGTATTTACTGCCCTTGTGGTTAAGGTCAAGGCCCAGGATAAGGGGGGTTACATGAGGACACAATAACCAATATTCGGGGCTCTACAGGCCGGTTGTAGTCAGGTTGGTGAGCAGAGGCAGGGGCCCAGGCAACGAGGTGATTTCTTTCCCTACCCCGGAAGGTGATGCAGATGTAGAAGATGCTGTTGCAGACAACTTGCTGAATAACTGCAGTACATCTCTTGGACAGTACACAATGTTGCCACTGTGCATTAATGGTAAAATGGCGAATGTTGAAGGTGGTGGATGGGATGCTAATCAAACTGACTGCTTTGTCGTGGATGACGTCAAGCTTTGTGAATGTTGTTGCAGCTGTAACATTCATCCAGGCAAGTGGAGGTTATTTCATCACACTCCTGAGTTGTGCTGTATAAATGGCGGACAAACACTATGGAGAAAGGAGGTGTATTGCTCACCGTAGAGTTCCTAGCTTCTGAAATACTCTTGTCAGCATAACAGTTACTTAGCTGATCCAGTTTAGCTTCTGAACAATGGTAACCCCAGGACACTGAGAGTGGGGAATCCAGCAGTTCTAATACTATTGGACATCAAGAAGAAATGGTTAGATTCTCGCTAGTTGGAGATGGTCGTTGTTTTGGCACTAGTGTTGTGCAAATGCCAGTTTTCACTTTTCAGTCTCAGCCTGGATGTTGTCCATTTCTTACTGTAAATGGATAGGGGCTGGTTCATTCTGAGATGTCACAAGTGGTACCGAACATTATGCAATGCTCATGGACATTCTCACTTATGACCTTCAGGTGTTTGTGTGAGTGTGTGTGTGTGTGAGTGTGTGTGTGTGTGTGTG
>JAHRHZ010000289.1:30352795-30366259 GCA_024137785.1 Ginglymostoma cirratum | reverse complement strand
TGTGTGTGTGTGTGTGTGTGTGTGTGTTTGTGTGTGTGTGTGTGGGCGGGGGGGCGGGGGGCTTGTGGGGCCGGGGGCGGGGTGGAAGCATTAATGCTGCAACTGAAATGGTTGGGCATAGAACACTGCACTGAGGAATTCCTACAGTGAAGTCTTGGGTCTGAACTGATTAGCGTCCAACAATCACAATGATCTCCTTTGTTGGGTATGACTCGAACAAAGAGAGTTTTCCCCGATTCCACTGACTCCAGTTCTGCTTGGGCTTTGTGAAGCTGAATGTTGCTTTGAGGTTAAGTTACCAAGTTTTATGTTTTAATCTTTATTTTTAAACTTGGAACATTGTGCTGGAGCCTCCAGACAGGCATTCTACCCAGCCAGCCTTGGAGATTGATAGCCTCCTCCGCTCTTTCTGGGTCATCTGCCCCAACTCCCAAATCCCTTTGTACTGGGGTAGCACTGAGACTACAGGATCTGATGTCAGATAATGTTATTTTGGTTGGCAGCTAACAGACAAAAGCAAGGTCACTGTTGGAGTGACAAGGATGAGAAAATGATTTCGATCATTCTGAGAGAGGATATCAAGCTCATACTCCACACAGCCACTACCACTCACTTCGGACAGCAACTCAGCAATCAAACTGATTGTTGCAAAAGAGATTGACAGACTGTTGTTCTACTCGGATTCCCTTTTGATCAGTGGTATTCAGAGCCCTACTGCAACGATCTGAGAAATTGCAAAGCACCAGTCAGAACTCCCATGGCAGAACTTTGACAGAAGCCATGTCACTAGTTTTCAGAGACTGCATATTGGCTTCTATCCATGTAATGATTAGTTCAACACAGAATGAGTGACCACACAAAAGCTATGGACCTAGAACACATATTCTTCTAGTTTCCCTACTGATGCTATAAGAGCTGTTATTTCCATTATTTGATATTGTTATTTCACGATTCCTGCATCTGCAGTGTCTTGTTAATCACTTGTTCAAAAACTGAGCAAGTAATTTCCTGTTACTGAGGAATGTCCTTTAACAGCGGTACTTTTCTTTCAATAGAGCACTGAAAAGCAAGCAAGCAAGTCAAAGCACTTCAAGAATTCAGCGTAACCACTTACCCTGATTATTGCATCAAAAGTACCTTGAAAGTATTATATTTACAAAATGGGAACAGACAACTCGCCTTGAGCATTTATCGCGAACCAATGCCCCAATGTAAAAGCAAAAGCCGTGCTTTCTTTCTCTTAGAATAATAATGAAATGAAAGTTGGAGCACAAAGCTTGGTAATCTGCAGTTAGCATACTACTGTGTCAATTGTACAATCCATTACATAAAGCATTCCCCAGAGGAAGGAAACAGACATCACATGAAGCTCTTAATAGCCTGTCAATCCAATTGGTCCTCGAGATATTGCACCAGAGAATAATAAGCCTTTTGCCTTTCACATTGTAGGATTACTACTGAAATGTCACATTTTTTTAAAAAATTAATTTAACTTTCCACTGGTAGACAATGACATCTACTCTAGAAGCCCCCTCTTTATCTATTGAAATGAGTTGGCTTCTACATTGCTCATCGATTTTACAGTGATCTATCATTCTGATCTGTTTTCCTTTTAATCCCTATATTGCCAGAAGGTTGATGCTGAATTGAAATAGCAAGTAACCACCTTGTCTTCCCTCCCATGTGAAATGACTGCAAAGCACTATAAGGCTGAGGGTCAATTACCTCTCAGAGGATTTCATCACTTTTTAGTTCCTTGGTCTTTTGTCTATTCCTTTCTGTGACAATCACTGCCAGTTGAAACTGATCATTAGCTATAAACAGATTATTTGAATCTGGAAGGATGAGAAGATCCAGTTGTATTGTTAAGTATCAGATATTAAGGATATATAACAAAGATATCATAAAGTTGTACCAGTAGGAACACTACTGAATATTAATTGAAAATATTTGCAAAATTTGCATTTCCTTCCCCCCACATCCAAGAAAAATGCATTCTTTTATGTAATTCTCTGTCAGGACCCAAGTGATGTTTGAGAATCTTCATCTATGGAATTGAGCTCCAAATTCAGTACAGAGTGTTGACAGGCTTATTTTATAGAAATCATCACTGGATCTTTGTATCCACCCAGAGAGACTCATGCAAATTCCTGGTAAGCACATTCTGCAGTGCAGAACAGTCCATAATTTAACACTAATTGCTGCTGAAACTACATTTACATTAATGCTGTGGTAGAGAGATGATAAAACAGATTCATACTTTTTGGGTTTTATGACCAAATCAATATTTTTTTCCCTATATACTTCCAAAGGACAATGCATCCAACCAAATATCAGAATTTCTGCTGGTTGCAAGTGGGTTGAATGACTTAGTGCCACCCTGTACTATTTTCCACTGACTGATCTGTGCTTACTTCCTATGGTCATGGATTGGCTTTCTTAGTATTTACTCAAACACTATTAGACTCCACTTTTAGGAAACCATAAATTCTTAGTCAAATTCATTTCTGAGGTTGTTTTTGGGCAGCCTGACATCTAATATACAAAGAAACTTATCACCATGCTGGAGTCTCCAAGTCAAATAGTTGGCATATTCACATAAGTAAAAATTTGTTGGATATGTGGGGCAACATTCACCTAATCCCAAAGAATTTAAGCATAGGCTGCTAACAGCCAGGGCTTTGGGATTTACAGAAAGTTTAACCGCGCAAAACCATATAGTTTACTAGGGATAAAGTATCAATTGTTTTTGTTCAGCTCAAACCTATTAGGATGTTGGATTGTGTAAGTGCCTGGAATTCTAATCTTTACTGACAAGTTTACCCAGAGTCAAATCAATAAGTAGATCTGATTGGTCGATTGTCAACAGAACCTTGCAGTATCATAGACTCTTGAGTTTGGCTGACAAAAATTTACGTCATGTTGACTTATGGACCTCATGCTGCTGTTGTAAGTGTAGGGGGCGCTAAATTGTGATGGGGTACTGTGTGGTCAGCATCTTTGATATACTAAAAAGTCGATGATATTGGAATGGCCATGCTTTCACTGATGAGAGCTGAAACCAGAGAATACTTCACCCCTTCTCCACGCAGTCCCAAAGAGTTGTGAATGCGATAACTTTGCGCAGAATGTACAGATGAATAACAAAATGAGTAAACAGTTTAGACCCCCATCTTTTATGCTTCCTTGTAAATATCTTCATAATTTCCTTTAAGAACCATGCAAGGCTACATCATAATATTTGGTGGACATGCTATATATCCTGTTGGTTAGTTTAGTCTGACATTCAAGATGGTGAACTGAGCCTGCTGATGTGACTACTATCAATAAAACAATAGGAAACATTTTCAAGATATTTTTCATATTACCTTAAATAGACACTTGAAGTTCATTCTTTAAGATACCACATCACATATCACCACCAAAGAAATTTCATGGATGACATGGGACAATTGACTTATTCCTGTTTAAAATAGCGATAGGTTTTGAGAATCTCATAACAAGTCTTTTATGAATATCGGAACTGGAAAATATATTTCAGGCAACATTCAAGATTCTGATGTGAATTCTGAAGTATTCTGTCAATTTTTTTATGAAAGTTGACATGAAGCACAACATGTTTCAATATTTTGTACAGAACAATAAGTTTCTAATATATTCCATGCAGAAGCACAATCCAGTGTCTTCCCTTTTCATTATATCCAGCATCTTAAATTACGCAGAAAGAGGCTATTTAGCCCATTGAATCTACACTGATTTTCCAAAGAAATTCCCACTCCCTCCAACCTGTACATCCCCAGACTCTACAAGGCCAAACTACCTAACCAGCACCTCTTTGACCACATAGATAGCTGCCCAAGGCTGGAATTGAACGCAGGTCCCTGGCGCTGGGAGGCAGTAGCACTAACCACTGGGGCAACATGCCACCCCTTCACAACAGGATCCCCACAGCTTTTGGCTTTACAGATTTGAAAATCAGAGCTGAAATTGATTTTCATATCCAAATAGTGATAGCATTCAGGGAACAAATTCCTGCACTTAATTTTTCTTTTGGCCGATAATCAATTTTCATCCAACTTCCTAACCGATATCATGTAATATTTTGGTAGGTCAAGGAGGCATCGCTTGCAAAATGCAAACACATCTCCTCTAAGATTGGAGTCTCTATTGTATGGACCACTGGAAAATCATACTTCCTCAAGCACACAATTTTCAAATGGTAGTGTGGGATTTTGGAAGCCTTAAAAAAATCTCCTTGCAAAATTTGGGATGACTGAAAGAGTTAGGAATAGTCTGGCAGGCAAGTGTAAAATGTTATGACACCTGGAAAAAATCCTAGTAGATGTTGTACTGTAGTACAGATGTGTTTTTAATACAGTGATTCATCTTAGTGATCAGTCCTGCAAAGGTACATTGGCCAGGACTACATAATTGTTGTCGAGTATTACAGTATTATCAAAATTGTCAGAAGTGCCAGAATGCAGTGAAAATGTTTTCAAGGGGGTCCTGTCAGCCTCTGGTATCCCCTCTCGTACTGTGATTTCAATCTACTGGTCTTTCTGGCTATCAGGAAAAAAACAACCTGCTTTTAACACAATCTCTGCACTTGCTTCCTTCCGCTGATTGACAAGCACTCTGCTGTAAAATGGAAATGAGACACGATTTCTCCTGCTTGTTTCAGGCAATGAAATATTTTGTTCAATCAGCTATAACCATTATGAATGCTTTGCTGGTTTTCAAAACCTATCAGTGGTTCCAGCCTCACAAATTGTCTGTTGATCCAAGAATTATTGGCAGTTTAAGAGGCTGTAATATCAGAATATGCCTTTAAGAGGCTTCCTGTTTATTTATACTCTCACAGGCACTTAAAGGATTACTTTTTTAACATTGGAATAGTTTGTTTTTCTTTATAAAGTTAAGGTATTGTGCTTCAATTCAGGGTTTTATTGTAGATTGTTAGAGATTCAATTTGATAGTGCATGGTTCCTGAGGACTGTACACAGCGGGTACTGGGCAAGTGGCTATGGAAGCTACATGAGGACGTGGAGATGCCATGGACTATCTGAGGGGGACCAGGGTATTGCACAGGGTTGAGGGAGTATATGATAACATTTGAAATGTAAGGGAGCAGCAGCTGCTATGAGTTAAGAAGAGGGTGAGCAGCGGTGAGGGACTTGGCCTGAGGAGCTTGTAAACAATATCGGAAGGTGTGCAGCCGTATTGAAGAACTAAGGCAGTCGTTTTAAATCTGCCTGTCTCCAAACCACACTCTTCATGTACTCAATCACAGCTCAAAAAATACGCTGCATATTCAATCCCTGTGTGAAAAGAAAAAAAAAATCCCAGGCAGTCATACATGGGTTGGGAGTGCAATTTGTAAGGTGCAAAAGAGCACAGGTCAGTTTTTCTTTCCCAAGCTTAACTGAAAATCCAACCCTTCAGCCTCAAATATATTTAAATTAAGATATGATGTTGATGCAGCATAAAGGGAATGCTCCTCTGCATTATAATTCATGCCCTGTTTGAATGTGGAATTTTGATGCTGTCACTAAATTCTAAATAGTTGCTAATTATTCAATATGGTATGAAATTCAGCACAGAGATTATGATGCATAATTAACCTGCATCCATTGCTTTCATTTATAAGATTGCAGAGTGCAATCCATGCTGAATGCACCCATTGAGTTGTAGCACACCTAAACAACAGCCACAATATTATTTGAAGCAAGCACAGATTTGAATTAACCCACACCACCTCAAAGTCAGCCTGTATTTCTGAAAGTAGAGCTGCAATTTGACCGAAGCAGGTGCAGGAAGAAGCTAGGGAAGAGCATCTGACTTGTACAACAGGGATGATAGAGGATTCCCAAAAATTCTACAGCCCAACACAGGAAGTCTTAGTATAAGCTGGGGTCAGGGAAGAGGTCCTCTATCCATGCCCTTCCAGACACAATTGAGCAGGCAGTGGGTCAGGTAACCATCATGGTCAATGCCAACACCGTGGTCTCAAGGAATTGGATGCAGTGTCACATATTTAATAACCTCACACGAGCAGCTAAAAAAACAAAGCAAATATCCTTCAATATTTGCTCTCTCTGATTAAACCACCATTATAAATATAGACTAAAATCCACATCACACTCATTCAAATTGAAAACTCTAAAATACATGATATTAATATTTATAAATCACACACCTTGCCCATGATTAATGTATTGCCTTTTCCACATGCCCTCTTCATTATCTGCTGATTTATTTTCAGTCCTCCAGAACAGCAACCGCTAGGGAGCCTATAGATTACTTCCACTAGTGTCTTCTTCCCTTTCTCATTTCTTACCTCCGCCTCTAGGGATTCTACATCATCAGTAAGCTGAAGGTAAAAGGAGTGTAGAAGGTAAGCAGCCATGACAGAGAAAAAGTGATCTCAGCAGATCCTTGTAGCCAAAACTAAAGATTTCACTTACTTTAAGTAGCAGTCCCTACATAAATGAACAAAAACAAAGTTGCTGGAAAAGCCCAGCAGGTCTGGCAGCATCGGTGAAGGAAAAAACAGAGTTAACGTTTCGGGTTCAGTGACCCTTCCTCAGGAACATAAATGAAGTTTGAGCAAAAATGTTATTGCACACACTTTAATTTAATGCATCGGTAAATGTGAAAATGAAATCTTACTTTTATTAAAGGTACCAGCTTGGCAAAGGTGAGCAAAAATCAATCGGCAACTAGCCTGAAAGTAGTCGATGCGTCTTTTAAATATCAGTGGTGGAGGTGTTCTTCCTGCTGCTGTACACATGTCCAGCTGTGTAAGATTAAGAGAGGACATTAAATGGAGCTCTGTGGATGAAAATGACGCAGCTAGAGTTAAAGTAGCAGATGGATGTCGCAAACTTTATACTCTGCATTCTGCTGGCAGGGGCTCCCACATTGCCCATGCCAACAATCTCAACTAAACTGCTTCTGGCACAGCCAGCATCTGAACTGTGCACACTTGGATGTGATTTTAGAAGCAACATGACACCCATGGTGCTGAAAAATACAGGCACTAGGCAACTGAATTCCATGACCATTGTAGGAATATTTTAGTCCTCAGCATTGGGATCATTCCTTTATTGAGAGAAAAGAGTTAAACTACCTAAACAGGATTTAAAAAAGGCACAGATCATAGTTAACAACAGTTCAATATCCAGTCAATGTGGAGCATTAATTGCCGGAGAAGTGCAAATGCAGCATTGTTACAGATAGATTCCAATGCCTGGTTCCCTGTTGTCTATTCTGAAACAAATAGAATTCTAAACTATAGACCCAAAACAGTAGAGCAGAAGTCCAAAGAAGATGTGCTCACATAGTGAGACTATATTCAGAGCTCCGTATCTACTTCTAGGACAGCACAGTGGCTCAGTGGTTAGCACTGCTGCCTCACAGCATCAGGGACCTAGGCTCAATTTGGCCCTCTGTGAGGAGTTTGTACATTCTCCCTGTGTCTCCTCCCACAGTCCAACAACGCGCAGGTTAGGTGGATTGGTCATGCTAAATTGTCCAGGGATGTGCAGTTTGGGTGAAAGGAGGCAAAAGTCCAGAATGAGATAAGAAACACTTGAATGATCCTCCTCAACTGAATTTATCTGATTATTTTGTAATGATTTCAGATTTATTAGAAAATAGTACCCCACCCCCCTTAATCTTGATTTTGCACAGCTATTTATCATAGCTATGGGAAATACAGGGTTACTGAGATGGATCTGGGTGGGATGCTCTTGTAGACTCAATGGGCCAAATAGCCTCCTTCCACACTGTAGGAATTTTATCATTCTGATGATCAAAACATTAATAAGATAATTCAAACCATTCAGGAAAAAAAAAACACAAAGATAACCTGAGGATCAGATGACTGGTTTATTAGGCAAATCCACAAGAATTTCATCATTGGAAAGAAGGTAATTAGACAATTTGTCTGAGTTTTTGAAAAGAGTTTTATAAAAAGAGTAGAATAAGATGGCACAGGTTCAAGCTGGGAAAATGTCCATTTAAGGCTGAAAGTAGTTCATCATAGCAATCATCACAGCGATCAACATATGAAATAGATTTTCAGGTGCAGCACAGGAGGCAAAAGTCCAGAATGAGATAAGAAACACTTGAATGATCCTCCCCAAATGAATTTATCTGATTATTTTGTAATGATTTCAGATTTATTAGAAAATAGTCTCCCCACTCTTAATCTTGATTTAGCACAGCTATTTTGGATTATATATAGAGCACTGACCCTTTAAGAACAACACCATTTACTAAGTAGCTGTGGGACAGTATTGTTATATATGTAACACACAAATGTACACACACACTTCACATCAGCGGTTCATCTCATTCTACATGCTGCCAAGGGAATTTCTGCTTCAGATCTTATTGATTTGAGTCCAGTAGCTACAATACATGCAGTACCATCCTTCGTTTGCCTTCTCTGGAGTAGTCAATTCTATTAGTGCTGAAACAGTGTGCAGTGTGTTGGTGGATTCTAGCTTTCCTAAGAAGTCAACCCAGCTCATCTCTAACGAAGGTCAACATTGATTGGCACTGCCTTCCGCCCATTTCACTGAAACTGCAGGCATACAGGTGAAACACATCAATCCACTACCTCACCTGTCTCTATTAAAAATGCCCCTGAGCTGATCACAAAACACACAGATGCAGTTTTAAACCAGTTTAATAATGCATCTGGCCCTTCAGAGCAGCAAAAGCAGGCACAGCTGTAGAGTGATGTCAAGTTACATTTTGGCAGTGACGAGAAAGGTTACCTACAGTTTCTAGGCTTGAGATTGAAATGTAGTCAAATACATCATTCTCATCGTAAGTTGCTTCATTGTAAGAATGTCAAAGAACGGGTGCTTGGAGGGGACTCCTTAATTAGCAGGTACTAGTCAAAATTTAAATATTATTGCAGTCTGTCACATCATTCATACTTTATAGCATTTTATATAAAAATGATGAGGTTATTCTGCTTTTTACAGTGCCCCAATAGCTGTGGGGTCAAACATAAGAGGAAGGCGTTTGAATTTTACTTTTACACTATAACACAATTGCCTTTGGTGACAGAAGCTCAGACTAAAAGTTCCTTTACATCAAAATTAGAACTGATGTTATTCGTATTCAACAGCTCTGTTCATGTATATATAAATACATATGTACAAAAACAGTTTCATTAACTGAAGGATCTTATTAAATTGGAGACGTTTCAGAAAAGATTATCAGGATGTTGCCGGGAATGGAGGGTTTGAGTTATAAAAATAGGCTGGAGGATAGTAGGAACTGCTGATGCTGGAGTCAGAGATAACATAGTGTGAAGCTTTAGGAACACAGCAGGCCAGGCAGCATCAGAGGAGCAGGAAAGCTGACGCTTCAGGTCGGGACCTTCCTTCAGAAAATGGGTCCCGACCCGAAACGTCAGCTTTCCTGCTCCTCTGATGCTGCCTGTTCCGAATAGACTGGGATTATTTTCACAGGAGTGTAGGAGGTTGAGGGGTGACCTTACAGAAGCTTATGAAATCATGAAGGGCATGGATAAAGTGAAGAGCTAGGGTCTTTTCCCCAGGTAGGGAAGTTCAAAACTAGGGGACAATTTTTAAGTTGAGAGCGTAAAGTTTTTAAAAAGCACATGAGAGGCAACATTTTACAGAGTGGTTCATGTGTGGAATGAACTGTCAGAGGAAGTGGTGAATGCAGGTACAGTATAACATTTAAAAGACACTTGGATAAGTACATGAATAGGAAAGGTTTGGAGAGATATGGGCCAAATGCAGACAAGTGGGACAAGTTTAGTTTGGGAACATGGTAGGCATGGTGTAGTTGGAACAAAGGATCTGTTTCCATGCTGTATGACTCGATGACTCTAATGTCCATAAAACTAATCCTTAATGTACAGATACTAAAACAAAGAACATCTTTCCACTGTTGCTGTCATCATTTCATGTGTACTCTGATGAAAGGCTTATCGTTTCTGATGCTTTGTTCTTCACCTATTTTCTTGGCAGTTTTGGTCAGTGGTGATTTGCCCTTATGCCTTGTAATCTCAGTCAAGGACATGGAAACAGATTCCAAATCTACCTCAGCTGCAAGGAGAGCTGAACCTGTGAATGCTGTTCGTGTTATTATGCATGCTAGCCATTTGGTCGATTAAACTAACCAGCCTACACTACCAAATATACAATGTTTTAGAAGTTTGTTGGGATATTCTGGAGTACTGAGTACATGCTCTCATGCACAGGACTGTCTCAAACAGCCAATGATCACAAATTTATTATCAGATATGTTGGTTAATAAGTAAAATTGAACACCATTAATGATCTTGTAATAGACTTCTTAAAATCTCAGGATTTGTCTTACTCTTTCCTGTAAACAAGCCTATTGTAGTTTGTTACAGTCTCATCCTTCTCTGAATGGGTCATAATGGCCACATACAAACTAATAACATGCAATAACATACAAACTAAGGTTTCCATTGAATTAAAAGTGCCTGAAGTAACTGAGCTGACTGGTCAACACAGATTGATGTGGGTTTTGCTTCCAGTCGATTATTTTACCTAATGCTTTGTGACATAAGAAACTAGGCATGGCTACCATGATATTGAAGAAACCAACAAACATTTGTTGTAACTGTTATGGACAAATATATTTATTGGCACATCAGTGTCTGTTCTCGCATGAAGCTAATAAGTGATACAGAACAGCCTGGTTCAAGTAGCATGTCATGCTTCAAGAAATCTCAGTTCAGATAGAGTCTGAGATTATGGTTTACACCATGAAGTCACATGCTATGACACAGTAATATATCACAAGCATGCCTTGCAAGGATACAGACACATTGTGTATCTTAAAGATGTAATGGAATACTGATGGCAAGATATTAAACAACAGACCTGCAGAAAATTAAAGTAAAAACATTTAGTAGGTTAGCAGCATTAAATTAAGAGAGAAAGAGAGTTAGCAATTTGATAAGAAGTGGGGCAAGTTAGAAATCTAATAGGTTTTGAAAGAGATTTGTGAGAAAAGGACAAAGTGAAGGTTTGTGATCGCGTTGAAGACGGGAGATATTCAATGATCAAAAAAGTTTGTTTTCTAGTATAAAAGGGAATGGAAGTAGGGCAAGAAAAGAAACAAAGACATGCATTTAACAGAAATGAAAATGGAAACAAGCAGAGAAAAGGAAACAAAATGGTCGACAGAATTTATGGGAGGGAGGGGAGGTGATGAGGGCATAAGTATAAGAAATGTGGTGGACACCAGTGAAACTATGGTTGGCAGGGGTGGGCGTGGGGGTGGGACCCTGGATAGAAGAGAAAAGGAAGATATCTCACTGGCACTATTGTGTTATGTTGTATATTTAGAACAAGGATGGAGCAACTGGGAGGATGGAATGGCGAACAAGGTTTAGATTGTGAAGGTGTATCATCTAGGTAGCTATGGAAGTCAGTGGACTTATAATAACTATTAGTAGACAGTTTATCATCAGAAATAGAGAAAAAGAAGCCAAGGAAGAGAAGAGTACAGTTACAGATAAACAATGGGAAACTAAATGGTTAAAATTATAAACATAATTGATGAAGTTTTACAATTTAAGGCAAATTCAGGACACGGCACTGATAAAGTCATCGATGTACAACAAAATAAATTGAGTAAGGAGTCTGGGTAGGGCTTGAACAAAAAATATTCAACAGATCCTACAAAGAGGCAGGCATCTAGTTAGGATCCATAAGGTTATCAGCAGTGACACCTTTTATTTGTAGGAAGTATTAAGTTTATTTTTCAATAATTAGTTGCAGTTTGGTTATGTGCGATGTTCATGCAGGTGAGGCATTAATACTGTCTTCTGTTTTCATTGTGGTCAGTGGAAGATACTAATGTCAAAAAGCATGATGATTTTTGGAGCTTCATGCTGTCAATGGTGAGATCAACCAAATGACCCCAGGCTAATAGACTCAGTGGTGCAGGTAACTCGCTTTTTATGACCTGCTACAAACTGTGAAGCTATTTTGAAGTGAAACCAGCACAGTTATGGTTTAGCTTTGTAATTAGAATGGTTCTTCAAACTAAATTATACTGATAATCTTTGGAATTTTCCAAAATATTTAGATGTATAATTACACAGCTGGTATGATATTATTAGGGTGTGACACTACATATCCTCCAAGTAGGCAAAAAGCACCTTAATGTTGTTTCCTTATCTTTCTAAGCTTACAATTCCCTACAAACCAAGGAAAGTATTAAGGGAAAGGATATTCCTATGAGTAACTGCTATGTTAACAAACAGTCAAAAGATATTAGGAAACGATATCAATAAGATGGATCTTAAGATACCAATTATAAATTAAATGCACTGCCTAGCCAATTCAAGATTGGTCGTGTGCTTTTCATGAGCTGGCAAGCCAATCAGATTTCAGGATTTGATCATGAACTGTGGTAGCAGCTAGCAATCGTTAATGAATGGTTATGGTACTCAAAGAAAAGAAAGATGAAATTATTCAAAAGAAGAGGTCAAGAAACACATGCCCAGTTAGCCACAAATCACAAGTTAGTGTTTCAAAGTGAACCAACTGAACTTGTCCCTTATCACACATCATTTAATTTGTGCTTACTGTGATAAACTCAATAAATTCTGTGTAACTTGTGAATGTAGCTATTTTTAATCAACCTGGTCAGACCTAGTGCAATACACCGTTGGCACAGTTGCAACGTGAAACTCGCCCTTTGGACCCAGAGGTAGGAAAACTGCACACATGTATCTGAATTGGGCTTGTTCCTAATCAGGACTGACAGAACTTTTAGATTGGCCTTGTCAATTAAGTTAATAATGGTATATAACTTAATTCTCACAATTCAAGTTAATGTGAAAACTCCGGGCCTTATAAGTGACGAGAGTTAAAGAAGAAATTGTTCAGAGTACAAGCTTAGTCAGTTAGAGGAGGGTTGTGGTTTATATGTGCTGGTTGGACATCTGTTTTAGGAAGAAATGGGGAGCCCTCAGACTTTCCTATTGTGGTATGGAGGGAAAGAGAGATTGAATATCCAAGGCAAAGAGGAGACAGTTAGGGCCAAGAAATTGGAAATATTTAAAGGTGGTAGATGAGAACAGAAGAGTCACAGGTATATATTGGAAGTCACTGGACAAATGGCAATAAAATTCAAGCAAAAAATTGCAGATACCATAGATCTAAAAATAAAAACAGAAGATGCTGAGAAATTTAACAGGCAGCATCTGTTCAGTGAGAAAGAGTTAATGTTCTGAGTCCAGTGACAGTTCTTTGAAATTGTTTCAAACTGGATTCAAAACATTAACTTTGTTTCTCTCTCTAGAGATAGAGTCAAGGCCGGAAGTAATCAGTTCAGTGGGCAGAAAGTCTACCAGGGCATAACAAGATGTGGAGCTGGATGAACACAGCAGACCAAGCAGCATCATAGGAGCAGGAAAGCTTGACGTTT
>JAHRHZ010000289.1:30320168-30347795 GCA_024137785.1 Ginglymostoma cirratum | reverse complement strand
GAAACTGAGTCAGGCTGTGGTGTAAAATGACCAGACATCCCAGTTTGGCTGGGATAGTCCAATTTCTCATTCAGCATGCCAATATCCCAGCAATTTTCTCCAAATTAGCCAAACATTCAGATTTTTGGTTCCATTGAATCCCTCTCCAATCTCCCCATTCCTGTTTAACACGCCCTCTGTATACCGTCTACCGTCATCAAACCATAAAAAGACCCTTTTCATACCTCTCCGTACCATGAGAATCAGTTCCTGGCCTTGATTCCATGAAAAAGCACCCGCTATGAGTTTACCTACAGCCATCCAAATAACGTACTCTGGAGAGCCGAGTCAGCAATGATAAAACTAATTTCATGATTTGGCGCTCCAATGTCGGCATCCATTTAAACATAATGCAGGAAATGAGGCAGCTAAAGATAGGTGACAGGCTGCCAGCACCAGCAGAATACGGGCCAAGGCAATCAGCATTGCTTCCCCTGCACTCTCAAGCAAACCTCCTGCTACGAGCTGCAGTTCTCCCCCAGATCCTTCCCTTGCTATTGGTATTCCATATGCGGCTTCCCCAGCTGGATTTCCAACCAGCAGCTGGCCACCTTTCAATCTGGCTGATGCTGAGAGGCAGAGTGAGAGAGTGAAGCTGATCTTGTATTCTTTTTTAAAAGGGAAACACAGTTCTCCTACCATTAAATTCAGCAGGACAGCCACGTTCCAGGCATTAATGGGCTTCTCCTCTGCATTCTGCAAACACGTGTCCCCATGTCCTCCCCAACACCCGCTCTTTGTCAAAGGAAATAAGCAGGCAGGCCCGAAGTTAAACACATCATTTAAAAAACAGAGTCTCTCCCTCTGTACAGCACTGAAGGCTCAGTCTGGATAACGTGTGCAGCTCCTGGAATAGGGCACAATATTCTGGATCATCTGTTCGGGTTGGAATTTAAACAGACTGGCACAATATAAAAAGAGTTTCTTTAAATTTTAACACATGGATTATTCTACTTCTGCAAGGTACGTTACCTTCCACTTAAGTTACCAAATGAAATAAGTTTCAACATGCATTGGAGATTTAATTTTTATTAATCATGGGATACAGGCATTGACCAGGATTTATTGGCTGTCCCTAACCATCCAAAAGGCAGCGCAGAGTGTACCACATTGCTGTCAATCTACAGCCACACATAGAATGACAGATTTTCTTCCCTAGAGGACATTAGTAAATCAGATGTTCTTTTACAACAATTGACCATTCAGTGCCAGACAAGCTTTCTATTTGCAGATTTTCTTTATTGAAATCAAACTTCACCATCTGCCGAGGTGGGCTTTGAACCCATGTCCTCTGAATATTAGACTACAGTGCTGTAGTACAAGTCCAGTGATATTACCACTCTACAACCACATCCATTCAATAGCAACAAGTATAAGTGAGTATAATCAGCCAAATGAAAGTCTTCTAAATATGTTTTATGTAAGTTGCAATGGCCTAGTTATTCCAATCCCTGTCAGAAACCCAATTTCAATCTGTGATTGGACAAACGATACACACCAATTTTGCCCCCAATTGTTCTCTGAGATCTTCCAATGGAGGATCCTCCACATACAATTCTGTGCAACAAGACAGCAGTGCTAAGTAACCATCTCCCTTTTTATGGCATAACTGCGGTATTCCGCTAAATAAGTTTAAGTGCCCCAACGTAAGTGCATTCGGAGTTAAGGAGGGTAACGTAAGTGGATGACGGGGTAGGGTGATAGGTGGGTAGGTTGTTCTGAGGGATAGTCATGTCAGGTCAGGGAGGCCTGTCAGATCAGGAGCTAGTGACGTCAGGAGACTGGGGACATTTGGGTGATATGTTCGAGTCAGGTCAAGGATAGAATTGGGTCATGGGCTAGTCAGTTCATGTCAAGAGGGCCAACTTTGGGGGAGGCTTCAGTGTGAATGACAGGGGGGGGTGGGGTGGGGTGGGAATCAAGTACCCAGGAGTTAGATTTGTTCTTTTTTTCTCCCTAACAATCCCTGAGTAATTACTCAGGTTAGTCAGAATTGTCTGAAGTCTCCAACTCTATTTGAAAGTTGAAGATTTTCTTAGAGGATCCCAGGGAACAGGGGAATTGTCAATCATCTCCAACAACCCAGAGGTCAATAATTTGGACCTTAGATTTTGGTACCCCTTTGGAATATAGTTCATACCTAAATAATACAATCAGATCAGCATTATTCAGGAGTTACAACTTAATCTTTCTGTAGATTCCTAGTTCTTTTCTTGATTCCAAAATTATAATTGATTTCTAAACTACTATTCTATATCAAGCGATGAAAGCAAGTTGAAAGTAATAAAAATTGAAATATTCCTGACCAAAGTAATAATAAGAGTAATCAGTGCAAACAATGAACTACAAGACCAATATTGAGATGGGAATCTACGGCAAAGACTTAGTTGCTTTTGCATCTTTCACTACTTTCTCTTGCTGCTTAGCAACTCACAGACACCATCTCAATATCTATGGTTTCTGCTGAAAGAATAAACAAACATTTGAATTGTACATTTTTTCTGCTGGGCTGGAAGTAGTTTGAGGGAACAAGGGGACTGAGGGATGTTAAGTTGAAAGGAGGAGAAGGAAGAGTAAGTGAGCACAAAGGAAATTTTGAAAGTATTTTGTATGCATCAAGGATGCAAGCTGAAGCTTCAGTGTAGTCTCTCAGCTCCTCACACCATGTAGAACCGCTTGCATAACACCTCTCAGCATATAGTGAGAGATTCGCAAGTCTCAGTCATCAGAAGGGAGATAATGTCTGCAAGCAACATTAAAACACGTTGCACTGTCGCTTTCCGTGAACAGTTTGTACTTTCCAATAAACTATTTCACACTAAAAATTAAAATCAATAATGACAAGGCAGCCTGGTGGCTACAATGTTAAAGACTACATTTAAAAAGAAATACTTGTTTCAGTGGTTAGTGTTCATGACACCCACAAAGGAATTGGCTGAGAGGAGTCGCTGAGCTTGATAATTCATCTATCTTGACATAACATGCAGAGTTGAAATGGTACAAATGCTAAAGCACCCCAGGGTTAATGGCTGTATCTGTGCTGATGTTACTTCAGGTCCCTTCATACTGTCAGGATTAGTAATTCCCTGAGCTACCTCATGACTGAAGTTAGCAGATCAACAACATGAGCAGAAATAAAAGATTTTAAAATTCACCACTGTTGCTTGAACATGTATTAACTTTTTTAAGCTGGTATTGTGATAACAAGATGCCTTATTTTAGAAACATGGGGATCTTTGTTTCACAGCTTAAAAAAATATTATTGGTTTAATTGCAATCGACTTTAATCACAAATAGGCCAAACGAAATCAAATTATTTTCCAGAATAATCATGCTATGAACATGATGATTGCTGTTAAGAGAAATGAGCACTAACAAAGAAAAATAGATCACAGCTGTGTTTCTAGTTGTCTCTCCAGGGCTCTTCGTGAAGCAAAGCATCTCCAAGCCAGATGGAGCAACCATACTATTACACCATAAATCTTGTTCAATCTGACACTGATATATCAGATGACTTTACAATAATGGGTCTGTGTCATCACCATCAAGTCACTGATACATTTAAAAAAATGTGCTGGCAGGATTTAATATTTTCCTTCATCAGTAATGAAACTTAATTGCAAAATCATAACCAGATTGTCATGAGCATTTATTTCAGAAGGGAATTGGTGGCAATCTGGGAGCAACCTACCAATTGTACATTATTCTAGTTATACGGTAGTTGGTACATGATTGGGAATCATGCAATGGGGAAAACATTGCATTCCTGCCTCAAAATAAACATATTTTTTGAAACTAAAAAGGCAGATCTTAACATTTCTTTCACCTATGTTATTACTCCATTCACTGCTTCTTAAGAACGTAAGCACCATGAGGACACAGTGCTCCAGATACCAAGTTACAATATTTTCATAAGTAGTTAAATTGAGTGGAAAATGAGACTCTAATTACGATTCACAAGTATTGTTTGTTAGATCATAGCTGAATCAATTGTTTATTTTAAAATATGTTTAAATGACATGAGCTATCATTATGAAAATAGAGTAAAGTTTTCTCTTGAACTGTCTGTTTTTAAAAAGAACAAAATTTATGGCTGTTATTGTTCTTCATGCACAAAAATAGAGTTATGGCTCATTTCGGATGCCTGGCATTACAGTTTGAAGGTACACAAATGTATAATACAAAAAGCATGCATCATTACTGCAGAAGACATAGACTATTCAGTGAGATGCATGCCATTTTCAGCACTTGATGACTTCATAGGAGAATCAAAAGAACAGAATGCCAGCTCCTCCATCACCAGGACAGTTCTTCTGCCTTTGGTGGTCATGCAGCATACCTGATTTACAGTTTGTATGTAATGGAGCTGTCAGAGAAGTAACTGACATGAAGGAACATTGTTTTACAAAATGAAACACACAAAAGTCATCAAACAAAATTAGTACAGGGCATTTATAGATAACACTCCAATTAGTTAGTTAGTTCCTTAGGCACTCTTTTAAAGCTAATGAACTTAGATCTTTTATAACAAATATTGCGCCAGATCTTCATGCAACATTCTACATTTGTCTAACGTATATCATGCGTTTAAGGGAGTTGACACAAATATCAGCTATTAAATATGATTTAAGCAGTCCATTTCATTTGATGTGTGCTGTACCTGCAGAGATTGAGCATAATAATCATCAGCAATATAATACCGAACTTAAGTGAATCATTTCATCTGGTGTTTATCATATGTATACAGGAAATGACACAGAGGCTTGTATAACCAGAAACCTTTGTGAACATCAGCTTTGTGCTTTGTTGAGCAATCCAATCAAATCTTTTGAGGCTATCAGTCACTCTTTCTTTCAAATGTAATAACATTGTGCAAGATCAATTCATTAGCACATGTATATACCAATGTAATTTCATACTTCAGTGACAATTAAAGGTCAATATTCCTCAAAGCACCTCCTCTATTCCAAACTACATTATATATTCTACATTCTAACTGTGATCAGAATCCTGTGCAGCTTTGTGAATTTTGGACACATTACTTGTGATAAAAGTCCAGAGCAGGAAATCAATAGTCACAAGCAAATTCTTCCTACCTCACTTTGTTTATTTTGATCCAATTTAAACAAATACTCTCAATATTGTCAGATGTTGGGCTGTTTTTATTGTATTTTCCTCTTTGGCCTGCACTAAGAGCACAGCAGTGGCCAATGGGTCGTGCAGATTATCCCTGCTTGTTTTTGTGACAGTTCAAGTGGTGCATGGCTGGACCTGCCCCCCACTGAGGTCATTCTTCCGCAAGTGCTCCCCCAGGTTGCAAATATTTTGTCAGTTGCCTTTTGTTCCAAGGCAGAAACAAGACAGGCTGGAAACTGTAGCAAAGCAGATGGATAGATAGATAAAGATAAGCAGAGATGGACACCAATGAACAGCAAAAATAAGCAAAAGAACAACAGACAGCAAGCGATGTCAACAGCAAAAGCAACACTTGATATATAATGAGTACCAGCTAATTACACAAAACCCTCTCTAAGCCCTAACAGGTAGATCCCTGAATCTGCCTTGAGGATTTGATATGACATCAGGTGATAGTCCAACAGGTTTATTTGTAAAAACAAGCTTTTAGAGCCTTAATCCTTCTTCAGGTGTTAGGAGTGACGCTCTGAAACCTTGTATTTTCAGATAAACCTATTGGACTACAACCTGGTGTCGTGTGATTTCTGACCTTGTCCACCCCAGTCCAACAACAGCACCTCCACATTGAGGATTCGAAGCTCAGCTCAATTTGTAGCTCAGCTCAATGTGTAAAACAGAATTTCAGCAGTTACGGCTCTCAGTTCCCAAAATCAAAGCAAATCAAAGCAAACAGAGAGAATGATGAAGAAACTCAGCAGGACTGGCAGAATCTGCGGAGAGAGAAACTGTTAACAATTCAAGCCTGGTACGAGTCTTCTTCAGAAGGAAGTTACACCTATTGATCAGTATATAAAAGGCTGCCTCAGTAAACATTGGTAAAATTTGTTTGGTAGCGCATTGTGAAATGATGTACAAACACCTTACAGCAACAGCTATAACAAGAGGAAGAAGAAAATGTTTCCAGACCTGGCGAGCCCTCAGTCAATGGCACTGTGTATAGTTTTAGTTCCTGATGGTAGTATTAAATCAAACTCACTTATAAATAGCTTTTGTCACAAGCTGCACATTATCATTTTTCTCTGGAACATTTTTCAAGGCAACAATCACATTGATAAAAGCTTCATTTTAGTAAAACTCATTTATCTCCTGCTAAACTGATGCAAGATTATGTTTGCTCTGTGTCATTGGGTTAAAGTGTTACAACTTTAACCTTCAGCCATCGACATTTCCTTCCTCATCTTTACTACAAACTTGTTCAATAAATTAAAAATAACTCCTTTATTAAAAATATCCTCCCCTCCCTCAAAAACTTTGACTGAGGCACCTTGTGTACTGTAAGTGCAAAATAATACATAAAACCACCTATTAGTTGTCTTTTATCATCTGATCATTTTATGTTCTTACTAAATGATTAAATTATGTAACAAACAATTGCTATCTGAGACTTTATGACACAGCAACAGGCTGTCCAGCCCAATCAGCCCTCAACATTTGCAGTTATTTTGATCTCAAGGGCATCTGGGACAACAATATTCTCTTCTCACCCTGTCAAAAATAACACCTGCCCACAAATAATCATACACCCAACCAGGTTCATAATTCAAGATAGTCCATCATTCTTTATCCCTTCTGAAATATAATAAATTCTTTCATTTCACTACTTCTCAATCGGAGAACGATAGCTCTGTAAAAAATAACTTGGATCTGCACCTTGATCAACATGTAATGTGTACGATCAAAAGCCCTCTCTTTTCCAGGAGCTCAGGTCTTACTTTTATCATAAATGTCATTATGACGAAGGATGTGATGTCTTTAGTTAATTATTTATTATTGGGTACATGTATTTGTGAAAAGAGAGAATCTATCAAAACTACTGCTCAGTCAGAACTGAACAGCCAGAGAGATCACTCCCATACACAGACACACACTACACCGAAACACATCCAACATCTACACACACTCCCATATACACATACACAAATCACCTGCATACATCCAACTCCAACATACACTTCCATACACAGATACATATTCCACACATTCTACTTACATGCACACAAAGTAAATGATCTCTACATACACACACTATCCAGACACACAAGCACACACTCACATTCACACACAAAAACTTCCTTTACTCATATACTTCACTCTCTGTTGACATACTTGACACACTCACATGCACACACTCATTCGTTAGACATGTCCTATACACAGACAGATACAAGTGCGCGCACTCTCTTTCTCTCTCTCCACACATTTGAATTAGGAAACAAAATTCAGCCATTTGGTCCTTCAAGCCTGTTTCACCATTGCTGGTCAGTTTGCATCCCAAATTCTGCATTTCCAGCTATCCCTGAGAACCTTTCATTCCCTTACCTAATAAGGATCTATCTACCTCTGCCCTAAATATATCCAATCACCTCACCTCTACTGCCATTGAAGGCAGGGAATTACAAAGTTGAGCAATTCTCTCAGAAAACATTTCTCCTTATCTCTAACATGAAAAGGCAATCCCTAATTTTAATCCCTAATTAATCCCTGGTTCTGCTCTCATCTACACGAGTAAACATCCTTTCCACATTCACTTTGTCAAGAACATTTACGAACTTGTAAACTTCAATCACCCCTCACTCTTCTGAACTCTGGTGTAAACAAGCCTAGCTAGTCTAATCGTTCCTGATAAAACAAACGACTTGTTCCAAGAACCAATCAAGCAAGTTTTCTCTTAACTGCCTATTAACATAAAAGTTAAAAATGACATACGGATTAGTCTCTGAATGGTGTGCAAAGAGCATCCAGTTGAATGTTGTGGCCGTCATAGTTGTAGTTATCAACAGCAATGGCACTAGTTCTGATTCCTTTCAACTGTGAGTGAAATTCTTTTGTCCTGATTCATTTTGGCTGTGGTTAACTGGCAGCACTTAAAGTGAGAGATATTCTTTGTGCTTTCCTTAACCTGCAGCGCAGGGGTGATTAAGTGGATGTTATAACTCTTACAGCACAGTAGTCCGCACAAAAGGATAGTAGGCCGCTAACGTACACAGAGAGCTGTTGCAATCAATTTTTTAACTCTATTTTTACCCCCATTCCTGAATGATTAAAAAAAAAGTTTGTAAGAGTTGGCTTTCTGAAGAGATATCTCTTCCTGTTCCATTTCTTTCTGTTTAAGTTTTGCTGACACTCTAGAGGTGACACATTGCCAAGTTTACCTCTAAAATGTAGACTGCAATGTCTGCCATCTTTTGGAGCTCTAATCCATCATCATGTCACTTCTTATATACCCTTAACAGAATTTCTTTCCCAGTTCTACCTACATCATTTGTACCAACAGGGATGACCACCACTGCAATCTCCTCTTCCCACTGCCGATTCTTCTCCAGTCAACAGCAGATGTCCTAAACACTGTTACTAAACAGAAAACACAACCATCTAGATTCATGCTGCTTGCTGCTCAGAACAGCATCAATTTCCCTCACTGTACTGTCCCCTGCTACCACCACATTGCGGCTTGCTCTATACATTCAGTCTACACACACTCCTTAAAGTCACATGTATACACTCATTTGCAACCAGACGCATACATATTCAGCACATACTCACACTGGGTAGGCAAAATCATATTGTGCATTCACACTCTGCATGCATTCACTCTATGTACACTCTCCACATACTCCAACTCGTGTATACATTATTAGAAAGCATCATTCACACATGGCTAATGTCCTTCTCTACCTACACACCGAAAAACTGCATCAGAAATCAGTTACACACAATACATGATGAAGAATCGCAACACATTCAGGAACAAGCACCATTATTGAACTTCTAAATTAGATACAAAATTCAAACTAAATTTATATTGTGGCTAAATACATTCTGTCCTAGCTGTTCAATTCCTTTTGAAAATAAAATGATTTAATTGACACCTTTCAATCTTAATGATAAAAAAATTGTTACTGTTATCATAAATATTGAATCTAACAGATGTGTGATATGTTTTCTAATTCATATAATTAGTAAAAGAAGCACTCAGAAATGACACATAAGAATACAAACAAGGAGTCAGGGGAATTTGAAGTGTTACATGTAAAGGTCATACGATAAAAATTATGCATTGACAAAGAATTAAATTTTAAAAATTGTCTGTGTTTGTTATATATAGACCATCTATTCCAGTTGCTTAGTTCTCTTTCTCATTAGTGGCAGAGTAGTTGTTTAAACAGTATTTCTAGAGCAGCATTAGGTTTCTGTAATGTGTAATTAAAGTGAATGTAGCTGGCAAAAACTCACAGGGTGTATTCTAATTTACTGAAATGTAAAACATTGTAAAAGTTATATTTGGGTGTTAACCCATGGACTCAATAACGCAGCAGATGTGTAATAAATAATTAACCTGGTGAGCTTTTACTGGTTCATGTCACTGTCTACAACTTTTTATGGAATGCTCATCAATACTTAAATACCATGTTTTATTGTTAATTGAGAACTTCTAGTTTAAATATTATGAATTATGTCTATACCACAGTAGGTTTTATTGTGCCAAATGAACACTGAACTGAGTGTGACACTTACATTTAAGATGTGAGAATATAGAAGAGATTTCCCAAATGGTTCCAGTGATGGCTGAGTTTAGTTACAAGGTTAAGTTGTTGAAGTTGAGACTGTTGGGAGCTTTAATGGAGATGTACAAGGTTATGATAGGTTGGGATTTGTTAGATAAAGTTAGCTGAGGGACACCAACTTAAAATTTTCAGCAAGGGGTGCAAGGAGGATCTGAGTGAAAACTTTTTTTTAAAAAAATGTACGAAGTGGTAATAGCTGAGAAAATGCTGCCTGTTAGGATGATGAAAAAGACAGACAATGAATATTTAAAAAAAAAACTGGTTGACCACAAATGAAATAAACTTACAGATTTACAAGAATAAAGTGATTAGATTGCTTGACAGAGAGCTGGTGTGAGCATGGCGGACTAAGTAACTTCCTTCTCTACCATCATGCCTATGTAGGGATATTCATTGCTGTAAATTTTAGAAATAGAATCTTCTATTTTGCTTAAGGCTTTTGTGGCATGTTGTTTAGTCAACTTGATATTCAGACGAAGTATCATATAATCATGAGCCACTGTCTAAAAGCAAAGGGACAAAAGTACAGCAACCTTGGCACAGACTATTAATTACCAATACAACTAACACTCTAGTAAAAACTTTGAAGATTACAGGAAATATTTGAGGTCAGGAACTTCCCCGCCAGCTTCGGGACTCTGATTGGGGTCAAATGGCAGTCAGAAGCCTAGCAGTGAGTGGAGAACTGTCAGCCAACTGTCAATTTTCTCCAGTTGGCCAATTAGCGGCCAGAGGTCTAGTTCACCAAATAATTTAAGATACTGGGTGGCTGCTCAAAGCTTAATGGCCAAGGGACAATAGTTGGCTACTTTTTAAACTAAGACAGAACACCTCTCTCCAACATTTTTTTCACTCCAAAATTTAAAAACACTCTTTCCAGTTGAGCTGCCTTTGTGGAGAGGACAGCCCACTGCTGCTACTGACGCCAGGCCCATGAAAAAGGCCTCAAAATATTGTTTCCCTGTTCTGCTGCCAGGGTTCCCCCTTTAGTCATATGGGCTGTTCTGTGCTGCTTCCAGGGGTTCAGAGTTAGGCAGCCTCTGACCACAGCCTTTAATCAGCTTTCATCAAGTTGCACCCATCCCGCTGCCAGGCAAATCGGTAGTCTTGGTTAGGAGTGCATGTAGCATCTGTGACAAAAACACAGTTCTCTGGATTTCTGTAGAAAGATTATCAACCTAAAATGTTGTGCCAAATTTTTGCCAAGTTGGAAAGACTCCACAGTTTTTAATAATGATTGGTGCTAAGTTTAAACAGAACCCATTTTGGCTATCACAGGAGGGTGTTGCACCTATAATGAATGATCCATAACTTTATGAAGTAGACATAAACCTTCTTGAAAGGTGAATAAAGTTTGTTTAATCGTCATTGTCTGAAGGCTTTTAAATCTCCTGCTCACGAAGTGTGAATAAAAAAAAAGGTTTAATGTGTCATTTTAAATAAAAACCTTCTGATGAACAGACTTGATTAACACCATCTGGTTTAAATCATAAAGAAAACTCATATTGCAGTTTCAATAAATTTCTTTGCTGACATTTCCCCAAGGCCTATTTTTAAGTCATTGTGAATGCTTGGCTGAGTTTCAAAAGCAAGTTTTTCTTAACAAGGTATTTCAGTTCACAATTTGCTTGACAGCTTAATAGACTACAAAAGGAGCAGTTGTCTTCAATATGGTGTCTGGATAGAAGTTTGTTTGCATAAAAGACTAACGCAGTTATATATAAAAGCTTCAAATGTGTTTTCTTGAATGAAAGTCTTTTTTTCACTATCCAGATATATAAGAGTGAGCACTGTATTTTCCTATTGGAAGCATTTTTTTAAAATCTCCACATGATTCCTGAGATCTTCCTATATTGTAAAGCAGGTAAATATCTACAGAGGTGATATGGAGGTATAAAGGATATAGGATTGCAGGGTTAATGAAGAGACTTGGTGTGGTAAGGAATTCAGGGCATCCAGCAATATCTATAGCAGTGAAAAGTCCCAAAGAACCAAGGTGGGCTTTCTAACCAGCCTGACTTGACACTTACCCACCTTTATGGTCATGTAGGCTCTGCTCCTGGGGTTGAGGTACCTGGCTCATTCCATAACCCTAACCCCTGCCTCCCCAGAGCAAAACTCAGATGTAACAGTGCCCTTCACGCCTAGGCTGGTCTGCCACATCAGAAAATCTCTTGACTGGAACTACCAGCTAAGCAACAAAAATACAGCTAGTAAACTCTGACACATTTGCCTACACTGCTGAATGGGTTAAACATTTTCCATTTTTATTATTGCAGTTTGTTAAGTAATTTTATAATGGCGTCAAATGGATGGTGTCATCAAGATCAGGCCAACACAACCAGCTAGACTGCTAGAAGTAGAACATATTTAGAAAGCAACATTTTCACAGGTAATTAATCACAAAGATGCATTATGAGAACCTACATTTATCTGGCTTATTGTTTATAAACTAATCCATGAACCACATTATCCTTTCTTAGACTAACAAGTTTATTTTCAATCAAGTTAAAACACAATGCTTGGCTTTGCAATTTTGACTATAAGACCCTAAGACCATAAGACATAGGAGTGGAAGTAAGGCCATTCGGCCCATCGAGTCCACTCCGCCACTTAATCATGGCTGGTGGGCATCTCAACTCCACTTACCCGCACTCTCCCCGTAGCCCTTGATTCCTTGTAAGATCAAGAATTTATCAATCTCTGCCTTGAAGACATTCAACGTCCCGGCCTCCACTGCGCTCCGTGGCAATGAATTCCACAGGCCCACCACTCTCTGGCTGAAGAAATGTCTCCTCATTTCCGTTCTAAATTGACCCCCTCTAATTCTAAGGCCGTGCCCACGGGTCCTAGTATCCCCACCTAACGGAAACAATCTTCCCAGCGTCCACCCTTTCTAAGCCATGCATTATCTTGTAAGTTTCTATAGGATCTCCCCTCAACCTTCTAAACTCTAATGAATACAATCCCAGGATCCTCAGCCGTTCATCGTATGTTAGGCCTACCATTCCAGGGATCATCCGTGTGAATCTCCGCTGGACACGCTCCAGTGCCAGTATGTCCTTCGTGAGGTGTGGGGCCCAAAATTGGACACAGCATTCTAAATGGGGCCTAACTAGAGCTTTATAAAGTCTCAGAAGCACATCACTGCTTTTATATTCCAACCCTCTTGAGATAAATGACAACATTCCATTCGCTTTCTTAATTACGGACTCAACCTGCAAGTTAACCTTTAGAGAATCCTGTACTAGCACTCCCAGATCCCTTTGTACTTCGGCTTTATGAATTTTCTCACCGTTCAGAAAATAGTCCATGACTGTATTCTTTTTTCCAAGGTGCAAGACCTCACATTTGCTCACATTGAATTTCAGCAGCCATTTCCTGGACCACTCTCCTAAACTGTCTAAATCATTCTGCAGCCTCCCCACCTCCTCCGTACTACCTGCCTGTCCACCCAACTTCGTATCATCAGCAACTTCACCAGAATGCCCCCAGTCCCTTCATCCAGATCATTAATATATAAGCTGAACAGCTGCGGCCCCAACACTGAACCCTACAGGACACCACTTGTCACCGGTTGCCATTCTGAAAAAGAGCCTTTTATCCCAACTCTCTGCCTTCTGTCAGACAGCCAATCCTCAATCCATGCCAGTAACTCACCTCGCCCTCACCTTACTCAGCAATCATTTGTTTATGATTGGAGCTAAACAAGTAATGCTTTGTCCAAAACTGGTAACTTTAATCCATTTTAAATTTGACTTTGGACATAAAGTTCAACAACAAATTATTTTGCATCTTTCGTAATATCTGCAGCATATAAGTTAATGTCTATATAAAATAGTTTAAATGCAGAACTTCATTCAGAACCACTGTTATGTTGCAGCGTGGGATGGTCATTTTGCTATCGAAAAGAATTAGCTATAAATATTTTTAATAAGTATTGTAAGGACTGTGAACTGGAACTGCTCAGAAGGTGTCAGTTTATCAGCACAGCCCGATCCTGAGACGTGAATGCATCAGCAGACGAAATGGTGCTCTGCAGATTCCAAACAATATCTGGCTATTCAGGGGCACAACAAGTATTACAATATTGAAAAACTCATTTGATCTCTACTTGCCTTCACAAAGTGGTTTTTAGAAATTAGCACACAGATAGGAAAAAGTCAGTCAGGCCCACATAAAAAGCCACAAAAGAAGAATAGTTTCTGCCTTGATGTTTGATTAGGTAGCGGAACAATTTTATCATATTTTATCTAGAAAGCTCATCCCAAGGTCAGTATTTTACAATCTGTTTTAGTTAGCATACATAAACAATGCTTTTTTTCTCTCTTATACTGTCTATACATCACGTTTGCTCACAATCACAGCAACTTACATTTATATAGCACCGTTAATATATGAAAAAGCTCCTAAGAGCTTCACAAGAGAATATTTTACCAACAAGCAATAGCAAGCCAATGCAGGAGGATAGGTGACTAAAAACTAAGTAATGGGGAAGGATTTTAAGGAGCATCTTAAAGGAGAACAGAATGAAGAAATATGCTAGAGCTTTAGTAGAGGAAATTCCTTAGGGATTAGGCAGCTGAATATGTGGTCAGAAACCATGCAGCAATAAAAATCAGAAATGTTCTGAAGGCCAGAACTGGATGTTTTCAAAGGTCACATATTCTCTGAAGTTTAAAAGAATGAGAGATAATATCATTGAAATGTGCAAAATTCTGAAGGAGTTTGATAGGATAGATGTTGAGAAATTGTTTCCACTGGTCAAGGGATTCAAAACATGGGAGCAGTGTCAGGATAAAAGCCCAGTTAATTACGACTAAGTTGAAGAGGAATTATATCACTCAAAAGGCTGTGAATCTTTGCAATGTTCTATCTAAAAGGTAGATGATACTCTACTGTTGAATACATTTAAGGCTGCAGTAGACACATTATTGGTCTCTCAGGGATCAAGGGATATGGGAAGTGGCAGGAAACTGGATTCGAAATTCAATATCAGCCATGGTTGCAATGAATGGCAGAGCAGGTTGAAAAGGCCAAATAGTCTGCTCCTCCAGCTTCTTGTGATCTTATGTTCTTGTGGATTTAGAGCTAATAAATATTGTAAATGTAGCAAAGAGCAGTTTACACATTGAACTAAGTGTCATCTCACCTAGTTTCAACTCGGCCCATCTTCAGAAATATTAAAAGAGCATATATGTGCAGGATAACCCAACATCTTCATTATCATTTTTACAGACCCTTATTGTTTAAAAAACAACTGAACACAAGTTCTCCAACGCTTATATCCGGAGTCACCATTCTCTGGGTTACTGGCCCAATAACCTAAGTTCTGCAGCCCTGAACTTAAAAACTAAGTCCTGTATAAACTGTCAATCGATAGTTCCAGTTTTATGCAAGAGGGGGTGCTGTAACAGTACTAAATGAGCATAATGGCAACCTGGCCAGTTGCATAGGTGAATTCGTTACGATTGTGGCAGACAGGAACTTATTACATCCACGCACCCATCCCTCCTGCAGACAGTTGCTTTTTTAAAAAAATATACTTGAGCTACTGTGCATGAAACAACTTCAAACACATTCAGTTGGGATAGATGGATCCTGAACACCACCATTTTTTAAAACTGCTGCAAATTCAGGGATTGAATTACATCTCAACACCATACTCCAATTAACCTCTGCCTACCAACTTTGTCTCATCTGATGAATAACTTGATCTTAAGTCCCCATGTACAATACCATTGATATATGAGTTTATTACGACATTTATCTTTACCCTCAGATTGGTTCTATTTTTACACCAGGGCGGTTGGTACCAATCACAAATTCTGTCCTTTTTAATCTATTATACTTTTGAGTTTATATTGCTGTTGCAACACAAATATCAAATCTTACAGTTATTTGGGAAGCAGAGAAGTACCAATGATTGAAGCATAGGAGTCTCTGCAGTACAAGCTGAGAAACTAATAGGCACAAAACTGTTTCCACAACACTACCACTGGGAGGAAGGTAAAATTGCAGTTTAACTGGTTCATGTCAACACTTTCTATTAGAAATGTGGACATGAAAAATTATAATGGGAAAAAGGTGATAACTGGGACTAAAGTTCGGGCTGTATCATTTAATTGGCAAGTTTACAGACCAGCAAAATGTAATTGCAAGTGATAGTAACGATTGTTATACTATATTCACAGGAATAATGAGATTCGATCACTAACATAGCGTCCACTTAACACTTTTTGTTCCAAAAGGTCAAGATCAGCACTTAAGTCATTTCAAAGTCTAGATTTTAAAATAATTAAATTTGGCTTTAAAATGTTCAATGTCAGAGTTTTCAACAAGACTGGGACCTGCTCAAACCCCAAGACACATCTAATTAGATATGCATTATGGCATTTTAAAGCTTTAAATAATTGTATCATTACATTTTATCCAAACTTGGAGTGGAAGGGAAAAACAATTGTATGATAAAGGGACATATTGTACCAAATATTAGTAGCCAACAGTCATGGTATGACATGATAACCTGTTTTATAGTTATCATAGGTGTGTCTACCCCTTGCTGTAGGGAAGACTGTTTGCCTTTTGAGATGGACATTAAAGATTATTTGAGAATCCTCTTAAGTAGCCCAATGCCAGCACTGTAGCAGGTAGATCCTTCTGAAGTACAGTGCTTTCAATGGAACATCCCACAAAGCACAGCCTTGCTTATTTAGCTCCATCCTTTCTGTTCTCTCTCTCTTGCACATACACACACAACGAACATTTGTGTCACAATTATGCAATTGTACCCGCACCCTTAAGGGAAAGAATCAAATCAACAGCATTTCTACATAATTAATACTACATTTTAATGCCAAATGAAATAAATACAAAAACCTTGAAGGAATAGGGCAGTCACCTTGGACCTCAAAACATACCAATGCTAAATAACTTGTTTGTGCTTTTTCCAGCATGAGTTAATTATAAATGAAAATTGGTCCAATTTTCTTTAACTGAAGTGGGGTGGGGGTGGGGGGAATGGTGGTATGGAGAGCCCTTATCACCAATCTCAAGTGATCCTGTAATGCAAAACAAACCCCAACTGACTTTCGTTAACCTTAAATACTGTCATCGTGGTACTGCGAGAGGGGTCCAAACACACATATATCATTGATAATAAACATAGTCATATAGGTGGTGTAAAGACTCACACGTCAATCTCAGAAAACACAGCTTTGGTGCTAGTTCCAACCTACCTCTGAACAGTGGCCAGAGAGATTTAAAAAAACAGCAGTCCACACAACTCAAGTATGCAATTGATTGTAGGGTTGACAGCTAGCAACACAGACTCCAGCTCATCAATACAGAAAATTCCATGAGCCACAGTTCAGCTGAGATCCCACGCCTCCAGTGGTTACAGGAATTTTTTTTAAAGAAAAATCAGGAGGTTTTTCTTCTCTCTTCTCTCCCTGGATTCAGCTACAGTAAACCCACAAGTCTGAAACCGGGTTGACGCACGCCGCTGTACAAAATCCCAAGGCGATAGTCCTTGTGTTTCTCGGTGGCTCTGAAGAGGTTCTAGCAGACATCACCAGCAATGAACGGGTCCCTAATACCAGAGCAAATCCAGGAGGGGACTTCCAGCTCCCTGCACAGACACCATCGCCCTCTTACAGCAGATCAGAAAGAAATTAACAAATCCCTGCAGGTCTCCTTTTCATGTATATGCCGAGCAGCAGGAAATCCAAGCAGACGCTTGCAATCACCTTTCTGAAATTAGAGAGAGAGAAAAAAAAATGCTGGTTGGGGGAGTGGTGTTTATTTTAGCGCAGTTACTGCGCGGTCTCAAAATACTAAAGAGGATAAAAGAGACAGAGGCAGAATATAAAGCACGATTAACATTAAAGAAGGGCTGCTGGATACTGCCAAGTGTCCCACACTGTTACCAATACACGATTCGCTTTCATCAGAGCAGCCCGGTGTGTTTTAAATATTTATGGAAGTTTTCCTCTCTCTGCTGTGCACCTTTTGCGATCAGTCAAGTTTGTACAGCTCACGACCCCGTGTAGCTCATTCTGCCCCCTCCAACTCCTCCCTCTCAGACCGGCCCTCTCTCCCTATCCTCATTGTTTTTCTATCACCCTTCCACCACCACTATCTCCCTGTGTTCCGCTCGCTTATATATATTTATTTCATAGCCCTTCATAGCCCCCTCCTTATCCCCCTTTTGTTCTCTTCACCCTCAGTGTTTGTCCCTCTTCCTGCCCCATTATACCTTCCTCTTTCCTCCTTTATTCCCCTCACCACGTTCATTCCCCTTGTCCCTCTCCTAGACCCTCTTCCCCCATCCCTTTCTCACCATCCCTGTCTCCCCATCTCCTTCGTCCGATCGCTCCCCCCTTTGTATCTCCCTGATGCCCCATACCCGTTTCTCTGCCTCAGTAACACGTGTACTTCCCTCGAAATCCTCCTGTCCTGTTCCCCCTCTCTGTACCTCACCCTTTTCTCTATTCTCTTCTGACTCTCTGTCATTACTACCTTTATGTATGTAAATCTCTCCAACTTTCTTTTCATTTTTTCTGCTTTGATTATGTTTCTGTAGGATATGGAATAAACCATTTAGGACTGACACCGGGAGAAATGTCTTCACTCAGCAAGTGGTGAGCACAAAGAGCTCCTACAACAGAAAGTGGTTGAGGCCAAAATATTGCATGATTTTAAGAAGGGGTTGTATATAATACTTGGGGCTAAAGGGATTAAAGGATATGGAGAAATCAGAGACAGGCCATTGAGTTGAATTATCAGCCATGATTATAATGAATGGTGGAGTGGACTTGGAGGGCTAAGTGGTCTACACCTTTTCCTATTTCCTGTGTTTCTATTCCCTGTATTCCCCACCTTTCTGTACCCACAATCCCTCTTCATCCACTATTCTGTGCACGCTTGTAGCTTGAACTGTCTACCCCTGTCCATAGATGGATAACTCTGCTGTACCTCTCTCATTCTCACTCTACTTCACACCCTGTGCCTCTTTCTTCCCTACCACAATCTCCCTGGCCTCTTTTTTTCCCCCACACCTCACAATACACCAACTGAGCTGCCGTCTGCACCTGCATTGAGTATAGGATTTGACAGGTCGCGTTGCAGCTGTACAGGACATTGGTTAGGCCACTTTTGGAATACTCCATTCAATCCTGACCTCCCTGCTGTAGGAAGGATGTTGTGAAACTTGAAAGCATTCAGAAAAGATTCAGAAGGATGTTGCCAGCATTGGAGGGTTTGTGCTGCAGGAAAAGGCTAAAGGCTGAGGATGCCTTGGAGCATTGGAACTTGAGGGGTGACCATATAGACGTGCATAAAATCATTAGAGGCATGGATAGGATGAATAGCCAAGGTCTTTTCCCCAGGGTAGGGGAATCCAAAACTAGAGGGGATAGGTTTAAGGTGAGAGGGGAAAATTTAAAAGGGGCCTAAGGGGCAATTTTTCATGCAGAGGGTGGTGCATGTATGGAATGATCTCCCAGAGAAAGTAGTGGAGGCTGGTACAACTACAACATTTAAAAGGCATCTAGATGGGTACATGAATAGTAAGGGTTCAGAGGGACATGGGCCAAATGCTGGCAATTTTAGGATTAATTTAGGATATCTGGTCAGCATGGACAAGTTGGACTGAAGGGTCTGTTTCCATGCTGTACAATTCAATGACTCTATGATTCTATCACTCCTGTTCTCTCATTCTTCTTTTGCCCAGCTGTTTATCCCTTCATGTACCAAACACTCTCAAATATTGTGTCACCTTTCAATTGCTTTTTAATTTCAGTTTTTGAAATTGACTAAGAAGCCAAGCAAAGCAAAATAGAGCAATCAATTAAAATTGTTCATATGATATCTCAATCTCACAAATGAATCATTTGCAGAAATGGATGGAAATTCACCAAATCCTCCATTCCTCGTCAGATTTTATTTTATTTCTCTGTGTAACTATAGAGATTACTCTAAAGTACACTCGAGACACAATACTGAGGAGCCCTCTCAAGGTCATCACCAGGCTGGCTATTGTAAAAAATACTACATTGTCTCCAATGGCATTGCACAATGGAAGTGAGAACGGTGCAATCTTCAACTGGAGTAGAATGAGCAAACAACTACAATCAGCTACAGCTAGAGACAAAAGACAGAGTTAAAGGAAGGTGGGATAATAGGTGGAGGGAAGTGTAGCTGCTGGAGACAGAGGATACAGCTAGAGAAGGGAGATATGATCGAGAGTCCAAAGATATGATGGAAGAGTTAGAATTAAAATTTAAGGACCAAAATGTATGAAATGATGAGCGAATTATCCTCCTTGTGAGTTGTATATATATATGTGAAGTATGTAGGCATGTAGGCAGCAGCCTTCAATCAAAACTTTATGATAGGCCTCTTGCATCAGATAAGATCAACTAAGACAGACGGTAAGCAGCTAAAGGTCGCATACAAGAGGAGGAGGAATAGCTATACTTAATAAATGTAAATAAAAAGAGTTAGTAAAACTAACGTCTGCCAAAATGGCTGACACTGCGGAAATTGAAAAAAAATCTGCCCTGCAGAGCCACCTGGTGATCAAAGTGTGGAATGGCATCATATAGTATTATTGATCATCACAGATTGACACATAACAATGGAAAATTGTATTAAGCCATTATTAGCTACACAGGTTTAATTGCAGAAAGCTTGTCAACAGAATGTGGTGAGAGATACACTGACTTTAATATGATTCTATATTGAAATGGGCTGTTTCATTTCTCAAGTGCATTTCATCTCCAAGAAAGTATTAGTTCAATTATGATCATCATCTATACAATAATTATTAAATCTATTTGTACGTTTTATTCAGATCTCCGCTCAAACAAAGCATTGTGGAAATCTTCAGGTCATTTCATAGGAGTATAAAAGATACCCACAAGGAAGTATTTTGATAGATCAGCTCCAACCACCAATCATATTGCTTCTCGATCAGCAACACAGCACTTACTTCTTTAAACTTATTGTACATTGAATGCTACATTATGGTAAGTATTTCCATAAGTCTGTTACTGTTAATATAAAAATAAAAATTTCTGGTTTACTTTAAATAACATTTCTGATTCCAGTAGTGATGTTGCAAGTCCTGGGAAACATTTGTATATTTGATATATCAAAGATCTTCTAAAGTCCCTTAAAACATATTCCATGTCATGTCCCAATAAATCCCTTTACCTGGAATTGATTCATAGATAATATACAGTCATAATTTGTAAGGTCAGCCTTCAGTACATTTTGTTGTAAGACACATCATCCTTGTGCACCAGTAAACAGCATTTTTTTATAATCATATCTGTGAAAACACTGCAAATCTGTCCAGCATTAATATTGTCTACATCAAAAAGTAAATGTGTTTCTTTAGAATTTGTGATCAGAAAACATGATGAACAACAACCATTAATATCACCCACCTATTAACCACTGTTTTACTTGTGTTTATGCTCCCCCATTCTCCACTATCGACTTTCACGCCACACTCACCCCCCAAAATCCCACCGCTCTACCTTACATTGCTGAAAATAACCTGCTACATGTTTTACCTATCACGATAAACTTCCAGACACTATTTTTTTCTGATTACATCTTTACATGCTCGATCAGCTCTAATTATTTCCTACTTGCTGTACCTGGTCTGATAACCTCTCTATAGATTCTATCCACTCTGACAGCAAAGCACAAAATCAGATTGCTGCCAACAGGCTTATAAAGTAACACTGTATTGTTGGAAACCAACTTGAGTGCTTATCAAGCGAGGTCAGAATGGCACAACTGGAAAGGAATTTATTTTGTCTAAATGACAGGGGTCACAAAATGTTAGTGAAAATTAATGTTTGGTTTGTTATTATACTTCTCCCAACTACAACAAAAATATTTTTATTCTCTCTGCTTCTTTCATGTCTGCCTGCTCATATACTCCTGGTCGCAAGGACAAACTGTTCCAAGGCTTTCAAACCTAATTCTTAAAGATGAAAGACAACTGAATGGATTTCCTCCTTATTCATCTCCCTCATTCTTAATTGAATCCAACATGCTGTTGTTTGAAATATAGATATCAGCTTTTTAACATCCATCAGAGTTTTTCCTTAAGTCTAATATAAACACACAGACCAGATGATGACCTTCTTAACTCAAAGACAACATCCTGATTGCTTACTTTATTTTCCAACTCAGCTTTCATATTTCATCATGGAATTTTTTTTTAGTCTTTTTTTGTCCAAAGTCTTTGCAATAGGTTTCCTGTTGTGAATCTTGCATCCTGGCCTCACGCTACTTTTTTTTCAGTTTTGAACCTTAGATTGTTATTACATTTCTTTTTCAACACATCAAGTAACTTTGAAGATGTCAAGGCACATTCTTTTCTTCATGAGTAATTGATACTTTCATCACATCTTCCATGTATAATTTGATAAAGGAAACCCAAAGTCTACAAATTCATCCAACTTATTTATAAATCATTTACAAAGTGCTTCAAACATATCTTGCTTTGACTTCATTATGATCCCTTCCATGTCCAAAAACTACACACTCAGCCACACATGCAGCATTGAAGAATCTCCTTGTCAGGATTGCTTGTACTCCTAATTGCATTCATTGCTCAGTTCTGGGACCACTCAGTTGCCAGCTTATCAGATTGTCTAGAAGCTCTGGAGGGCAGGGCTCCCTTTCCTGATCCCTCTCCCAGCTTGTTAAGATTGCCCTCTGTGTTTATCACTATGGAGCAGACTTTTATAAAGTCACTTGGCTTTAGGTTGACTTTCCTATTACGGATGGGCAACACAGCTCCCCCTTCTCCCACCATCATCACCCATTGAACTCTCCCAACCTTTCCATCTCAGTTCTGAAGAAGAAATAATACCAGACTTGAAACGTTAACTTTCCTCTCTCCACAGATGTGCCAGACTTATTAAGTTTCTCCAGTGAGCTCTGTATTTGTTTTCCAGCTTAGTATTTTAACATTTGATCTGCATTTTGGAATTCCTCTTTTGGGGATGGTCCATGCACTGAATGCTAAAATCAGAAAATATGCATCTATAAGTATGTCACTAATATTTAACAGTAACTATACTGCATTTGAATCTTGAGTTAGTGTCATAGAGTCATAGAGATTTTTAAACAGAAATGGACCCTTCAGTCCAACTTATCCATGCTGACCAGATATCCTAAATTAATCTAGTACTATTTGCCAACATATGACCCATAACCTTCTAAATCCTTAGTATTCATATAACCATCCAGATGCCTTTTAAATGTTGAAATTATACCAGCCTTCACCACTTCCTCTGGCAATTCATTCCATAAATGCGCCACCCTCTGCCTGAAAACGTTGCCCCTCAGATCCCTTTTAAATCTGTAACCTCTCACCTTAAACCTCTGCCCTCCAGTTTTGGACTGCCCTACCCTGGGGAAAAGACCTTGACTATTCATCCTATCCATGCCCCTCATGATTTTATAAACTTATATAAGGTCTCCCCTCAGCTTCCGATGCTCCAGAGAAAATAGCCCCAGCCTATTTAGCCTCTCTTTATAGGTCAAACCCTCCAACCCTCTTCAAATATTTAGCTAAATCAGTTCCAATTAATTTTCATTGACCACTATTTATTATTAGATATTCTGAGGGAAGTTATTATGGGCAGATGAGAGTGTGGACCTTTATTTTTAAATTCTGTATTAAAACTCTTGCATTTGAATTGCATTTAATAGTCCATAGTTAGTATTTTAATTGCATTCTCAAAAAGTCTCATGTCTTCTTGACTTGGAAATTAGCACCATCTTCTTGTCATTATTGGGTCAGAAACATTCATGTCCCTAACTAACAGCAGTGTGGCTGTAGTTTCACCACTCAGACAACAATAGTCCAAGAAGGTTGTTCACCATCACCTTCTCCAAGTCAGTTAGAAATGGGCAACAGTTGCTGACCTGGCTCACATAAGACCTCACTACTAGACTGGGTGTGTGACAGATGGTGAGGGAACCAACAAGAAGGAAAAGCATACTTGACCTCATCCTTACCAATCTGCAGACGCATCTGTCCATGACAGTATCAATAAGAGCGATCACCACACAGTCTTTGTGGAGACAAAGTCCCACCTTTACAGTGAGAATAACCTCCATCGTCTTGTGTGGCACTATCACTGTGCTAAATGGGACAGACTTCAGACAGATTTAGCAACTCAAGACTGGGCATCCATGAGGCTTTGTGAGCCCTCAACAAGAGCAGAATTGTACTCTAGCACAATCTGAAACCTCATGGCCCATCATATCCTTCACTCAACCATTACCATCAAGCCAGGGAATCAACCCTGGTTCAATGGAGAGTGCAGGAGGGCATGCTCGGATGCATACCTGACAATGATGCGTCAATCCGGTGAACCAAACAGCATTAGCAGCAAGCGATAGCCAGAGTTAAGAAATCCCATAAGCAACGGATAACATCTAAGCTCTACAATCTTGCCACATCCAGTTGAGATGGATGATTAAACAACTCACTGGAGAAGGAGGCTCCACAAATATCCCCATCCTCAATGATGGAACAGCCCAGCAAATCAGTGTAAAAGATAGGGCTGAAGCTTTGGCAGCAATCTTCAGCTAGAAGTGCTAAGTGAATGATCCATCTCAGCCTCCTCTAGTCCCCAGCATTACAGATACCAATCGTCAGACAATTTGATTCACTCCACATGATATCAAGAAACGGCTGGAGGCAGTGGACATGGCAAAGGCCACAGGTGCTGACAACATTCTAGCAGTAGTACTGAAGGCTTGTGCTGCAGAACTTGCCGGTCCCCTAGCCAAGCTGTTCCACTGCAGTCATAACACATGCATCTACCTGACAATGTGGAAAATTGCTCAAGTATGTCCTGTACTTAAAAATCAGGACAAATCCAACCCGGCCAATTCACCCCATCAGTCTGCACTTGATCATCAGTAAAGTGATGGAAGGTGTCATCAACAGTGCTATCAAGCAGCACCTGCTCAGCAATAACCTGCTCAGTGATGTCCAGTTTGGGTTTCACCACGGCCACTCAGCTCCTGACCTCATTACAGCCTTGGTTCAAACACAGACAAGATAGCTGAATTCCAGCAGTGAGGTGAGAATGACAGCCCTTGACATCAAGGCTGCATTCAACTGAGTGTGGCATCAAAGAGCTCTGGCAAAACTGGAATCAATGGAAATCTAGGAGAAAACTCTCTGGTGATTGGAGTCACACCTGACATATAGGAAGATGGTCCTGCTGGTCGGAGGTCAGTCATCTCAGCTCCAGGATGTCTCTACAGGAGTCCCTCAGGGTAGTGTCCTAGGCCCAACAATCTTCAGCTGCTTCATCAATTACTTTCCCTCCAGCATAAGGTGAAAAGTGAGGATGTTCACTGGTGATTGCATAATGTTCAACACCATTCACAACTCCTCCGATATTGAAGCAGTTCATGTTCAAAGGTGACAAGATTTGGAAAATATCCAGGCTTGAGCTGACAAGTGGCAAGTTACATCTGTGCCACGCAATTGTCAGACTATGACCATCACCAACACGAGACAATCTAACCCAAGCACCTTAACATTCAATGGTGTTACCCATCACTAAATCCCTCCATATCCACATCCTGCAGGTTATCATTGACCAGAAGCTCAACTGGACTTAGTACATAAACACAGTGGCTACAAGAGCAGGTCAGAGGCTATGAATACTGCGGAAAATAACACTCCTCCTGACTCCCCAAAGCCTGTCCACCACCGACAATGCACAAGTCAGGAGTGTGATGGAATGCTCCCCACTTGCTTGGATGAGTGCAGCCCAACAACATTCAACAAGCTTAACATCATCCAGGATAAAACAGCCCACTTGATTGGCACTATATCCACAAGTATCCACTCCCTCCACTGCTGACGCTCAGTAACAGCAGTACGTACTGTCTACAAGATACACTGCAGAAATTCACCCAAGATCCTCAAACGGCACCTTACAAACCCATGACCACTTCAATCTAGAAGGACAAGGGCAGTAGATATATGGGAACACCACCAACTTCAGGTTCCCATCCAAGCCACTCACCATCCTGACTTGGAACTATATCACTGCTCCTTCACTGTCGTTGGGTCAAAATCCTGGAATTCCCTCTCTAATGGCATTGTGGGTCAACCCACAGCAGGTGGACTGCAATGGTTCAAGAAGGCAGCTCACCACCACCTTCTCAAGGGTAACTAGGGATGGACAATAAATGCTGTCCAGCCAGTGATGCCCATATCCCACAAATTAATGCATAAAAATAGCCTACAACCTGTGATGAATAAATAAAACATGCAATTAAGAAAGAAGAAAAGGCTTGGGTACTATTGGTAATTGGTTTAGCAAATCTGAGGAGCCTTAGACTGCTTTATTTAATTTTTTTAATCAGTAAAAGCTTGAGAAAATTATGATGTAACTGTTTAAAATGGAATTTAAAAGACAGAATTTTAAAGATGTTCATTATGAACTAATAGGAGAAAAGGTAATGTCACAACCTATAGATTATGTAACATATTGTAATCTCTCTGAAAATTCACCAAAGACCTTTTAAACATATTTCTCATATGTCACCTGACTTCTGTTGTGGATTCAACTGTAATTGGAACAAGTCTGTACTTATCTCAAGAAGAATCACAAGAGACATTTGAAATCCAATGGACATTTTCAAGGGTAAACAGTAATTCAATGACATTAGCCCTTCTAATCCCACAAAAACCTGAAAGAATGGCAGTCAATCACATTCATGGTTGAGACAGTTAATAATTTAACTACCTCAGCTCAAAGACAAGGGATGGAAAAATGCTCCATCCCTGGGCTCACCAATGTCAAATTTGGAAGCACATTTCAAATGATTGAATAGCAGCTATTTGTAAATTTTGAACTGAGTAAAAGCTTAGCTGGGAATAAACATTTTGTGTCAGGGGAGCCTGTGAAGACATCATTCTCAGCTGAAGTAACGGCGAATATCGCATGATAACAAGGTTTTCTGTCTGACACTACATGTTGCAGAGGAAAGTGCCCAGGTGCCCAGTTCAGCTGGAAAGGGACCCAGGCAGAATTGTCATGCCTGCAGAATCAGTAAGGAAAGGGGCTTTGACTTGTTCCTTGAAGCTCGCCTGCTCAATGAGTTCGTCTGTGAGAGCAACTTCAACTATCTAATGACAGAAGTCATTGCACTTGTTGAATCTCTTCAGATTTCAAACCCTTCACTTCAAAAAGAGAATCTTCAAGTAAGCCAGGTCTGCAGTGATATTAGAAACTGATCTAACCTTTATCTTCATTATGTAATACCTATTCCTACTTATTTTGTACGTGCATTTTAACTAATAATTTTACCACCTTTCAATGGGCCAACTTTCAGCAATAGTTGTGTAATAAATTAATCTCCTATTTTCTTGAAAACATAAAGCAGTGAAGTTGACTATTTTCAAATTGAAGCACTGAAAACCTAAAAGGGAGCTAGATACAAGAGTATATAAATTCTTGGGACTACTTTGTAGGTGGTCATGATGGCAAGAAAAGGTACAGAACTAATGAGGATCTTGTGCCTTTTCATGACATTTAGAAATATCTCATGGTGTTATGTGCTGAGGCGGTGCAGCCAATTTGTTCATAGCATCTTGCAAATATAAATGTAATTAATAAACAGTGATAAAGAGATAAAAGGTACTGCAGATGCTGGAGAATCCGAGATAACAAGTGTGGGGCTGGATGAACGCAGCAGGTCAAGCAGCATCATAGGAGCAGGAAAACTTGACGTTTCGGGCCTAGACCCTTCATCAGAA
>JAHRHZ010000289.1:30297975-30319768 GCA_024137785.1 Ginglymostoma cirratum | reverse complement strand
CTTCCCCTCCCCCATTTCTGATGAAGGGTCTAGGCCCGAAACTTCTAGTTTTCCTGCTCCTATGATGCTGCTTGACCTGCTGTGTTCATCCAGCTCCACGCTTGTTATCATTAATAAACAGTGAATTGGTTTTCTCTTCAATTTATCACATATCACTATCTTCTTTTCATATAACAAGCATTGCCCTGAGCTCATGTTCAGTCTATTAACGCTTTCTTTTCAGGAACACGATCCCTGCTATTCTTTGAAACATGCCCTGGACCGTTACACCTCATTGAACTACCAGAACAAAGTACTAGGAATTATGAGCATGGATTTACGAAAGCAAGATGTGACTTGAACCCCAATGTCTCTTACCTAATTACCAGCAATTCATTGATGCAATAAAATCCTACTATGTGGTGTTTATAATCTAATAAGTTTATTAAAAATTAGAAAATCTCTTAGACTAAGTTAAATGTTGCTGCAGAATGGTGCTCATGCTTAAAGATTTTGTGCTCATTCAGTTCATTTCTTTCTCCATTCTTATATTCTGATAGGTATACATTGCAAAGCAAGACACTGCTTAAGTTATGTCAAACAACAGAGTATATTTAATGTACTCATAGATTATATAGTGCTTGACAATCCATGACAGCTCCATAAACACAAGCAGAGATTGAATGAATAATGCCATTATCAAATATTTTACTAAGGATTCGTTCCCATGAGAACTCTCTCTTCACTGGGGTGAAGATAATGTTATGAATCATAAATTCAATGCCGACACTTTATTGTTTAAAGTAGATTGAATAGCAGAGAAAATTCACAGACTTAGATACTATATTAATTTTCTAAAATGTTGCATTAAAAGACTTAAAATATGATTTTCTACATCTATAATGTATGGAAAGAAAATATTTGCAGATGTATCAGGGACGCATGTCAGAAATGGCTCCTTTTGTTGAATCAGCTACATCCTAATCCTTGGATGGATAATATCTGCACGGTCCCTGACATTCTCCCAGCTCTCACTCATGGTTCCATATATCTGTTTGTACATGGCAGCAGCCATACCCTATTAATTGTGTCAGTTCTCAGGACAAACCAAGTAAACGGGGCATGCAAACTTGTGTCCACATGAAAGGCACAACACATACCTCCAGTGATCCTTTCACAAGTGCAAACAAAACCTGCCTTGACAGATATAAGGAAATGTTATTCACTTACTGCTACTTAAAAACACCACAGCACAAATCTATGCATGACTGTACATTCATCAGCATTGGTACAGAAAGTGCTGCAGATCATTCACTACAGCTGACCACATCTTTAGGCACCTTCATTGGCTCCAGTCACAAGGAACAGATATGCAAGTCCTGGAGGGTAAGGTTAGCCAAATGCAGTCCATCTCCAGTGTAATTAACTCATGCACAGGAGGTTTTCATTTGGACAGCTTGGCAACTCTTTGACATACATCCCATTTTAGCTCAAAACACACTCTTGTGGTATTCACCAATGCACTACAGTGCATTGCAGCTGAAACAAAAAGAAGAATGGGAATTCTGTTTAGCTTCTTATGATGTGCACCTCTACTTGATAAAGTCAACACCACCTAAACCTAGAGTGAAAATGTTCTGATTGGTGGGAGCTATTGTGATACAAGATTGAGAGTGCTGCATTAAAATAAATTCTTTAAGCTATCAGAGCATTCACCAGCTACAGGTTCTTCTGAACAGGCAAACTGAAGAGTGGCAGGTGGGTGTTGATTGTGCTATCAAGTCCAATATGAAAAAGTCTAGATACTCTTCCTGGGGGCACAAATGATCACCTCATGACTTTCTGCCTACCTGTTGTGAACAACAGGTTTATGGCAATCAGCAGTGTATAAACTCCAATAAAGACTAGTCCTGAGGATATCAAGGACAAATTCTATAAGGATCTAAAGAGAGCTATTGCAAATGCTCTATAGGAGAGTAACCTCATTATGATGGGGAATTTTGACTCAAGGGGATGAGCTGATTATCAGGCTTGGGAAAGTGCTCTGGGAAATGTTTGCAAATGCAACAGAATGCTTCTCCTAATTTTTTATACCCACTGGCGCATGACAGGCACCAACAACATCTGTAGACAGAAGGCAAAATGCTAAAACACTTGTATATACCCAAGATCTAAACACTGAAAACAGACGGATAAGACCATCATCCAGCAGAGCAACAAAAAAGATGGTTACGGTCACTAAGGTAATGCAAGAACTGAGCGATCTACAGACAACAAGATGCTATATGTCAAATTCAACTTTTACTGTGTCATTGAAAAGAAGACCAACATGCACTAACACCCCCAAACCACAGAAAACTAAATGTGTAGAAACTAGCATCCACAGTGTGCTACAAACAATCCCCCAGAATTCAGGAATGGTTATTGTCTCCTGGGTAATCTGAGTGATGATGTTGAAGTGACATAGTCAATCCTCAAATGAACTGTTCTGGAAGTAACCAATGAACACAGAAAAGAAAGCATCAAGATTGATTCAATGCGAACAATGATTAAATTAAGAAATAGCCACAGGAGAAAAACTACAGCACATGCGGCATGGCTAGGAAACAACATTTCATCAGCTGCTAGGAACTCACTCCAAACAGGTGCTGTGTAGGATGCAAGATGTAGGGTGGCCAAATAAGCCTGAAAGCTTCAAGTTCACATTGTTCAGCACAATACGTGGAATTCCTATAAAGCCGTGAAGACTGCGTATGTTCCTCTCTCATACGGCCACTCACCTGTTCTCAGTACTGAGGGGAAACCTATCCTGATGAACAGAACAATTTTGTCAAACAGCTGAACACTTTAGAAGTGTGCTTAGTTGCCATAGTTGGGGAGCTAAAGACAAGCTCCCAGACTGGCACAGTATGACATCTTGGACTGGAAACACTCTGTTACAGACATTGACAGAGTTATCAGATTCCTACCATTAAGAAAAGCTCCAGCCACACACAGGATCCCAAGAGAATTTAACAGATCTTCATTATCGCAGCTAGCCATCAAATTCACATAATTAAATCACAGAATGTGGGATCAACAAGCCATTCCCCAGGAGTTTAAGGATGCCATAGGTGCTTACTTGTCAAAAGGAAAAGGCCAAAACTGTGTGTGTGACAATCAAAAAGGAATTATTCTGCTCGTGATAAGGTATGATGCTAACAGAAATCCTGCTCAGTAGACTGGTATTCAATGTTGCAGAATGGTGTCAGAAAGTCAAAATGGGTTCAAGAAAGACAGAAGGACCTGCAGATAAACTTTACTGTTTAGGAAATACTTCAAACAACGGCTGGGAAGTAACTGTGTCTTTGTTGGCCTAATGAAAGGCTTTTACACAATAAATAGACATTGAGGAAATGTTTAGCCAAAGATAGACGACCTGACAGAGCTGTGATTCTGATACAACAATTACACAATGACTGCAGATAATGACTCCTTCTCTAGGAAAAATGCTCATTTGGCTAACTTTTCTTTTTAAAATATGTGAAACTCTTACTGTTTTTATAATTCTATCAAGCTTTGCCTTGTACTCTTAATATTTCCATATTAATGATTTTTCTACTCATTCTTTTGCAACTTTCTATAGTCTGGCCAATCTTCTAGCTTGCCATCCATTTCGTGTACAAAACATTACATTTACAATTACCTCACATTTAAGCATGATTCTATCTTTAACTCATCTTAATTTATAACAAATGTTGTATCCTGCCTTTGGAATTTGACTATGCTTTCAGAACGTACTTATTCTGTGTATATTGAAACATCCCCTTTAATGTTTGCCGTTGCATGCCTATTGATCTCTCCCTTAACCTGATTTGCTAGATTACATTAGATAGCACTGTAGACTTTTTGGATAATTTAAGGTTGTGATTTTGTACAAGACAGTGACCCAGACAATAGTAAAAGACAAAATCCAATCAGACCCTACTAAAACATAAGCAATTATAAATAATTATGAGTATTATTAATTTAGTTTTCTTTAGCCTGAGTCTATGTAATCTGATGGACTGCCTCTTTGCGATACTTAATCTGCTTCAGCGGTCTCAGTTTTCCACTTCTCTGCTGGCAACTTTTCACTTGACACTAAGCTAGTTTTAATCCGTACCTGCTGATCCCCATCCTGGGGTAGGAGGAACTGCAGATGCTGGAGAATCTGAGATAACAAGGTGTAGAGCTGGATGAACACAGCCTGATCCCCATCCTGGCCTCTTTTCTGTTCCTTTGATGTTGAATGAACTGCTTTCCTGCTTGCTTGCCATGGTCTCAGTTTGGATTTGTTCATATCATCTCCTCCATGTCCTTCATTTATGATTGAAATGTGGTTCTCCCACTGAATTCGTTCCAGTACAACACGTGTATTTTAACACAGGGGCAGGACTGTGGCTCAGTGTTTAGCACTGCTGCCCCACGGTACCAGGGACCCGGGTTTGATTCCACCCTTGGATGACTGTCTGTGTAGAGTTTGCACGTTTTCCTCATGTCTGTGTGTGTTTCCATCGGGTGCTCCGGTTTCCAGCCACAGTCCAAAGATGTGCAAGTTAGGTGGATTGCCCATGTTAAATTGCTCGTAGTGTTCAGGGATGTGTAGGTTAGGTGCGTTAGCCGTGGGAAATGCAGCATTACAGGGATAAGGTAGGGGGATGAATCTGGGTGGTTAGCTCTTTGGAGGGTTGGTGTGAACTTATTGAGCCAACTGGCCTGTCCCCACACTGTAGGGAGGCTAAGGAACTTTTCCAGACTCCTTGAGACTTTCTTTCCTACCTTCTTCCCTTCCTGGCAGTCATGCCACATATCATTTTTCTCATTCATGTGCTTTGCATCTTTATTATGTCTCTACCCAATCTATTACTTTTCCTCCAGACTGTCTCATCACTGCCTAAGTCTTGAATCCCCTCTGATAAACCCACAATCTGCTGTACAACTCTGAATTCTTTGAAAGCCACATAAAGGTCATCTATCTCCCTGAACTACTAACAAATTGCTCTACTGTGCCCTCAGACACCCCCAGTGAATCAACAATTATACTGTTCTTCTTCACATTTCCTTCCAGAAAATCCACTTTCTCATGATTTCTGCTTGTAAGCTTGGCTTATTTTGCCTCCCATAACTATGTGTTCAGCCATTGAAACATCACATTTAGAAATTCCCTGTCTAAATTCTTTTGCCCCTCTATTTAACTTGCTCTTAACAAATCTCTTAAAATTTTTGGTCATCAATTTTAATGAATACCTCCTCTAGGACTCCATGTCCATTTGTGTCTTATGACATAGTTGTATTTCCACATAAACTGTTACAAATAAATGCAAGCATTTTTGTGTGCTTTCTTAAGGACTAGTGAATAGGTTCTCAACTAAGTGGTTGAGTGTAAATCAATGAAAATGATAATTGGGTGGATCTATAACAGTGCTCATTCTTATTGACTTCCTGCTAGACCACGAAGTGAAAAGTGACATGTGCCGGTGGCATCACTGGGACAAGTATTAGTTCTTGTGTAAATGATCTAATTGACATTAGCAGATACTGTCATAGTTCAGGAGATGCCAGCTTGTTAACAAATTCAACCATACGTTGTCAGGTTTAACAAAACTTCAATAACATAAAAATATTCAGTCAATAAAATGGAAGCAAAGAACATATTTTGCAAAGGCATGTGATCAACTTTTACACAAAAACAGTCAGTAATCACTTCAAAATCACCCTAATCACTTGTTAGGTTTTGGTGCCAGCTCATGGTTTGCCTATTTAGTGAACAACCAATAAAAGTAGGAGTTTTACAGTTATGATTCTCTATCCATGGTAGTTACCTAACTTGAGAAGATGGTAGAAGTTAGATGGAAAAATCAACAGTTGTCTTCAATACTGCAACGACAAACACTGGACATCTGGTAAAGGCAGGATTGGAATAAAAATAGAAAATGTTGAAAGTACTCATTGACCTGAAATGGAAAAACAGAATGGAATGGAAAAACAGAAGTAATATTTTGGGTCGACGACTTTCCATCCAGACTGGAGTCAGTTGTTGGTACCTCATGGAACATAAGAACATAAAAAATAAGAGCAGGAGTAGGCCATCTGGCCCACCGAGCCTGCTTCACCATTCAATAAGATCATGGCTAATCTTTTTGTGGACTTAGCTCCACTTGCCCATCCATTCAACAAAACCCTTACTTCCTTTACTATTCAAAAATCTATCTTTGCCTTAAAATCATTCAACGAGGAAACCTCAACCACTTCACAGGCAGGGAATTCCACAGATTCACAATCCATTTAGTGAAAACAATTCCTCCTTAACTCAGTCCTAAATCTGCCAGCCCTTATTTTGAAGCAATGGCCTCCAGGAACTAAATGGTCTATTTATTCTCACTGAGAATGCTCATGAATAAAGTTTACTGGAAGGATAGAAATGAGCGCTTGGAGACCTGTATGACAGTTGCGAGTTTAGGTTCTGTGAGATAAAGACATCAACATTCTCTTCCAGAAGGGCAATACAGTTGCAGTGTGCATTATCAAAAAGATACACTGCAGCAAGTCATGAAGGCAGCAGCTCTCTTGAGTGCATGATGTGTACTACCTGCAATAGCTCAAAATTATGACAATGTGGGAGCAGCTGCAATATGTGGACTGCAGTGTTTCAAAAAGACAGCTGATCATCACCTTGTCAAGAGCAATAAGTACAGGGTGGTCAGTAATACCCACATTCCAAAAGATATCTCAACAAACAAGAGCCCCATATGACATGACTATTTATTATCATTGTCTATACGAGGAATTGCGAGTGTCTTTGTGAGTGACGTTTCAATGCAGATGTTTGCACTCTTCTGCGCTGCAACCTTCACAAACATAGAATTGATAGAGAGTCTCTCAAAGCTGATAGGTTCTCTTCCTAGACCTTTATTGTAGTCATACTTGAGTTGAAGTTATCCAGAATCAGCTGGTTAATTGCTGGGAGACTGAAAAAAGAAAACTAATGTCTTTTGCAACCACCAGAAAAAGTACAGGTACAGTGGCCTGGTGGTTAGCACTGACAGGGACCAGAGTTCGATTCCATCCTCAGGCAACTGTCTGTGTGGAGTCTGCATGTTCTCCCCGTGTCTGCATGGACTTCGTCTGGGTCCTCTGGTTTCCTCCCACAGTCCAAAGATGCACAGGCTAGGTGGATTGGCCATGCTAAATCGTCCAGGAAGGTGCAGGCTAGCCGGATTAGCCATAGGAAATGCAGGGTTTCAGGGATAGGGGTGTGGGGCTGGGTGGTTACTCTTCAGAGGGGTGGTGCGGATATGATGAGAGAATGACCTGCTACCACACTATAGGATTCTATGAAGTCCACGGCCATTACAACAAATGAAGTATTTCCTGAGATATAGGCACTGTGAACATAGGAAATACAGTTGCCAATTTGCACACAGCTATCTCACACAAACAGTGATGTGATAAACTATTTCTGTGATGTTAATAGAAGCATAAATATTGGCCAGGATATGAGGAATTTTTTTTGAAATTGAGCCACAAGATCTTTTGCATCCATCTAAAAGGGCAAATCAAGTCTCAATTTAATATCTGGGTCAACAGAGGAACACACCCTCAGCACTGCACTGAATGTCAGACTAGATTCTTATATTTAAGTCTTGGACAAATTTATGACTTGGTGTGAGCGTGGTAACAACTGAACTATAGCTGATTTTAAAACTATGCTGTTACATGTATGTTCGAAACGAGAGTAACTCCATGTACCAAGTACTTACTTTGAAATCATTCCCAGTTTTGTCTTGCTAGATTATTCTCTGCAGAGTAACATTACCATATATTCTCCATTAAATGTCTTATATTGCTGCTAATAGTGACCTGAAACATCCTGTGGGAACAGCAATTTGGCAAAGTCTATGTCATTTCAAAAGAACAATTGTAATTGATTTCACCAATAGACTAATCTACCAATTAGGACAATTATTATGCAGTGGACAATATTTTACTATGTAGAACTGATACTGTCTTCTTTCTCTCCCTGACAGCAAACATGCTATTAAAATCATTTTGGATGCAAGGTATCTCCATCTGGCTCACAATGTCATTCATTTTTTGGCAGAGCATTATTTTGTTATAACGTGAACTATTGAACCTCATTATCCTTTGCATTGTGCAGTACCTGATACAGTATGTTTTCTCACTGTATACATCCATTTTTGTTATTAAGTTGGCATTAGCCTTGTCTCTGGATACAACCGGTGTTATCTAACTAATCCATCTGGGAACATCCAATTTAGTTATGGATTTCAATCTAACAGATTAATCAGAAATTCCACTCAAAACACAATGGGGGCAATTTTAACTCAAAACATTGGTTTCCATTAAATGGGATGCTAAAGCAAAAGTAAATTCAAATCCATCTAATATTCTTGAGCTGACCTCCTTCTGGTTTTGACATATTGGGAATGGGTGAAGAATCCTCTCTCAGGACATCTATCCCTCAGTTAAATGTGTTAATAAGGCTGCATGCCTCATATTTTTCTGCGTTCTATGTAGACCCAAATTTGTAAATAGAACTGAAGACTTTTGGACATAACAATAAAATGTCTCTCCAACACTCATTGTAGACTCAATGGTGCAGGAGAGCTCCTCACCATCACCATTCACCAAGTTGATCAGCCTCCTCACTGTTCCCCTGCCATCCTCACAAATTGTATCTCATGTATCTCCTCCAAGGGCCCTGTGAACTTCCCTCCTTCTGTCCTCATCTCTCCAGTGGCCTAGATGTCACCCGGTTCCTCATTGGTGTGTCCCTTTGATCTATGATATATCCTTGCCTGCTGTATGTTCTCAGCTGTCATTCTGAGTTGCAAGGTTATCCTTCTGTCAGCCAGCCAGTCTCTTGATCTAGTTGGGAAATGGTTACCAAAAATTCTTCTGGGTTTTCTGAATGGCAAATTGTACGAAATGACACCAATCTTCCCCTAAGCTCTCCTTGCCAGTGCCCCACCAAAACTCGCCTCTGACAAACATTTGGAGATATATTGTCCCCAGCAGGTGAGTGCCTTCAAATAGTTGACAGAAGTTAGCCACCAGTTACCAATTGTTGACATAAAATGCTTATGTTCCAAGTTTGAACTTTAAAATTTTGGAATTTTTTGCTTTGAAGAATTGGTTATTTTGATATTAGTGAGCAGGGTCCTTGTTGTTGAATGAACTAACAGTCCACTAATGAAATATGCCTGAGAATATAAGGAAAGTACATATTTCATATTTCAAAAGGAAAAGGAATTCTTCACAAATTTATAGAGTTGCAACACTGCAGGTGAATTTGCCTCGATACAACTAGATCCCTGATATATTACTGTCATGGTTACTAGAACATAACTGTTAAAGATATCAAACATGATATGCAGTGTTTTTACAAAAGGTATATAACATGCACATCCTTACACTGACATGAGTCAAAATGACTTTTTAAATGATAAATTTAGAATTCATTGTACTGTTCTGAGGACAGGGTAGGTGAGTTGGTGCAGCAGAAGAGTGAAATTGGACGATGACAATAGGCATAAATAGGCTGATAGTGTTTGCAATCCAGTTTATATCAAATTGAATGGGAAAGAAAACTGGACTTTGTTTAAAACAAGCTGCTGATTTGCTGTCATCACATTTTATGCTATTGGCATTGACTGATATCACAGTCTAGATCCTGATGTTGTAAGTTCTCATTCAGAGATAAAGCACATTTTCAATGTGTTAGTATAAACTGCCACCGCTGTGCACCACATTTTGGGCAACTTTGGAAACACAAGGGAGAAAGACATTTGGCATCTTGCATGCCTTGCATGCTGATGTAGGGATGCTGAATACTATATGCAGGGGGAAACCTGAAGAGGGCAACAATGGAGATACAGTGAAATAGTAGTCATGCTCAAATGTACTCAAACTGAACATTACCCACACTGCCTTGCTAACCACTCGGTCATTTAATAGCACCAATTATCGTGAAGGCTGATGTACTGCCTGAAACACAGATGTTGTTTTGATAAAGATGATTTAGTGTCAACAGGTAGTAAGTGTAGTTAAGTTTCCATAAAAACTATCCAGAGAAACAAAGTCAGAAGAAAGCGTGCATATTTAGCCTTACCACTTGATGGACTCCGCGCATGGTGAGCAATAAAAATGGTGTGAAATTTTCTAAAAGAATGGTTTTGCAATCCTGCAAGAAACAGTCCCACACTAATTGTCACCACATGACAAGTAGAGAAGGTCATTCTCATCCAACAATGCACATTCCAGTGAAATAAATGAAAAATAATGGAGCTCTGAAATGAAAACAGAACATTTTGGCGAATCTCAGAAGGTCTGGCAGAATCTGCGGAAAAATCAACAGAGTTAAAGTTCCAAGTCCAACGGTGCTTCCTTGGAAGCTCCTCCTCATCTTGTTGCCAAAAAAAGTCACATTAATCTCAGAAAAGTGGTCCAGATATTCAAATGGTCAGGGAGTCTTTGGGCCATTGTAGAATGGAATTGTGCAGAGGGATCATGTGGAAGTCTTGACATGACAGACATCATGGGAATTACCTGGGAAATTGACATTTCTGACAGGCAACTGCTCTGCATCTGGAACGCTCCGAAAAGCTTCTTAAAGTCAGAGAATTTGGAGGTTTCTGACTCAGTTGAGCTTAACTGTTGCCTCGGAAAAGTTAGAGGATTAAAAGTCCACATCACCTCCTGGGTAATTGTTAAACAAATCTCCCAACACACCAGTGAACCCAACTGCACCCGACCTCCCCAGGCCCCCGCCCCCACCGCAATAAGTACAACCCCTCACCCCCAACACGCCCCGATACCAAACACAGTCAATCCCACCACACTCCCACCCCCAACTCCCAGACCTTACACACCCCTCCAGACCCAACCCAACCCCACTTCGCCAGATCCGATGTCCACCATCCCTCAATATGACACCCACACCCTGCAATCTGGCATGACATTCCACTTGGCCTGAACCTCTGGACCTGACACCAAGCCCTGTTACCAAAACCCCAACCCCACTGCTGAACCTGAGTCCACCACACCGCCCCCCCGAAACATGGACCAATGTGACCCGGCACCCCCAATCCTACCTGCTGCTGGACCCAACACCCCAAAACTCAAACCAACAAATCCTCTGCACGACCCAACACCCCACTTACCCAAGGCACTCATCTATTCATTTGGCACCTGGCATCCTAGCCACCTAAAATGCAATCCACCCTACCTACCTGCCACCATATGTCCTCACTCTCACGGAACCCTAACCCACCCTCACCAATCTGGCACTCTACACCATCACTTATCTTACGTACTTAACCTTTCACAATAGCAGTACGCTCAACATGTAAACTATGGTATACAGTGCAAAGCACTGTAAAAGAGGCCATAGCTTCTATGAAGATCTTCTTCAATGCAGGATTCATGAATTCCTGTCAGGTTCATTACAGGAGACAGTGTTCAGGAATCTCCAGAACAAGAACCATTTAAAGGTAAGTAAGTTTTTTTTAATCATGGTTAGAAATAGCAGTCTAACTGTAATTAACTCTAAGTTTGGTTGGATTGCATTTTCAGTTTCTCAGTGAGATGCCCCAATTTACGTACAGTTAAAGCTATAATTTCCAAAACTTAAAGTTATGTTATAAAACATGACTTTGTGAATTAAATGTTTGTAACAACCCTGATTTGTAAAATTACGTGTTTCATGTGTGGACCCTTCAGAATATACCTCAAGTAAGCTAAGAGATTAGCTATGTTTACCACATCTATAGATTTATCCAGTTGCTGAGAAAAGAAATTGCTGTTAATTATGCAATTTGTTAATTAAGTCAGAATTACATGAGCCATATAATTGATGGAACAAGTCATAGAATTGATTGAAAATGGTACAATTTGAATGGCCTTTCTAGTTTTCTTTCCAATTTTAGTGCCAACCGTGTCTGCAACCACAGGTATTTTTAGTTTCGGCTGTAGCATGAAACTTGCTCCTCCGTAACTCAACGTTCAGAACATTTCAAGAGTCCTCAAATACCAAAATGGTACTTAAATATTTCTTGCTAGTCCAAAGGTGTGACAAGACTCATTTGAAAAAAAAGTCCAATTGCCTTTGTATCACTCATTTTATTTCAAATGTAAAAGATATTGACTTAGAATTTGGTTTAAAAGCATCTCTCCACACTGTATACACTGTGGCTGAGAATAATCAATGGGTTCAATGCAGGTGAATATAATCTCAATGTATTTTTCATTGCATTTACATTTCTTTGATACAGATCCTCTTTTCTGTTGGTTTTTGTTTCACTTTGCAAGTTCTGCTTGGAGCTCATTTGGGACTCAGCCGTTAGTTCTGTTATATCCACAGCAGTCACAATTGTATTTGCAGCTACTTTCTCATGTTGATTGTTCTTTTTTTTTGACACTGTCTGGTTTTAGTCATCTGTCCATTTCGGAGCTTGTGTTTTTATGTCAAGCTCTTACAGTAACAAATATTTGATGCCATGTTCCATGTTCACTGGAGGCAAACAGTGAACACTATTTTTGTGTGTCTGCTATAGTCTTACTCATACATTTGAAAGTGAATTAAATCATATAATAGAGTCGTAGAGTCCTACAGCACAGAAACAGACCCTTCGGCCGAAAAGGGTCCATGCCGACCAAAATGTCCACCCATGCTAACCCCATTTCCCCGCACTTGGCCCATATCCTTCTAAACCTTTCCTATCCAAGTATTCTTCCAAATGCTTCTTAAATGTTGTTAACGTACCCAAAACAACCACTTCTACTGGCAGCTCATTCCATATGCGTACCACCCTCTGTGTAAAAAAGTTGCCCCTTAGGTTCCCATGTATTCTTTCCCCTCTAACTTTAAACTGATGCCCTCTAGTCCTTGATTCCCCAAACCTGGGAAAAAGACTGAGTGCATTTACCCCATCCACACCTCTCATGATCTTATACACTTCTAAAAGATCTCCCCTCAAACTCCTATGCTCTAAAGAAAAAAGTCCTAGCTTGTCCGACCTCTCCCTATAACTCAGTCCCTTAAGTCCTGGCAACATCCTTGCAAATTTTTTCTGCACTCTTTCCAGTTTGATAACATCCTTCCTATAACAAGATGGCCAAAACTGAACACAATACTCCAAGTACAGCCTCACCAACGTCCTATACAACTGCAATATAACTTCCAACTTCAATATTCAATGTCCTGACTGACGAAGGCCAGTGTGCCAAAAGCCTTCTTCACTGCCCTGTTCATCTATGAATTCAATTTGAAAGAAATAATTGGTCACATCACTTCCATTAACAAAATGATGAAGAAGCTAATTATGAACCTTTGATTATAATGTTGTGAAAATATTTTCTTAGTAAATAGATACATCAATGTATATGTAATAACTCAGGAAGCCCACTGTAAAGGAAGATTGTTATTGTTGAACACCAAAACGGAGCCACTACCTGTGGTTCACATAAACTAGTCTCAGTCTGGGATGGAGTTCTGCAGACCTATTCCTGGTCTGCTTTGTAAAGGCTCAGGTGATGAGTTCTAATTGAATAGGCTATTTCCTGTTACCAAAGGAACTCATGTTCAGTGAGGTCCACGAGGAGATTAATTAGTCACTCTCCCTTGTACCAGTTATCACAGTATGAAAATAAAGTGCTAAAACAAACCCCCCTGTACCCCATTTCTCTTAAGTACTTGAAAGGGACAGCTACTGTACGCATGTTGGGAATCACTGATCTATTGGAAACTACCTTCTCTGAGCCATTAAACAATATATGTTTAATTACCATCCAATTCCTTTATCAGTCCTGGGCTTTTTGGACTAGAGTCCCATTTTGAGTTTAAAATTTTCATTCTTATTTTCTGATGCCTACATGCCCTTGTGCCTCTCTAACTCTGCAACCTCTTTCGTTTCACAGCCCTCTGATATATCTGCACTCCTCTAATTCTGCTCTCATGTACATTCATAGCTACAATTGCTCTGCCAATGACGGCTGTATAACCAAGTCTCTAAGCTCTGGAATTCTCTCATTACACATTACTATTCTACTAATTTGCTTTTCTCTTCTTCAGACTGACTCCTTTTAACAAACCTTTCCTCATCTGACATAATATCTCTTATTTGTGAATTGGTGTCAAACTTTATAATAATCCTGGAGGTGCCTTGGCATGTTTCATTATGTTAAAGGCACGATTAGATATGAAAAGTTAAACCAACAGCTTATAAGTATCCAGAAATTCTACCTACTGGGATTAAAATGTGGCCTAGTGGGAACCCAATGTGCTTAGGTTGGGAGTGGAGTTTTACACCAGTTCAGATAAGGGCAGTGGTGAACTTTATCAATGTTGGTTTGAATCAAACAGCTTAAGCTGGAGTCTTTCTGCCTTCCGGAATAGGTCAGCAGTCAATTATTGGGCAACCATCAAGTAATATAACAGCTGTTGAGAGCTGAGCTGGAAATAATACTGTAACTGCTAGAAGTACCCTACATGCCATACAATCCTCTGGCCATTTCTTTTCCTCCTTCTCTGCTGACTTTGGTGACCATAATTGCAGCCGAAGATAAGTGTTATCTGTTTGGGTTCCTTTCAGTCCAAAATAGTCAAGCATGGATAAGGATAGCAACCTTTCTGTTCTGACTTGTTTAAATGAACAAGAAGTTTATTACATGCCTGCAACTATTTCCAGATTATGTAAATATTATCTACATTTCTACAGAGACTGTTAGGAGAATACTATCCTCCCCACAACTCTACGACACCTTCCCATATAATTGCAGGAAGTGTTAACACCTGACTGTTTACTTCCTCCCTCCTCACTATCCAAGGCCCCAGACACACCTTCCAGGTGAAGCAGCAATTTACCTGTAGTCACTCAATCTAGTCTACTTTACTCACTGCTCACAATGCCACCTCCTCTACGCTGGGGAGACAAAATGCAGACTGGATTGATCGCTTTGCAGAACACTTCTATTCTGTTTAGCAAAATTGACCCTGAGGCTTCCTGTTGCCTGCTACTTCAACATACCATCGCGAGCTCACGCCAACATCTCTGTCTTGGGCTTGTTGCAGTGCTCCAGCGAGGCTTAGGACAAGTTGGAAGAACAGCACCTCATTTTCCATTTGGGAACTCTGCGGCCTTCAGGACTCAATATCAAGTTCAATAATTTTAGGGCTTAAGCACCTTCTCACATGTCCGTACCCAAACCCCTACACACCAGGCCTTATCATCACATGGGCTGCTTTCATCACAGCCAACCCATTTTCACGCACTAATGGTCTCCATTAGCAGCTTTCCTTTCTGCCCAACTCACCATTATCCATTACTTTGTCTCCCCAGTTGCTGTTGTCTCTCTCTGGGCTCCATCTCTACCTACTGTTTACAACTTCATCACCTTCATGTAAAAGGACAAGGGCAGCAGATACATGGGAACATCACCACTAGCAAGTACCCCACCATTCTGACTTGGAAAGACATCACCATTTCTTCACTGTCACTGGATAAAATCCTGAAATTCCCTCCCTGAGGACATTGTGGATTAACCTACAGCACATGGACTGCAGTTGTTCAAGAAGGCAACTTACCACTACCTTCTCAAGGACAACTGGAATGGGTGATAAATACTAGCCCAGGCAGTGAATCCCAAATCTGATAAATTACTTTTTAAAAATTCACAATAATTTACAACAACTTGAAATGTACATGATGAGGAAAAATTTATGTATATCTGGAGGGAAGTGCATGGTCCACCAAATTTTATATGTGCCAATAAAAAGCATGATTTGGACAATTTGTAAGCTTATAATTAGTACCAGGGCTTGTTTCATATTTAAATGCTGCACTGTAAAAAAATCCTTGTGTCTTGAGTTAATATAATAAATGACACGATGTTTGATTGCTGTTTCAGTGACCTTCACTTTGCAATATGAATAAAATCTTGATGTGGGAATTTTGAGGAGTAGCTCTGTAAGTTGTAATGCCGTAATCACAGATAGAATGTTAAAGTCCCCTGCTGTCAGTATAAGTCTTTAATAAACATTCTAACAGAGCAAAACCAAGGATGATGATGGAAAGTGACAATGGTCAATCCAGAGTCAGACCAATTATTGAACAGTCAACTTCAATGGGACAAGATCAGAGCTGGGCAGACTGGAATGAAAGGGTGGTGAGAAAATCTTAACAGAACATTGGGCTACGTTCAAAGATAAGATGGTTCAGGTACAGCCAAGGCATATCCTATCAAAAGAGAAGTCAGTTACGAGGATGACAGATCTAAGGTAATCGATAAAAGAAACATGAGGAAAATATTTTCATCCATGAGTGTCGGGTCTTTCTAATTCACTGGCTTGGTGATTGAGGTGGCAGTCCCCAACTCATTTAAAAAGGAGTCCGGGGTTACATCTGAAATGCTGTAACCTACGAGGTTACAGACCAAGTACTCAGAAGTAGGATTAGAATGGATGACTGACTTATTCAGCCAATGCAGATATGATGGGCTGAATGGCCTCATTCAGTGCTATAATATCCCTAAGCTTCAATGGCTCTAATAAGCTCAATAACGTATTAATAACTTTTTTTAAAATGGTGGGTGAGATACAAAGTTCAGCACCTGTCTGACTTCCATATGAACATACATCAGATTATGATGTTGTGTTGGCAACTTGATTTCCAAACATAAAATTCATCCCCACATTTTGCAAGAAATTGATTCCAAAAGCTAAATTAACTTTCATCATTCTGTATTCTTGTATTACTGTGTTTATGACATACATTCAGGCTTGGACTAGTAAGTTGCAAGTAAGATTTACGCTACACAACTGCCAGGCAATGACAATCTCATGACAAAGACAAGATCCAATTGTCACCCTCTTTGGTATTCAATAACGCTAGCATTTCTGAATACGCCACTATCAACGTCATGGGTTGGGGGTGGGGTTTGGAGTCCTATTGACAAGAAAGTTAACTGTTTGAGCTACATAAATAATATGCAATTTTGGGTGCACCCCTGCACCTACTGAGGAGGCTACTGCTGAGATTGCAAGGAGGTGAAGGAACACCTTGATATGAAACACCTTTGAAAGGCTGGTAAAAGAATTATGGATGCCATGAAGGCAGGTAGGCAGGCCATGGAGATCGGTGGGATGAATCTTTTACTCCCTGTTTGATAGCACAGAACTTGAAAAATACAAATTTTTTCCAGCCTTTTTATCTTTTACTTATCAGGACAATTCTCAAGAAATAGAAAAGTAAAGGGAAAACAACAAAGACTGTACTTGGTATTTCTTGTGAATTGTCCTGATGACTGCAAGACAGAAAGCTTTGACATAATAGTAGTTTTCAGCAATACAAGAGAAGGAATTGCTCTTCAGACACGTGCAAGTCACACATTTATTGGATATAAATAAATTATGAGCTTTTATCCAACATATATACTCCGTGTTTTTTTATCCTATTCAAAACTCTTCCTGTATCTAAGGAGGTAACTAGCACAAGGTTTGACATTTTATCAATATGTACAAATATTTCAGAGTTTTGTATTACTGCCAAAAGCAAATATACTTTCCAAGTAATAAGCTTGTCCAGAAACTTTGATCTTGTGCAGTATTAGCTGCAATCTTGAAAAATCAAATTCCGAGTGTTGTCTGTATTGATCTAATCTAGAGTTCTTAAATGGTCTCTCATCTATCAGGAGAAAGCATTATGTACAGAAGTGTGTAAATCATAAAATAGACTCGACAACCAGAATTTCATCAGCCTTTTGGAGGTGTAAAGGGAACAGAAATTGGTGTTAAATGATGGTGGAAAGCATCAGGAGGGAAGCTTGATGTGTTCTTGGTACTAAAGTACAGTAAAGTTTGGCATGGTAGTGGCTCAGGTGCTGGTCAACTGGTAAAACATTCAATTAATCTGATACATTAGCTTATTAATGGTTATTTTATCAGGTTTCTGGAATTCTATGAATATTGAACAAAACAGCACCAATCCACTGTGTCAGCTAAATCAGCCAAGTTCATCACAGTGACTTCTTGGGATGGGAGAGGATTTCTTTTCCAAAGGGTCCAAGGACCAGTGCAGGACTCCAGCAGCAATGCCCAACATTCTATCTCCAATGTTATTGCTGAAGATTCACCCGTTCAATGACCATAGTCTGCCCATCTGGTCACAACCACATCTGGGGAACGGGGTGGGGGGAGCATGGAGGCTCAGTGGTTAGCACTACTGCCTCACAGCGGCAGGGATCCAGGTTCAATTCCATTCTCGGGTGACTGTGTGGAGTTTGCACATTCTCCCTGTGTCTGTGTGGGTTTCTGTTGGGTGCTCCAGTTTCCTCCCACAGTCAAAGATGTGCAGGTTACGTGGATTGGCCATGCTAAATTGCTCCTTAGTGTCCAGGAATGTGTAGGTTTGGTAGATTATCCATTGGAAATGCAGGGTTACAGGGATAGGATAGGGGGTTGGGTCTGGGTGTGATGTTCTTTGGAAACTTGGTCTGGGCTTGATGGGCTGAATGGCCTGCTTACACACTGTAGGGAATCTTTGATTCTTTGATTACTCTCTTACCTGCCTTCCAAAAGTATCTCAACATAGAGTTGCCCTTCCTCCTCCCTGCAGCTTTGGCAGTGATCACCTCGTTAGTTGATTGGATCACTGGCCTGAAGAGGCAGGTTGCCTTTACTAATTGGCTAGTGGTTCCAGCAGCAACCTCTTAATTGACCCCAATCCGCAAAATTGTAGTCGTCCTACCATTAGCACTCCCTTTGCATTTTGCTCTGGGGCACCCTCACCATCTGTTCCACTTGCTCCTCCCACATTCCCAACAGCACAAAAACAATCACTTTTCCAGACTCCTGCAGATCCAAGGAAGAACCATAAATTTACTCGAAATGTTAAATCTGTTCCTCGCTCCATAGACATTGCCAGACTTGTTGAGCTTCTCTAGCATATTTTGCTTATTTTCTGATTTCCAGCATCTGCACTACTTTCTTTTCAATATCTTAATTGGCTGACACGGCTAACATTACTGCCCAACCTCTGCAGCCTCAGGGCTTGCACTACTCCCTGACCATGGTGAGCAAGTAAAATTCCAATCAATGATTCAATGTTACATATTCTGAGGATGATCAGCTGAGAATTCAGTCAACAAATACTTCTAGAACAATACTGATTCTGAAAGATAAAACTAAGAAATAAATTACGTGATAGATGGGACAAATAAGTGTTATTCCTCACTTTAAATTAAAAGTTCATATGTTCAAAGTGTGCGGCTACAAGCCCCAATGTCCTGCAATGTTATGAATGTTGTGATGCAAGATGCGTGATTTAAATGTACATTTTAATATCATTTATTTTAGAGTTTGGATTTTGAAGTTATGACATGTGGCCTTGGTCTATGTCTATGAAGGGGCTTAATGACTAACTTGTAAGCATTTCCGTCGCTATGGTGATTTCTTTAAAAACACTGTAGGAGTGAGAGACTTACTGGAGAGTAGTGGGGTTCTTTGTTTCACTGAATGAGTTTTACAAGCAAACAACGTTATGTGTTAGGTTTCAGTTAGAAGGTTTCTGATTAATTTTGGCTTCAAGGATAAACTTCAAGATTAGCTTTCTGCATTTGGCAGTCTGGCAGAAGTCTTCGCTGAAACTGTAAGTGTAAAATATTTATACATGAAGCATGGTTTAGAATTGTTAAGAAATGGGTTACTTGAATCTAAGGAATTAGTTTGAAATTTCCAAACCAGAAGTGTTTGGTATTAAACCTGAAGGACTTATTTGAAACTGGGAAATTCTAAGCTCCATTGTATGAAGACTCAGGAAGAGACTACCAGATTCTCAAGGCTGAGAATTGAAGTCACAATCAAATTAAGCCTGCAGTGGTGAAGAGAAAGAAATTCTGGTGTGGACGTGCCAATCACAATGCATGGTCCTTTGGAGTGTTGTGCACATAAGTGGTCTTAGAGGGAACTTTGGCCATGATGGCTGTAGGATTAGATTGTATTTTACAATGTGTTTCAAAATTTTTGAACTAGCGTTATTTCTATACAGATTGATTTATTCTTGCATAATAAACTTCTGTTTATTGTTAGAACTAAATCTACAGCATTGCATGATTATGTTTCAATGAAAGACCACCTAGTTAAATTAAAAATAGACAAAATATGATCTATCCAGCCAGATTCTGGTTTAGGATATGACTCGTTCAGTAATAATATCAGCTGGGATCTTAACTGTGTGATCCATCCACTCAGATTATGTGTCTTGAAGCGGATTGAACAAATTACATCAATGTTCATTTGCTTTACTGCAAATAACAGTGAAAAATGTAAGTGTGTCATATAAAATCCATCAGCTATCCTGTTTAAAAACCGGCAGTGCTGAGAAATGTTAATGTATCACCTAGATCATAAGTTCCTACATGCGCTGTACTGGAAAAGGTCAGTCTCTTACTACAATAAACATCTGTTAGGCTGCAGTCAATGTTCTAATACGAAAAAGTGCTCATTTCCACTTCTTGCTATTAAATTCACACCTTCCTTCAAAGTGTGCGCCTAAGTGTAAATGCTGGAAGAAAATAAACATAAAAACAACAGTTTTTAATTTGAAGCTGTTATTGAGAACTATGCAGAGTATAATCCTCATTCAGCACAGGCCAACATTCATAATTTTGTTTCTAAAAAAGGAATTAAGAACAGTGTGATATAAATATTCTAATTCCCAGATCTCCCAAAACAAGGAAGAGAACTTAGTCCCCTCAAATGTCAGGCAATAACACTGGCATCACAAGTCAAATAAATCAAAATCCTTTTCCCAAACATTCTCTTAAAATCCACAACAGAATCACTCCAATAATGCCCTTGCACAAAAGATTATTCATGGAACACAGTTGGGATCCAAAAAAAAAGTCCTCTCTGCCCCACTTTGTCTTTGTACTAATATTTTGAGCCGAGAATGAGATCTGCACAGAAATGCCAGGCAATTACCATCTTCAATAAGAGACAATCTGGCCACCACCCCTTGACATTCAATGGTGGTACATTCACTGAATCCCCACTGGGATCCTGAGGGTTATCACTGACCCATAACTCAACTGGACTCACCATATAAACACAGTGGCTATAACAGCAGGTCAGAGGCTAGGAATACTGTAGCGAATAACTCATCTACTGACTCCACCATCTACAAGGTACAGGTCAGGAGGGTGATGGAATATTCCCCATTTACCTTGATGGGTGCAGCTCCAACAACACTCAAAAATCCGGACACCATCCAGGACAAAGCAGCCAGTTTGCCTGACACCACATCCACAAGCATCCACTCCCTCCATCACTAATGCTCAGTAACAGCAGTGTGTAATATCTCCAAGATGCACTGCAAAAGTTCACCAACGATCCTGAGACAGCATCTTCCAAACACAAGATCACTTCCATCTAGAAGGACAGGGGTACACATGCAAGTTCTCCTCCAAGTCACTCACCATACTGTCTTGGAAATATATCGCCATTTCTTCAGTGTCACTGGGTCAAAATCCTGGAATTCCTTCCCTAAGGGCATTGCAGATTAATTTACAGCAGAAGGACTACGGCAGTTCAAGATGGCAGCTAACCATCTCCTTCTCAAGGGCAGCTAGGGCTGGGCAATAAATGCTGGCCCATCAGCTATGCCCACGTCCAACGAGTGAATGAAAAAAAGACAACAAGCATGGGGCTGGATGAACACAGCAGGTCAAGCAGCATCATAGGAGCAGGAAAACTTGACGTTTCGGGCCTAAACCCTTC
>JAHRHZ010000289.1:30252895-30297575 GCA_024137785.1 Ginglymostoma cirratum | reverse complement strand
AAAAAAAAAACTAGCCCAAATGTATCCAGCTTTCCACCTGTCTAAAATTCCCCAGTTCACACAAGTTCCTTGTAAATCTCCTCTGTAACCCCTTTGATGCACTCAGGTCTTTCCTCGTGCAACATACAGAAGTATCTACAGTTCTTCAGCTGTGGCCTAACTTATGCTTTACACAGTCCCAGCTTAACTTCTCTGAGGGTCCAGCATCCGAGGATCATAAAGCTTCCTTTACACACCATCCCTCCATTCGCTTACTCAACAGATTTATCTGTTTAATTCCATACACACTGTCAAAAAGAGTTGGGAGTAATCCAGAGATTACTACCTTTGAAATGCTGTTTTCATCTTTCACCAAGCTGTAAACCCTGCCCACAGAACTTCATGCTTCTGTCCACTTATGTCTTTTGGTCACAAATGATGCATGTTTAATGGTTATCACAGGCAGCACACAAAAGCACACACAGCAGGGTCTTGATTAATTTAGATAACATTTTGAGGGGCATGGACAAGGTGAACATGAAGCAGCTGTTCCCCTTAGTTAAAGGCTCAATAACAAGGGGGCAAAATTGTTAGATGAAAGGCAGAAGATTTAGATGAAATTTTAAACTGAATTTTGGTGAGAATCTGGAATGGATTGCCTGGGAGGGCAGTTGAGGAGGGAAACCTCACAATCTTTAAAACATACTTGGATGAGCATTTATAATGTCATAGCATTTAAGGCTATGGAGTGTTGGAAAGTGGGAATGGTGTAGAGTTAGTTCTTGTGTTGGCACAGTGTCGATGGGCTGAAGGGTCTTCATATCATCCTGCACTAACATCAGTGGCTGTATAAACCACTACAGACATACCCAATTTAAATCCAATAACATATTTTCATTTCAGTGTGGTTTGTAAATTAGGAATGTGCCCTCTATTGTTGTTTTTGCATGTTAAGCAAGCATATTCAGTCTTTTTCAAAATTAAACTGCTACTTCACCTCTTCTCTCCTGACCCTCTCTGTCTCACGCTTACTGACTGTTTCGCTAATTTTCAGTTTCCACTCCGGCCTTGTCATTTGTTATCCTCCTTGCTTGTCAGACTTCCAACTCACCATTTCTTATTCCCTGCCCTCTCCTTCACATTCTGCCACTCATCACTCAGTTCCTGAGTTCTCTCTCATTAAGTGCAAAACCTTGTCATCTGTCTCCTTCACTAAAGCCTGGAATTCTGCCACAAATTCATCAGACATGGCGCACCCTAATGCAGAGTCTAGGTTTTTGGCTAGCAAATGCAAGCAGTATTTTTATTCCAACAGATAGATGAGAATTTTGACTTACATGATGCCAGGTCTGAGAACACCTATGGAAAGAGAAACAAAGAATCATTAGGTCTGTAACTTTTCATCAGAATTCAAAAAATGTAAGCGGTAGTAAGTTCTAAACAAGTGAAATGCAGGCCATCGTTTTATGGTACTTTTTGTCCCCAGGTTTGGCACCATTTTCTCTCAGTAACCCCACTCGCCCATCACTGTGCCTGCCTGACTGCCCTTGGTCTCCCTTATTGCCTTACTCTTGACAATGCATCCTCAATCTGCAGGCGCAGTTCCAGTAATGACCACCTCCAGCAAGTGCGCTATTGAGCTGCCAGCCCTCTTATTTGGTTTACAGTTCCTGAGGAAGAGGCTGGTGTCCTAAAAGCTGACAGCTCACCATAGCAGCCACTTACTGCTACAGTTGGTATCATATGACTCTCAGAATCCCAGACCCACTGAAGTAAACCTTCACTGCACTCCCTCTTTAGCAAGAGCAACCTTCTTTGGATAAGGAGACCAAAACCAAACACGATATGGCTCAACCCTAACTCCCTTCTTTTGTTCTGAGGAAGGGTCACCAGACCCGAAACATTAACTCTGTTTTCTCCTTCACAAATGCTGCCAGACCTGCTGAGCTTTTCCAGCAACTTTGTTTTTGTTCCCTTCTTTTGGCATCAGTTTCGGGATCTTGCCACCTCTAAAAAGTCCTAGCCTTTGTTTTTGCCTCAAATATTAGCTCTTGAAGTCAGTTATACAGCTTGAAAAATCTGGGCTGGAGTTTACTAGGTACCATGGTTAAAACATTAGATTTAGGAGGGAGGAACTTACTCAGGAGAAGAATGACTGCCTCACAGCTACTTAACTATCGATCCTCTGCTCAAACACTGAAAGCAGGACTTCTACCTCTCAGGGACAACAAGTTCTGTCTCACAGGACAGTCAGGAAACAGCAGGTCTCCAATACCCACAGCCTCACCAGGACCCGTAATCATTGCTGGTAATGTATTCAAGGCTTGAGGAAGGGCGATGTGCTGATCATGACTTTTTAAGCATTTGGGGGTCTCACCAGTGCTTGCCAAAGTGGAATGAGAGAGCCACATGTTTAGAGGCTAAGAACAGGGGTATCCTGGGGAGAATTAAAATTTGGGATGCATTCTGAGGCCATTTAAGTAAAAACCCATCTGTGCACTACCAGCCAGCTACAGAAATCTGACAGGCTTACCATTGGGTTTTGGAATCTCCTGCCTTCAGTAAAATTCTACTCAAAGTAGGAGAAGGCCCTGAAGTGGGTATTATTTACTCATTTAATGACCTCAATCAATTCTTGACACCACCTCAGCCACTGGTTGTATAGTAGTGGAGCACAGAAGATAGGAGCAGGAGTAGGCCATTCAACTGCTTGAGCCCACTCTGCCATTCAATATGATAATGATTGACTATTGAGCTCAATATCCTACTACTGTCTTCCCCATATCCTTTGATCCCTTTAACCACAAGTACTACATCTACCTCCTTCTTGGAAACACGTACTGTTTTGGTCTCAACTATTTTCCGCATAGTGAATTTCACAGGCTCCCCATTCCCTGTGTGAAGAAATTTCTTTTCATTTCAGTCCTAAAAAGCTCACCCGTTATCCTTAAACAATGGCCGTGATTGTGGACTCATCCACCATCGGGAACATACTTCCTGGATCTAAATCATCTAATTCTATTAGAATTTTATAGTTGTTTATTAGATCCCCCCTTATTCTTCTGAACTCCAGTGATTAAAATCCCAACTGATTCAATGTTTTTTTCATTCACTTATGGATTGTGAGTGTTGTTGGCTAGGCCAGCATTGCTTGACCATCCTTAGATGCCCTTGAGAAGGTGGTGGTGAGCTGTGTTCTTGAACCACTATAGTCCGCGTGCTGTAGGTAGTCCGACAATGCCCTTCGGGAGGGAATTCCTGCATTTTGGCCCGGCAACAGTGAAGGAACGGTGATAAATTTCCAAGGCAATATGATGAGTGGTTTGGACAGGAACTTGCAGGTGGTTGTGTTCACAGGGACCTGCTGCCTTTGCCCTTCTACGTGGAAGCAGTTATGTGTTTGGAAGGTATACATCATGTGTAAGTCCTACCATGCCAGGAATCAATTTGGTAAACCTTCACTGCATTCCCTCTATACCAAGAGCATCCTTCTTCAGATAAGGAGACCAAAACAAAACAATATTCCAGTTGTGGCCTTACCATTGCCCTGTATAACTGCAGCGAGTCATGGCATGTGTGGGTGAAGAGGTGGCATCCAGGCTTTAACTTGATCTCTCATCCAGTGTTGTACAGTGTTTCTTATTCTTGTCTTTTTTTAAAATTGCATTCTTTCCCTTTCCCTCTTCTTTCCCACGCACAGGCACTGCTATTGTCTTAATGGTAAGACCAATGCATTAATGCTTCAAAATGGCTATAAACAATGAGATATTAACAAAGTAGGTCTGGCAGAAACACCGGCTGAGAGAGGGTTTGGGATGGGCCCGGGACATTTGCAGAGAATTAAATATCAGATAATTTTTTTTAAGAAACACCATCCAACAGCCTTATTGAATATATTCTGTAAAACTAGATTCTCCTCAGATTAAAAAGTTTAGATGCAGTCTTATAATGCATCCCCCTTCAGAATTGCTAAATCACAAAAGGGTCAAAGGATGTGAAAAAATGTCTTGAAAACATGTGCAGCAATATCTTAATTTCACCAGTTTGACATGTTATTTATCTGGAATGATTATTGGATTTTGTTTTAGTCAGCAACTAGCCAGGAAGGGAGTTCTTTCCCAGCTTCTGTAAAACTGAAATCAAAGTGGCTCAGCAGTGTGCCAATACTACCAATAGCCAAGGAAATCTTGAACACATGTGTGTCCAAGAGCTGGGGATACTAGGGAGGGGACGCAGATAGTGCAGGCCTGTTGCAGGTGACTCAGGCAGCACATTACGTTTGTAACACAGACAGCCAGCCAGCATTAGAACAAAGAACAAAGAAAACTTACAGCCCAGGAACAGGCCCTTCGGCCCTCCAAGCCTGTGCCGATCCAAATCCATTGACTAAACCTATCGCCCAATTCCTAAGGATCTGTATCCCTCTGCTCCCCACCTACTCATGCATCTGTCCAGACGCACCTTAAATGAATCTACCGTGCCTGCCTCTACTACCTCTGCTGGCAACGCATTCCAGGCACCTACCACCCTCTGAGTAAAGTACTTTCCCCGTGTATCCCCCTTAAACTTTTCTCCTCTCACCTTGAACGCGTGACCCCTCGTTATTGAATCCCTCACCCTGGGAAAAAGCTTATCTCTATCAACCCTGTCTATACCCTTCATGATTTTGAAGACCTCAATCAGGTCCCCCCTCAATCTCCTTTTTTCTAATGAAAACAATCCTAACCTACTCAACCTCTCTTCATAGCTAGCACCTTCCATACCAGGCAACATCCTCGTAAACCTTCTCTGTACCCTCTCCAAAGCTTCCACATCCTTTTGGTAATGTGGCGACCAGAACTGTACACAGTATTCTAAATGCGGCCAAACCAAAGTCTTGTACAATTTTAACATGACCTGCCAGCTCTTACACTCAATACCCCGTCCGATGAAGGCAAGCATACCATATGCCTTCTTGACCACTCTATCCACCTGTGCAGCCACCTTCAGGGTACAATGGACCTGAACTCCCAGATCTCTCTGCTCATCAACTTTTCCCAAGGCTCTTCCGTTTACAGTATAGTTTGCTCTAGAATTAGACCTCCCAAAATGCATCACCTCACACTTGCCCAGATTGAACTCCATCTGCCACTTCTCCGCCCAACTCTCCAGTCTGTCTATATTCTCCTGTATTCTTTGACAATCCCCTATGCTTTCTGCTACTCCCCCAATCTTCGTGTCATCTGCTCATACTATTCCATTGACTCCATAGTAATCAAGGGAATGATGAGGGAAATGGCAGGGCACCAGTATTCTATTTAAGGGCACAACTTAAAATAGAGATAGTAAGAACTGCAGATGCTGGAGTCAGAGATTACACAGTGAAGAGCTGGAGGAACACAGCAGGCCAGGCCGCATCAGAGGAGCAGAAAAGTTGACCTTTTGGGTTGGGATGCTTCTTCAGAAATGGGGAGGAGTAAGGTAGCTCAGAAATAAATAGAGAGGAGGGGTGGGACTAGGGAAGGTAGGTGGGATGGTGATAGGTGAGTGCACGTAGGCAGTGCTGCGGATTTGTCAGTGAGGTGGGAAGGGCGGATAGGTGGGAGAGAAGATGGACAGGATGTGTCAGGTCAAGGAGGCAGGGAAGTGGGGGGGGTGGGGGTTGGTCATGGGATGAGGCCAGAGGTGGGGAGATTTTGAAACTGGTAAAATCCATGTTTAGGCCATTGGGCTGTCGGCTTCAGAGGTGGAATATCAGATGCTTCTCCTCCAGTTTCCAAGTGGTGTCATTGTGACACTGGAGGAGGCCCAGGATGGACATGTCACCCAGGGAGTAGGAAGGGGAGTTAAAATGTTTTGCGACTGGAAGGTGTTGTTGTTTGTTGAGAACAGAGCACGGATGCTGTACAAAACGGTCTCCGAGCCTCCACTTGGTCTCAGCGATGTAGAGGAGGCCACATCGGAAGCAACAGATGCAATAGACCACACTGATGGATGTGCAGATGAGCCCCTGTCTATTGTGGAAGGTTTGTTTTGGGCCTTGAATGGAGGTGAGGAGGGAGGTGTTGAGGCAGGTGTAGCACTTCCTGTGGTTAGAGGGAAAGGTGCCGGGGGGGTGGGGTTAATGGGGAGCGTGTAGTGTATGAGTGAGTTGCTGAAGCGGTCCCTATGAAAGGCAGATAGGGGTGGGGAGGGAAATATATCTTTGGTTGTGTGGTCAGATTATTGGTGGCACAAGTGGTGGAGAATGAGACGTTGGATGCGGAGGTTGGTGCAGTGATATGTGAGGACCGGGGGATTCTATCTTTATTTTTGTTGGGGTGAGGGATGTGAGGGCAGAGGTGTGGGAAATGCAAGAGATGCAGTTGAGGGCATTTTGGATCACTGGAGATGGCAAGTTACCGTCCTTGAAATAGGAGGACATCTAGGATGTGCTGGAGTAGAACGCCCCATCTTGGGAGCAGTCACAGCAGAGGTGAAGGAATTGGGAATAGGGGATCGCATTCTTGCAGGAAGGTGGGTGAGAGGACGTGTAGTCTAGGTAACTGTGGGAGTAGGTGGGCTTGAAATAGATGTCGGTTTCAAGGTGGTCAACAGAGATGGAGACAGAGAGGTCCAGGAAGATTAGGGAGGTATCAGAGATAGTCCAGGTGAATTTGAGGTTGAAGTGAAAGGTGTTAGTAAAGTTGATGAACTGCTCAAGCTCCTCGTGGGAGCACAAGGCAGCGCCGATACAGTGATCAATATAGCAGAGGAAGAGATGGGGTTAGTACCAGGGTAGCAGTGGATGAGGGACTGTTCCACGCATCCTATGAAGAGGCAGGCATAGCTTGGGTCCATGCGGATACCCATGGCTGCCCCCTTAGTCTGTAGGAAGTGGGAGGAGTTAAAGGAGAAGTTGTCAAGGGGAAGGACGAGCTCAGTTAAGTGGATGAGGGTGTCAGTAGAGGGAAACTGGTTGGGCCTGCGGGAGAGGAAGAAGCGGAGGACTTTTAGGTGCATTTCCCGCACCTCTGCCCTCACATAATCACCCCCCACAGAAATAGAGACAGAATCCCCTTGTCCGCACATATCACCCCACCAAGCTCGCATCCAACATAGCATTTTCCGCCACTTGTACACCGACAATCCAACCCACAACCAAAGTTATATTTCCCTCCTCACTCCTGTCTGCCTTTCGTAGGGACCGCTCTCTCCACGACTCCCTCATCCGCTCCACACTCCCCACTAACCCCTCCCCCGACTCCGGCACCATTCCCTGCAACTGCAGGAAGTGTACACCTGTTCCCACACATACCCCCTCCCATTTCTGAAGAAGGGTCCTGACCCAAAATGTCAACTTTCCTACTCCTCCAATGTTGCCTGATCTGCTGTGTTGCTTTAGTTCCACACTGTGTTATCTCCCACATCTTAAAACAAACCTTTTTAATTAGACAGGGGTTCACCTGCCCATCCGTCAGTGTGGTCTACTGCATCCACTGCTCCCGATGTGGCCTCCTCTACATCAGTGAGACCAAACAGAGGCTCAGAGGCCATTTTGTGGAGCATCTGCGCTCTGTTCATGACAAACGCCAACACCTTTCAGTCGTGAACCATTTCAACTCTCCCTCCCACTCCCTGGGTGACATGTCCATCCTGGGCCTCCTCCAGTATCATAATGACACCACCTGCAAACTGGAGGAGCAGCACCTCATATTCTGCCTTGGGAGCCTACAGCCCAATGGCCTAAACATGGATTTCACCAGTTTTAAAATCTCCCCACCCCCAGCCTCAATCCATGACCAACCATCACTCTCAACCCTGCCTCCTTGACCTGACCCAACCTGTCCATCTTCTCTCCCACCTACCTGCCCCTCCCACTTCACTGATCAATCCCCACTACTCCCTATCTGCACTCACGTATCACCATCCCACCTACCTTTCCCCAGTCCCACCCCTCCTCTCTCTATTTATTTCTGAGCTCGCTTTCCCTTCCCCATTTCTGAAGAAGGGTCCCGACCCGAAACGTCAACTTTCCTACTCCTCTGATGCTGCCTGGCCTGCTGTGTTCCTTCGGCTTCACACTGTGTTATCTCCCACATCTCAAAATAGTGCTGCATTCTGATCATGCAATGGAAATATTCCTGGCTGAATAAATAATTATAAACCTTAGACTTCTTTGGTGTTATGATACCAAGGTGTGTCTCGAGTTTTAAGAGGTAAAATAGACACTGAGTCACGTAAAGTGTTATGGAAGGTGGCTAAAAGCTTGGTTAAAAGATATAGGCTTCATTGAGCATCTTAAATGAGAAAATAAAAGTAAAGAGGTTGAGGGAGAGAATTCTTGAACTTGGGGAATAGACAGCTGAAGGTATGCACACCAATAGTGGAGCAATTAAAATTGGAGAGGCTCAAGAATTCAGAATCGGCTAAAACATCCCAGAGCGTTGGGGAACTTGAGTCAATGTAAATTCAGCAATCACACAGTTAATACATAAATTGTGATAAAAGGTGAATGACATACATTATTATTCATTGGGATTGGATTACAAAATCGAAAGGGATGGACAATGTGAATTTTTTTTATTTAAAGGTCAGAAAGTCATTTTAAATTGGAACCTAAATACATCATGTCCAAAAAGGCATATAACTTCAGGCACGTGCCTTGCAAGACAGCTTTGATGTTAGTGAATGGAACTCTGCTGAGTTACTAATATACAGGGTGCTATTTACGCAACTTTTGACATCACTATGGAAAAGGGAACAGTTTTCTGTCAGGACAGTCAAGTTTTAGTTCAGGGAATGAATCACAAAATTCCAAGTGTTGTTAGGCCTTTAGTAGAGTGATATGCTCTTCCAGTCGGATTGGGAAATGAGAGAGAGTTTCCATTTTACAGATGATTATGTCTGGAGGAAGAGCATTTGGTTTTGAATCCTATCAGATTGTGTGGATCAGTTGGAGTGGCAGTTAGAAGCAATGAGGAATTTACAGAAGTTAGAAGGTGTGATGGATGGCAGTTGTAGGAAGGGAGAAAAACCACAGATACAATCAAGGTTACCTTCAGGAAAGGTAGGAAAGGGAAGCAGGGAGTGTCTTGTGGCTATCCCCATCCCAAACAAGTATGCTGTTTTGGAAAATGTAGGAGGTTGATGAAGTCTCAGGGGAATGTAACACAAACAGCCAGGTTTCTGGTACCGAGACTGGCTCTAATATGATGAGAGGTACGTCAGGTTCCAAGCGATTGATTGTGATAGGGGACCCTCCAGTCAGAGGCACAAGCAGACGATTCTGCGGCTGACAGCGAGACATCAGAATGGTGTATTGCCTCTCTGGAGCCAGGTTCATGGGTATCTCAGAGACGGTGCAGGCTACTCTCAAAGGGGAGAGGGACCAGCAGGAAGTCATTGTACACATTGGAGCTAACAACATAGGAAGAGAAAAGGATGAGATTCTCAGGCGAGACTATAGGAAGTCAGGCAGGAATTTAAAAAGGAGATCCTAGAGGATAGTATATCTGGATTACGCCAGTTGTCACGAGCTAGTGAGGGCAGGAATAGAGAGATCGAGCAGATGAATGTGCGGCTGAGGAGCTGGTGCACCGGAGAAGGACTCACATTTTTGTATCATTGGAATCTCTTCTTGGGTAGATGTGACCTGTATAAGAAGGACGGATTGCACCTGAATTGGAAGGGGACTCGTATACTAGCGGCGAGATTCGCTAGAGCTGCTCTGGAGGATTTAAACTAATAAGGAAAGGGTGGGACCCAGGGAGACAGTGAGGAAAGAGATCAGGCTGAGACTGGTACAGTTGGGAAAAGGAGTAAGTCAAACAGTCAGGGCAGGTGGGAACAAAGCAAAGAATGAGATACGACTGATAAATTGAACTGCATTTATTTCAATGCAAGGGTAATTTCAATAGCGGGTAAGGCAGTTGAACCCAGAGCATGGTTGGGAACATGGGACTGGGATATCATATCAATTACAGAGATGTGGCTCAGGGATGGTCAGGACTGGCAGCTGAAGATTCCACAGGATAGATGCTATAGGAAGGATAGAAAGGAGGGCAAGAGAGGAGAGGGAGTGGTGTTTTTGATTAGGGATAGCATTATAGTGGTACTTAGGGGGGATATTCCTGGGAAAAAGTCCAAGGAAGTTATTTGAGTGGAACTGAGAAATAAGAAGGGAGTGATCCTTACTAGGATTGTACTGTAGACCCCCCAATAATCAGTGGGAAATTGATAAACAAATTTGTAAGATCTCATATATCTGTAAGAATAATACGGTAGTTATGGCAGGGGCTTTTAACTTTCCAAACACAGACTAGGACTGCCATAGTGTTAAGGGCTTGTATGGAGAGGAATTTGTTAAGTGTGTACAAGAAAATTTTCTGATTTGGTATGTGGATGTACATACTTGAGAAGGTGATAAACTTGAACTACTCTTGGGAAATAAGGCAGGGCAGGTGACTGATGTGCCAGTGAGGGAGCACTTTGAGGCCAGCGATCATAATTCTATTAGGTTTAAAATAGTGACGGAAAAGGATAGACTGGATCTAAAAGTTAAAGTTCTAAATTGGTGGAAGGCCAATTCTGATGGTATTAGAGTTTAATCTGGAAGGCAGAAACTGTAAAGGGTAGTATAAGGAAACAACTTGAAAGTTTATTTTGTTTTTTGGTGTTAAGATCATTCTAACTATATATAAAGTATATATATTTGTTTTCTTTTATGTAATAAATGTAACTTTTGTTGTTAAAGAATATCTACAGCCTCGTGTGAATTTGCTTCAGTGATTAGCCATCATGTTAACAATCTGCAAACATTAAACATATGATCTATCAAGTCAGGTTACATTCTAGGATCTGACTTGCACAGTATTGCCATCAGCAGGGATCATAACAATTTAGCAGCTCATTTCAGATTGTAATATACTGAATTTTAGAGGAATCTTAGATTGGCAAGGGTAGCCTCGAGACAGAGTTCATTGAATGTATTAGAGATTGCTTCTTGGAGCAATATGTTGAGGCACCAACCAGGGAGCAGGCTATTCTGGATTTGGTATTGCGTAATGAGGTAGGATTAAGTAATGATCTTAAAATAAAGGATCCTCTAGGGAAGAGTGATCATAGCGTGTTACAAGTTTAGATTTAGTTAGACGGCGAGTAACTGGAGTTTCATGCTAACTTTCTGGAGTTAAACAAACCTAAAAACATAGGCAAAAGGACAGATTTAGTCTAGCGAACTGGGCAGGAAGACCAGTAAGTAGGACAATTGATGAACAGCTGCAGATGTTTAAGGAGATATTCAATTCTCCCAAAGTATGTTCCTGAGAGAAAGAAGTATCATAAGATAGCAAAAAGAATATCTATGGCTAAGCAAGGAAGTTAAAGATAAAATAAAGACACAAACTAAGGCATACTATATTCCAAATGTTAGTGGCAGGCTAAAAGAACTGGAAACTTTTAAATTTTTAATATTTTAATAATCGACAAAAGATTACTAAATAAGTAATTATAAGCAAAATAAGTAATAAATTATGAAAGAAAACTAGTACAAAATATAAAACAATAGCAAAAGCTTCCATAAGTATATAAAAGGGAAGAGGGCAATTAAAGTAAATGTGGGTCTCTTGGAGTGTAAGGTTGGGGAGTTAACATTGGGGAACACAGAAATGATGGAGCTACTAAATCAATATTTTGTCTTAGTTTTCACGATGGAGGCCACTAATACCATTCCAATTTTAATAAGTAATGCGGAGATTATGGTAAAGGAGGAGCTCAGAACAATCATCATTGCTATGAAGAAAATTTACTGAGCAAACTAATGAAATTGAAGGGAGAGATAACAAGGTGTAGAGCTGGATGAACACAGCAGGCCAAGCAGCATCAGAGGAGCAGGAAGGCTGACATTTCGGGCCTAGACCCTTCTTCAGAAAATGCCTGCTGTGTTCATCCAGCTCTACACCGTGTTATCTCAGATTCTCCAGCATCTGCAGTTCCTACTATCTCTGGAATTGAAGGCAGGCAGGTGCTGAGGTCTGATGGCCTACATCTTAGGTTCTTCAAGGAAGTAGCAGCAGAGATAGTGGATCCATTGGTTATAATACTCTAAAAATTTCTTGAATGCAGGAAAGGTTCCAGTGGTTTGGAAAAATGCTAATATAATGCTCTTATTCAAAAAAGGGAGGAGGAAGAAAATAGGAAATCACAGACCAGTTAATTTAACCTCAGTCACTGGAATTCTTAGAATCCAAGGAAGTAATCCAAGTCAAAACATAATTCAGCAGAGTCAGCATGGTTTTATGAAGGGTAAATCATGTTTGACTAATTCGCTAGAGTTCTTTGAAGATGTAACACACAAAGCAGATAATGGGGATCCTGTAGATGCAGTATATCTGGACTTACAAACGTCATTTGATAAGGTACTGCACAAAAGGTTAATACACAAATTAAGGTCACATGGAGTTAGGGTCAATTTATTACATTAGATAAAGGATTGGCTAACCAACAGAAAGCAGGGAGTTGGAGTAGATGGTTGGCAAGATGTTATGAGTGGGGTTCCACAGGATTTAGTCCTCAGGCCCCAACTGTTTATAATCTATACTAATAAATTGGATTGTAGGAATCAAAGCTACTACAGTCACATTTGCAGATGATATTAAAATTGGTGGGACAGTAAGTTACAATGAAGAAATAACAAATATACAAATGTATATGGATAGGTTAGGGAAATGGGCTAAGATGTGGCAGATGGAACTTGAAGTGAATAAGTGTGAAGTTATCCATTTTGGTCAGAGGAATAGAAAGGCAATTATTTTATAAATGAAGAGAAACTTCAGAGTACTTCGGTGCAGAGGGATCTGGGTATCTTGTGCATGAATCACAGAAAACTGGAATGAAGGTACACAGTTGATAAGGAAGGCAAATGGAATTTTGATATTTGTTGCTGAAGGAATGGAGTGCAAAAGTAAGAAGTGTTGTGGCAACTGCACGAGACATTAGTGAGACCACACCTGGAGTATTGCATTTTGGTCCCCATACTTGAGGAGAGATGTGGTTTTACTGGAGACAGTTCAGAGGTGGTTCATTAGATTGATTCCAAAGATGAGGGATTTGTCTTATAAACAGAAATCTAGCAGTTTAGGCCTATACTCTCTAGAGTTTAGAAGAATGAAAGGAGATTTAATTGAGTTATATGCTAAAGGGGATTGACAAAATAAACGTAGAGAGGACATTTCTTCTCTTGGGACAATCTAGAATGAGAGGTTAAATTTTTAGGATAATGGGTAGCAGACTTAAAGCAATGATGAGGAGAAATTACTTTTCTAAAAGGGCTGTGAATATGTAGAATTCACTACCCCAGAGTGTGGTGGATGACAGGATATTGAGTAACTTTAAGGAGGAGGCAGACAGATTTTTAACTAATTATGGACTGAAGGATTATGGGGAGTGGGCAGGAAAGTGAAGTTGAAGCCAAAATAAGATTAACTATGATTGTATTGGATGGTAGAGCCAGCTCAAGGAGCTAAATTGCTTACTCCTGCTCCTAGTTGTTATATTCTTATGATTATAGAAAAATTCAGAAAAAGTATTACAATAAGCCTTAAAACTTATTTAAATAAGCGTCAGGTATCAAAGATTTGAGAAGCAGTTCTGAGAAATAACTATGATAGTTTTCACTGACTGTTTTATGTGGCAGATCGTCACATGAAAACCACAAGGAAATTGGGGGAACAGAAAATCTGTGAATGAAGAACTGTTAGTTATAGACAATAAACAACACCAGCCGAACTGAGGCAGGGCTGAAGTTATGGGATGTCAGATACATGTAAATAGGCAGTCTTAGGGTTGGCAACAATATGTTATTAGCAGCCTTTTTTTTGAGTTTTCATATTTTATTCCTCAGCCACTATAAATAAAGGCACAATAAAACAGTTCAATGTACAAAACCTGCTCATGATCAGGATCTGAGGTGCCACCAAAACGGCTGATCATCACAAAAGACGTAGAAATAGAACTGTTTGAGTCCATTTGCCATGTTTGATTTAACAAAGCTTGACAAGCAGCTTCAGCAGTTGTTTCCCGGATCTCTGCCTCATCTTTTCTCTTTTACATTTCAGTCTTTTCATATGCTTCTTCCACCACTTCATGCTCACATCGACAATGATCTCATGATCCCAGAATCAAAAACAAAAGGTCCTGGATTGGCCCTTGAACCCACAGACATCTGTCTCAGAGGTAAGGCATCTCCCGCTAAACCATTGTCACAGAATCAGCTGGAGGTCAAATATAACACCAAGTCTGGTTCAGCCTTAGACATTTTCAGGGAAAGGGATGGAGTCCATAATAAAGGAATCAGTGTTAACAGTGGGGAAGACAATGACTCTGGTCTTCGCAAAATTTGATGGGAGGATATTTCTGCTGATCTAGAATTAAATAAGCAATCTGAAGGTTCAGCAATTGAGGAAAAGTTAAAAAAGGTGATGGTGAAGTAGAACTGGTTTTTGTCAGTTACAAATGAAATTAACATTCTGTTTTCAAATCATGTAGCTAAAAAGCAACATGTAAGTAAGAAACAGGAGTGGGCTAAAGATAGATCTATGGAATACACCAGGGGTAACAGTTCAGCATGAAGAAGATAACACACTGTCGTTGATACTTGATTAGCTACATTAAATAGAACCAGAGAAGTGTCATTTCTCCCAGCTAGATGATAGTGAAGAGATGGTGGAGGAGGATGGAATTATTAACCATGATTCAGGGAAGTAGTGGGAGTGCCCAAAGATTCTCCAATACTGCCATATTGGTCCTGGTACTAATATTGGACAGAAAGAGCAACATACACTTCCCTTCATCCCACCTATGCTCTTCTCACTCCACCCCAGCACCAGCCTCGAGGTAGTAGATAATGACATTGGTATTAGTGTGATCTTCAAGCATCAACTCAGAAAATATGGCCAGAAATTTATCGACCATGTGAATGTCAGGAACACTAAGATCAGAACATAGTTTCAATGCCTCAAGAATTTTAAACATATAACCTTACAGTTCAGAAGTTGGTAAGTCATGTGTTTCAGAGCAAGGGAAGAAGTTTGATGCCGAAAAGGTGCTGCTCCAGTAGGTTAGGACAGCTGGGGCTCACAGAAGTGAGTCGAGGGGTTTTGGAATCAGAAGAACACTAAGAGCCATCCAGAGCCAAGGGGCCTTGAAGAAGCTTTGGGAATCATTGCTAACTATACAGCTCAGCAGGGGTGATGGAAGCTCAGAAGCAGTATTTACTTGGTGCAGCTGAGAAATATGCCGAGAAATCCCAGGGGTCTTGACAACTTAGTAAAGTGAGCTGTTTCCAAAAGAACTGGAATTGTTGCAATGGATAGGTGCTAGAATGAAGTGCAAGGACATCAGCAGAATATAGTCCCAGAGAAGGAGATGGAATTACCAGAGTACGAGCAGTGATGGAGGTGACCGAGCAGTTTTTGAGAGAGTTCTGAAGCTCAAAACTGAAGAATTGAAATCTCTTGTAAAGGAGACAATGCCTTAATGAGATTTGGTGAACCATAGTGTCACTAGAATGTCAGGGACCATGCTGAGGAATCCATTGGATATATCTTCTTGTATTTGTTCTTTGATGTGCCCTTTGCGATGATTGACCAGTTTGTTTGTTATCATTATCTAGCTCACCTTAATTTCAAATCTTGAGTATTTTATTGGTAAACATACTGTGTAATATTTTGCTGTTCTAATTCTGCGTAATAGTATTTATTTTGATGTTCAAAACCATGACATCTTGTGTATCTTTATTCTCTTAGAAAAGTACCTGGGATCTCAGTGTTGTCTACTTTCAACAAAAAAAATACTGGTCCCTAAATAAACTATAAGATAAAATTGGCAGTCTTGTCAGGCATCATAGCACCCTATGAAAGAGCTATCCAACTCATCGAATTCCCCAGATCTTCTGCTGCAGAATTGATTTATTTTCTGGTTAGCTTAATTTTCAGGTATTGCATTTCAGGTCACTAACAATATACTGGTTCTTAAGTCGAAGAACTTAAAGCTGTGCTTCTCTGCTAGTTGCAGAGATTGTAGGAACTGTCGATGCTGGAGAAACTGAGACAACAAGGTGTAGAGCTGGATGAACACAGCAGGTCAAGCAGCATCAGAGAAGCAGGAAAGCTGACATTTCGGGGACCCAAAACTCAGCTTTCCTGTTCCTCTGATGCTGCTTGGCCTGCTGCGTTCATCCAGCTCTACACCTTGTCTTCTCTGTTAGTTGATTGTCCTACCAAGAACCATCCCTAGAAGGAGTGTGGGGTGCAGGGAAAATCAAATCTACTGGATATCTTCCCAAAGCCAAATCACACGGTGTGCACGCTGTCCTCCCTGTGACGTTCCTATGGCTCTCCATGAAGCATCTTCGCATTAATCACACCTTACCAACTTCAAGTTAAACCAGAAACAACCACTCCCACCTCTTGAAAGGTGACCTTGGCTTCTGGTTCCTCCAAGATGACAATGATTCCAACCTAGGAGTGGATAGTTGCCACAATTAGTTTTGCCTTAGCCTAGGCCACTTCCGGTTCCTGCCAGTCAGAATGGTTTCTCCTTATTTACGCAAGTAAAACCCTTCAAAAAATTTGGACACTTCTATGAAGTCTTATGTAACATTGCCAGCTTAAAAGAGAGCAATCCATTTTCTTCAGTTTCAAGTCCATGGTATGGTTTACCCAATTCATTTTTCACATGATAAGTTTGACACCCGTTTAAAGTGCAATACTTAGAAGTGGGCACAGTACTTACACTGAAATGTGACATTGTTTTATTGTCTAGCATATCTTTTTCTGGAACTTCACGGTCACCATTATCCCCTCCCTGGAGGTACAGAGAGAAGTAGTGAGAATGGGAAATCATGTGGTGAGCTGGTTCTGGAGAGAAACTCTCATCCCCGACCCCACCATTCTCAACATATCATCAATTGAGAGCTGAGACATTTCCCAACTTGTTGGAAACTAAGGCAATTGGGTGGTCAGTGAATAGTCACTTAACAGGCTCAATTCATTCCCTCAAAAATCATCTGCCTTCCCAGCAGGCAGGAGAAGTGGCTAACTTCCCAACAAATAAACAATGGATAACAGCCTGTCAAGTCCAAGAGGCCCAAACATGAGGGCAATTGAAGACACAGATTGCTGGCAAAAGGGTGACCTTTGAAAACTATGCCCCCCTGCCTTTTCTTCTGACTCCCTTGATTCTCTGCTCCTGGGACCCTCATCTCATGAGTAAAAACAAAAATGTACCTTCTCGCTGTTGGATCCCCTGAGCAGTAGGCATCAACAGGTTGAGTATAGATTCCACACACTCCTGACCTCCGTCAGGCCAGCAGTTTCTGGAGACTCAGTTCACCAGCATTGAGCACTGTGATAGTCTGGAATACTCACCCCGTGCTTGTCTGTCAGCTCTTAAAGAGCAGACGGTGGGTGATGACATGTATTATCTTGCCTGTGGGGGTGATATGTGTATCATTACTGAAAATGCTCCATCCCACACTTAGAAACATATTGGAAGATGCTACCAAATGTCACTATTCATAAAGTCATGAATTCAGTAAATTTTTGTAACATGCCTCTCAAGTTGCCTTAGATAACATAGTGTTGAGTTAGAGGAACGCAGCACACCAGGCAGCATCAGAGGAGCAGGAAAGTTGAAGTTTTGGGTCCGTACCATTCTTCAGAAATGAAGAAGGGTCCCAACGCAAAACATCAACTTTCCTGCTCCTCTGATGCTGCCTGGCCTGCTGTGTTCCTCCAGCTCCACACTGTGTTATCTCTGACTCTGGCATTGGCAGCTCTTACTATCTCTCAAGTTGCCTTGCCATCTGCAAACATTTTTGTTAGTGAACATAAAGTGGTCCTTCTGTTTGTTTGTCACTTTAAAATTGTACCACTTACTTCATAATTTCTCTCCTCATTCTTCTCTCCAAATGCATAACAACACACTTTCAATGATATAATGAATTGTTATGAGCGAGAAAACAGCTCGCACACATTATTCTCTGCTTGTAAAAAACAGCTGAGTTTTTAAATACCATCTTCTTATCAATACACACAGCACAAAGCTACAATTGTGGTTTTGTTTTGTGCTTTCACAGCTTTTGGGCATTGCTGGCAAAGCTAGTGATTAGATCCATTCCCTCTACACTTGAATAGCTCACTCAGCTATTTGAGGGAACGGTTCACAGTCAACCACTGAAACGCTAAAGAACATGATAAGGACAGCAGATTTTTCTTTCCCTAGAGTTCATGGGTGAACAAAATTGTGTCTTTTTTAAATGACAATCAGGTGACTTTAAGGATACTGTCTTATTATTCCAGATTTATTTAATTAACTGAATGTAAATTCCTCAGCTGCTGTGCTGTAATTTGCATCTTTGGCTCCAGATCATTTGATCATTATAGATCCACTAACATATCCATTATGCTATCATGCCCCAGTCAATCCAACAACTGATAATTTTTTATTCTTAAAAACGTGCATTCAAAGCTTACTAATGAAATACTTGTTCAGAATTATAAAGATTCATAAAGCAGTAAGGCCTGATGTAAACACCTAAGAGCAATTTAAGAAATTGGAAAGGACATAAAGAGGATAATCTGCCTGAAAAATGCAAAATTTGTCTACTTCAAGCACCAGTAATATTAGAGAAATGATTCCAGTCATGCACACAAGACACAAACCCAGGAATTATACGCAGTTCACTTGACAGTGATCATTGGTGAGATAAGGAAGATTATTAAAATATATTCAGGATTATCCCATGGGATGGAAGATAATAAATGAAAGTCTGTGCAGGATCACGAGTGAGAGTTCACACCTAACAAACTTTTCGTTGAAAAAGTGTTGCTGATTTCATACATGCTGACTTTGACAAACTCCCCTATAAAAATATGGTGAAAATTTGTGGAATCAGTGTGATAGCACAAATTGGATGAAGAATTGACTTGAAAACTAGAAGCGTAGAGCAATCATGAAGGACAAAAGTTCAAGATGGTCACTTGTGATTAACAGTGTCCCACAGGGATCCGTTCCGTGACATCTACTGGTTACATGTATTAATAACCTCAGCTGTGGCGTAATTGGAATGGTCATTTTTTTCTGATGTTCATAAACTGAGAGAAATAACAGTGAAATAATGGGGAGGTTGAGTAGGCGATGGTAAACTGTATTCAATAAACATAAATGTAAGATAAGTTAACCACTATAGACATGAGTTCTCCTTTGAAATTTCAACTGAAAGTCTTCAATTTGCAAGAAATAGAAGCAAGTTTGTTTGATGGTGGGTTTGGAGGCATTAAGAACCAAGGTGCTGGAAGGTCCAGTATCAATCCTTAACAAGTCCAGACAGCGTGCTGTGGAAGGGGTCAAATCAGCTGATGGTCTGTCCTCTTACGTGGTTATGTTTGTGAGCAGGTATCCTTGTAGAGGGAGCGCATGGTGTCAATCGGTGCTTTCGATGCCTTTAGAGAGAGGTGGCACCGCAAGGGATGCAGTGCTTTATTTCCTCCTCCAACTCCATTTTGTTTTAGCCTCTTCCTGCTCTTCCTACCCTCTCTTCACTTTTGGTAGTTCGCATTGCTGATAATGGGTTTTGCTCGTAAACATCTAATTAGCTACATGAGACAACACAGTGTGGAGCTGGAGGAACACAGTAGGGCAGGCAACATCAGAGGAGCAGGAAAGCTGACGTTTCAGGTCGGGACCCTTCTTCAGAAATAGGTGTTTTACTGGTGAGGTTAGTGACTTACAAAAAACAAAAGTCACAGTGAGTTGGTGGGAGAAAGTCACTCCGTTGTAAAAAGTAAGTCCATCCTTTGATTCGGTTGGCCTCTTGATTGCATCAAATTTGAAGAATCTGTAGATCTGATATAAACACGCATATTTTTACATTTCTTCCACAGTGTCACATTTGGAACTAAAAGTTGTAGCATCTACGAATTTCACAGTTGCATATCAATACCCGAAAGAAACAGACAGAAACTGTACTCCTGGCAAGGGAATTTCAAAACACAATGGGTAGAATTTGATGTGCTGGCTGGAGGCACATTCTGAAGCAGGGGTCCCATGTTATGAGGTGGGATGATGCGGCATGGAGATCCCATCACCTTCCTACCTCTCATGGTTAAGTCCAGGTAGGAAGGCTTATACTTAGCCTTCCCACCATGAGGCCAATTGAGTCCCTTATATGGCCACTTAAGGGCTTCTCGCCTTACAACCACTGATATTATATGAACATAGAAACAGGAACAAGCCATTCAGCCCCTGAAGCCTATTCTGCCATCTAATGAGATCATGGCACTGTTGGTATTTCAGAGTTGCCAGCCTCTGATCAGCTGGCAGTGCTTGTTTGTGTGGTTTCTACTCTACAGCGTGCTCTATTCACTGGGAAACTCAACGTTATCCTTAAGTTCCTGATTACCTCAGGTAACATCACTGGGCTACCCATGGAAAGGAAACAAGTCATTCCCATCGGTTCTCCAGTCCATATCATGGCCATAAAAGTTTGCCCAATATTTCTAATAAATGAGGTTATGATCAGGTGAGGAGTGATAGAATGGCTCTCCTCTTTTTCCATTCATAGGCTGACTGCAAGAATTTGCTTGCCAATAAATTATTTAAGTTCTGTGAATGCAAAAGTCAAACGCAACAGATTTTATGAAAGGTTTAAGAGAAAAGAGAATAGTTTATTTTTATTGTACTTGATACCTGATCTAAATAAAAACAATAATGGAATGCAACAACTCTGACTCCCACATTTATTCAAGAGCTTATGTGCAGTGGGAGTTAGATTGTTTAAGGGTCCAAAAGAAAATCGATTGAATTCAATTCCTCTGGATTGAGAGCTTACCTGTTTACAGAATGGGCCCAATAGTCTTTTTGAATCCTGTGTCCCAACTCACCTTCACTCTGCAAGAGGTGCAAGCTACTGACTGTATGAGAGAGGAACAACTGCTTGTTAATTCCGACTCTCACCACACTTTCTCGTTTTTGATTCAAGAAATGTCCAACAGGTCGAACAGACTCTGTGAAGAATCAGAATTCTCTTGAAAGGTCATCAATCTAAAACACTAACATTATTTCTCACTCCACGAAGTTGAGCATTTCCATCATTTTCTATTATTTCAGATTTCCAGCATCCACAGTGTTTTATTATTTTTTTTAATTTGCTACTCTCAGACAGCCAGGACCGGCCCCCTATGCAGTCTCAACAACATCAGTGAGAAATGCAAGACCAAAACCGATGAAGAAATGTTGTCACTTAATCTGACCCTCACAGTTCAGATCTGGGGACCACATGAGCCTTATAGGCTGGTATGGAGTTGGATCTGTGTACAGTGACTCACTGAACACAAGTTTCTCGAGGGTGAGGAATGGCATGGGGCTGATGAGGACTACAATGGGCCAGTGTGAAGGAGGATGTTGGAGTGCATGCACACCAAGATTCTCGATGCATTGGCACACTGCCAGAAAGCCTCTTGTCATTGACTCGGAGCATTGAGATATTTGGTTTCAACTTGGTACAGGGCATTGTGCAGATTTTGGAACTGATCTTCCCATTGTGGAAGAGGTGGCCAATTTCATGACAATACTTGCAGCACAGGCAGAAGCCATCCCATATCTCGGTGGTGTAATAGGACATCAGAGAAAGGTCATGGGATCCACGCTTATTGCTGCCACTGTAACCTTGTATCTCAATGCTCAAAGGGGCATTCAGTCTCTTACGGCAGGCTGGAAGTCTATTCTTCAACAGATTGCTGGGTTAGTGGATGCAGTGACCTGGGAGAGCGCAGTGGTTCCACGGATGAACACATGCATGCTCCCACCATTACCATTTCACCAATGCTCTTGTTGCTGTCCATCCTACTGTTGTAGCCTACTGCTGTAATAACACTGCCTAGGAGCACCAGGACAGTCAAAAAATACTAGCACATTTGTCTCCAAGGCAGTGGTTTTTAGCTGGTGCGCCATGAGACTGTTTGCAAAATTGTGTACGACGATAAGGAAAATTAATGTAAAGCAAACATTGTTTCACCTTAATATTCTATACCAGGGTAACTATGATGTTTATGAAGAATGAATTCGCCTAAAGAGTGGGCGTGCCATGCAATTGTTTGTTTCATTTAAGTATCCTGCATCCTGAACCACTGCTGTAAGGGAATGCACAAGACTGACTAGCTTACTTCTATTTGTATAAATGGATGGTAAAGATGCTTTAGAAAGGTTGTAGGATCTTGGCCAACAGGCCACTGTGATGAGTGAAAAATGGATACTAGTGAAGCAATGGTGATGAAGGGAGGATCTCTTATGAGAAGTAGAGTCTGAATAGTTGCTTTTGGATCTTATGTCTTCCTTTCCTCCTTCTTCTTTCCCACTCTTCCACCTTCTGAGGGGGGCCAACGATGCTGCTAAGCTGGCAGGAATTGACCAACAAGATGGTTCCTGTAAGGTTGCATAGCAACTATATGTTACTGAAGTGGCAGGCCTCAGAAATCCTGTACCTTTCCCTGTTCTCATGAGGGAGGAGGGGGCCTGCAAGGTAATGCAACCACTCATCTTGCTCACCTCTGATTGACCAAAAGAACGATGAATTTGTCTGTCCTCCCAGGCAGGGCCTCTGCCACCTCCCTGCGAAGTAATGGGTGCCATATTGGAAGATGTCCATTATATCATTAGTTCCTTCACAGGATGATCCGGTCGCATAAAGGTTTGAAGTGATGGTGATGGTGAGAGCCACTGGCTGCACTGTCTCTGCTCTGGTGCAGGCTGTGGTGTCTGTCAACATAGGTGGCTGCTTTCCCCAGTGAACCTAAGGCATGTCAGGCATTGCTGGTGTGGCAGAGGTAGGAGAAATGTTCCTTCCATGTGGGAATTAGGACATCCTCTGGAGATCCGCCCACCATCCGTGTATAAAGCTTCCCCTCTCCACCCTCCTGGATGGGTGCACCAACCCGTGATTGCACCTCCAAAAACAAACCACAGTACTCTCACTTCTGGTCCAAGACGGCGGCGGAGTACGGCTCCTGTGCCGGAGGTTGTCTACACCAACCGGTTTTCTTTTGTTTTTCTTTCATTTTTCTTTCGTCACTTTCCTTTTCCTGAGCTTGGATGGCATCAATGGCGGCAAGAGCTGACCTAGGGCATGGACCTCGACCAGGCCCAGAATAGAGGAGAGGGAGCCCCTACTTACTTTTCCGGACCAAGTACAGAACCTGGAATCGGTGGCTGCTACACCAAAAAAGGTGGCATTGAGAGGTAGGCCCATCAACGAAAGATGGGGCCTCCTGAGGATCAGTGACTTCATTGTCGGTTGGGTCCAGGGCTGGTGGCGGTGAAACAGTGGCAGAAGGATCTCGCTTCAACATTGACGAGGTGGGCCCAGTGGGGAGAGATGCGACTCTGACATTGGTTGGTATGATGCAGGGGTTGGCGAGGCGTTGGCAGAGAAATATCAACCCAGTTGCAAAGATGGCATCTGAGGTACGGCGACTTCAATGTTGTTTGGATCTGGTGTAGACGACAGTGACGTGGTGGTGGAGTGAGGGCGGTGCAGGTGTCATTGACAGTGATGAGCTGGCTCAGGACTGATGGACTCTCTTCAAGCTAGATCTTTCATTTCTTTCCTCGTTCTGAAATTATTCGAAATGGCGCTGTTTCGAGGCGACAGACGAAAGCTTCTCACAGTATTTTATTGTATTTTTACTGTAAAATACAGGGGACATTAAAATCAAAATCAAAAGCCTTACTATCACAAAAGTAAGCAAACCTCAGCTGTGAACTGAATGGCTGCCCTTTGAAGAGGTGGGGATAGAGAAATGGCTTGAATGATCTGAGGTGTTCTGACATTTCTGACCCCAGTGCTCTGGCTCTTTCTTGCATGGGCTATCATGGAACGTGTGCTGGAATTGGTATCATTTTATGGATTTCCAGCTTTCCTTACACCAAGTCTTTATTTTAAAAAAATTACCCCCACAATATGATGAAAAAGCTAAGAGACTATTGCAGTAGTTTTTAAAGCTCCTTGACGGTTTAAATCAGAGTTTCTCAAAGCTAACAAAATGTAAGCAGAAGCTGAACAGTGACAGGGACAGAGAACTCAATGTGCATTTTATTACAGAAAGTAGTTTGAAAGGATTGTAATAAAAACAGAATCCAAAATGATGGTGATTGAAATGACAAGCCACAGCATGTGGTTACAGATTCGAACCACATTGCTGTGAGAAGTGCTGAGTGAAAATTAGAGTCAGTACCAGGCCACTATCACAAGTTTCCTGGTGGCTAATTGAACACCCACCACTCACAGAAACCTGATAACAAGATCGCACCTTGCCCTCTCATCTATAGGAGGCTGAAGGTCCATTGAGATTTATATATAGAATCATAGAATCCCCACGGCACGGAAGCAAGCCACTCAGCCCATCGAGTCAACATCATCCCTCCAAAGAACATCCCACCCAGACCCAACCCCTTACACTATCCATGTAACCATGCACCTCCCATGGCTAACCCACCCGGCGTGCACATCCCTGGACACTATGGGCAATTTAGCATGGCCAATCCACCTAATCTGCACAACTTTGGACTGTGGATAGAAACCAGAGCACTCAAAGGAAGCCCACGCAGACATGGGGAGAATGTGCAAACTGCATACAATCAGTCGCCCGAGGGTGGAATTGATCCCGTGTCCCTGGCACTGTGGGGCAGCAGCGCTAACCACTGCGCAGCCCATTTAACAAAAGTGCTGAGGAATTTCATGTGCTCTAAAATAAATATCAATTTTTAAGAGACCTCACCAAGTTTGACCTGACCAGTTATGGATTCAAGTATCATCATTATATGATCAGGAAACCACAAGTTACACATTAGAAAATGTAAGATGCATTTTTCAAACAACCTTCACCAGAACACCTAAATTAACTGGTTTCTACAGATAGTTGTGACTCTGATTCCTCAAGATTGAATTTCTGCCGAGGTGATCTCATCATCCACTGTTCACATCATTTATCTAGGACTTCTGCAGACCTTGTAGTGGAGAGTTTAGCAAACACTTGTGGGAATTCAATCCCTTGCTATCTTACTGAGCCAGGCATTTGCTTTGTTGCTGCAGTAACCTATCATTGTACTGTTCATCAGCCTGTGTTAATGTCATGAAATGGATTGTGCAATACATCTCTCTCTTTGTATAGAAAATAAATAAACTCTTAAAAGATGATAATCTCATGAAAAATCATTACCTTGCCAAAGCAGATATATGCACAACATAATCATGCTTGAATCTATATCAAAGCAACATTTTTGACATGTTTCCTGAATTTAGGAATTTGCCCATTATTAATGTATTATAAATAATATTGTCAAATGTGCACTTGCAACTCAGCACCACCTTTCTCCTCATTTGATGTAGCTGCAAGCTGTTAGTCTACGTTGCCACAGATATATGGATTTGGCTTGTATTGTGCACTTTGGACAGATGGCTATCCTTGTCTCTATAGGCAATTTGTGGGCAGTAATAGCTTTCCATAACTTACAAGGGACTGCTGTCTGACTATAGTAGGTTTCTGCAAACTCATTTCATTTATTCTATTGTACATAATATGAGAGTCATAGATTCATAGAGATCTATAGCACAGAAAAAGGTCCTTCAGTCCATCAAATCCACACTAGTCAAAAACAGCTACTTAACTATTCTCATCCCATTTCCCAGTACTTGGCCCATGGCATCGTAAGTGCATATCTAAATACTTCTGAAATATTACGAGGGTATGTGCTTTTACCACCCTTATAGGGAGAGAGTTCCAGATTCCCACCACCCTCTGGGTCAAAAAGATTTTCCTCAGATCTTGTCTAATGTTTTTGCCCGTTATCTTATGTCTACGGCCCTGGACATTGGTGCCTCCAACAAGGGGAAAAGTTTCTTCCTGTCTACCCTATCTATGTTCTTCAATTTTAAACATTTCCAATATTGCTTTATGGAAGTACATCTCTAAGTAGTACAGCCCAGGATTCAAAATATTATTTCTCTTGACGGTTCCTCATAAGAGTTTCTCAAGGGATTTTTGTTTTGTTTTTGGAGGTTGCTTTTTGGTTTTCAGGAGTCCTTTCTCATTCTGACCAATTCCTTAATTAGGTCATCGAGTCAGAGAGTCATACAGCATGGAAACAGACACTTCAGTCCAACTTGTCCATGCCGACCAGATATCCTATATAAATCTAGTCCCATTTGCCAGCATTTGGCCCATATCCCTTTAAACCCTTCCTATTCATATACCAATCCGGATGCCTTCTGAATGTTGTAATCATACCAGTCTCCACTACTTCCTCTGGCAGCTTAATCTATAAATGCACCATCCTCTGCATGAAAAAGTTACTCCTTAGGTCCCTTTTAAATCTTTCCCCTCTCACCTTAAACCTATACACTGTAGTTTTGGACTCCTCTACCCCAGGGAAAAGACCTTGCTTAGTTACCCTATCTATGCCCCTCACAATTTTATAAACCCTCAGCCTTCTTGGTTCAGGAAAGATAGACCCAGCCTTTTCAGCCTCCCCCTATAGCTCAAACCCTCCAACCCTGGCATCGTCCTTGTAACCTTTTTCTGAACCCTTTTCTAGATTCACAACACCCTTCCCAAAGGACGGAGACCAGAACTGTGTGCAATACTTCAAAAGTGGCCAAACCAATGTCCTGTACAGCCACAACACAACCTCCCAACTCCTACATTCAATGCACTGACCAATAAAGGCAAGCATATGTAACACGTTCTTCACTATCCTATCTACCTGAGACTCTACTTTCAAGGAACTATTAATCTGCACTCCAAGGTCTCTTTGTTCAGTAACACTCCCCAGGACCTTACCATTAAGTGTGTAAGTTCTGCCCTGGTTTGTCTTTCCAAAATGCAGCACTTCCCATTTATCTAAAGTAGACTCTATCTGCCAATCCTCGGCCCATTGGCCCATCTGATCAAGATCCTGCGTACTCTGAGATAACCTTCTCTGCTGTCCACTACACCTGCAATTTTGGTTTCACCTGCAAACTTACTATCCACACCTCCTATGTTCACATTCAAATCATTAATATAAATGACAAAAAGCAGTGGGCCCAGCATCAATCCTTGTGACACACCGCTGGTCACAGGCCTCCAGTCTGAAAAGCAGCCTTCCACCACCACCCCCTGTCTTCTATCTTTGAGTCAGTTCTGTATCCAAGTGGCTAATTCTCCCTGTATTCCGTGTGATCTAACCCTGATAACCAATCTACCATAAGATGCAATCATTTTCTCTAATTGTATACAGTTGTAGATGTACAGGGGATTTGGACTCACACAGAAGCAGAATTAGAAGAATTCACCAATGTCCTCAATAATTATCATTGCTCTATTAAACGTAAAGCTAAACATGGAAAACCATTAATTTCCTAGACACAACAAGTGTTTCACTTGGTACAAGACAACGAGCATAAGTTTGCAATAAATGCTTTTCTGAAAATTTAACTGGCACACACAGAAAACCATCATCCTGAACATGCTTTCCACGAGTTAGTGAGGTCACAGCTAATTTCTGTTCATTCGTCTCTAACGAAGTCACTAACACCTCAAATAATTCACAGTATTTGAGATGCGGTAACACATGACTGCAAATTTTCGTGAAATGAAACTGTTCAGTATTCAGTCATCCATTGGACACATCCATTTTACCTCAATTTAGTAGTTCCTGAACTCCTGCAGCATTTACAAGGAGTTCATTCCCTCAATTCTCCTAGTTCCCAGTTGCCTATTATTTTGTAGCCCCTCTCCCTTTCCAAACACACCCCCACCCCACCCTTTGCAGACATTCTCCCTCCCAGCCCCTTTGTAGGAGATCTCACACCCCTTCGCAACCTTTCACTTTCCCAGGCACCCAGGCCCCTTTTCCCCCATTTGTGGCTCATCTCTTCCATTTGTAGCCTCACCTTCCCAGGCTCATCACACTCACACTCCAGGTCCTGACCTCACCACCTCACTCTCTGGGTCCTTCCACACTAGTCTTCTCAACCCGATTCCCAAGGCTCTGTCTTGCCCCCATTCCCCAGCCTCACCAGCCTCATTCAGCGGTACTCTCCTCATCAGCCCTATTCCTCAGGCCCTAGTCTTGCCTGCCTCACCACCTTGGCCCCATCCTCACCAATCTCGTTCCTCCAGACTCTGCCTCATCATGCTCCCTGTGCCCCAACCTTGTCAGCTTCACCACTCAGGCCCCAATCTTGACAGTTTCAGATCCTGGGTCCCAAACTTGCCATTCACCCCACTTGCTGTAGAACTCAGCCTTGCTTTCAGGGTCCCAACCTTACCAGCTTCACTTACTGTTCCCCCCAACTACTCACATCCCCATCGCTCCCACCTTCCTGCCATCTCTAGATAGTATCCTACAGTGTGGAAGCAAGCCATTTGGCCCATCGAATGTGAGGCAGCGGTGCTAACCACTGAGCAACTTGACAACTCCACTTTCACCAGCCTTGCTGCCTTTCACCTTCTCACTGCTCTTCCAGTCACAGGCCACTTCGCGCCCACATTTGCTGCTGATGGGCTCATAATACACCACTAGCCCACAGTATGAGAAAGAACCAGCCTATTATTCGGCGAGCAACTCTTCAGGGATTCTATTTGTGGTGGTAATTTGTGTCTCATTGGTTGGCTCCATCATTGTATTTTCCCAAGTGTTTTGGTGACTACAGGGTGAATTTGCTCAGCATCCCTGTAGGGTTTGAGTATTAGTACAGACCACTCCAACCTTTCTTCACAGTTTGTTGCACATGACTGCTCATGTCACTGTTACCTCATGACATGCATCACCATCTCATTATCCTATCCATCCTCATTATACTACAGCCGTTCCTTGTCTTTGAATTGTGTCAGACATGAAGTATTTAATGTTGCATTTGAAATGTGACAATTAGATATCCGTGCCATCGTCAAGTCCAACAGCAATCATAGCTCAGCTCTGAGCCACTGCAGCTTTCCCTCCAAGCCAAACAAAAAAACTGAGACTTGCCAGGGAGAACAGGCCAAAACAGGTAAGATTTATATTTTCCTTTGTGGAAGCACGAGGTGTAGGAGTAAATGTCTAGACCCCAGAGGAAGGACTCCCCTCCCAAAGACATTCTGTCCTTAACAAGCCCCTACTCACCTCTACCAGAACCCTATCCCATATTGACAGGTGTCCACAGGAATGTGCAAGTTGCCTTTAGTCCCCATTTTGCATGTACCAGGCTGAAGATGTAAAAGGCTGTACGTCAAAACAGTTAAGGCTTGATTCATCTACCCAAGATCCACTTGGAGTTAAAATTGGGGTTAACCAAGAAAAACACCAGCTTAACGTTTAAAGAAAACCATTTAATTTTTTTTAAATGATAATGCAAAAGAATTTACCTGGGGTATTGGTAGTGATATTTTCTCATCAGCCGTAGCACTGAAAAGTAATGAAACAACGAGCCTCTCACAAGTATTGATAAAACAGAATATTAAATACAGTTTAATAGAAAAATATATTCAAATTAAACATTTACAGAGCTGCAAATTAATATTTAGCAGTTTACAGTTCTTATATATTAAGGGATTAATATTCATGAATTTTCAAAATGTAGCTGCACTTGGTTCCAACAATGCTTTTGGGAGCTGCATTGAATTTGAATTTGTGACAGAAGTTCCAACACTTACATTAATTACCTTCAGATCAGGCACCAACCTCACTGTCAAGAAAAATATTAAGATTGCTTCTATACATCATATTCAACATTCAAAATCAGTTGCAGTAATGAACAAGTAATGCATGTTTTTCCACTTGTTAAAGCAGTCTATTAATTAATTTTATTTTGCCTTTTCACATTTACAATTACTGAGCCTCACTGCTGTTGGAAATTTATGTTGCCATCTGCAAAAACCCGTTTATTATGTGCAACCAAGGTCTCTGCTGTCATGGTAAAGCATTTCCAACATCAAAAATAGGTTTTGAAAATGTTTTGCAGTTTCCCTCAGCATTACCACTTTCCACACATAGCCTGCACATTGACCTATGCAGCAAAGTTATTTCCACAAGTCATCTGCTGAGAAATTCCAACAACATGTATAGACATGTACATCTATAAATCCCAAAATAGTGAATTCTAAATCACAGGAGCTGATGACCAAATGCTGTTGTACTCAAGTCAGACTGTTCCTTGAATACATCACCCAGTTCTGGAAACCAAGAAGCAACAGAGACATGAAGGCAGAGAAATTCACAATGTTAATTCCTGGTGTCAGGGCTATGCGTTGTGTCAGGGATAAGAGTTACGTGAAAAAAAATGCATTTGAGCTTTGCCGTTTAAGAGAAAAAGGCATCTGCGATGTAATCTTAGAGAATTATAAGATTTATGAGGATTGCTCTCAACAATCATTCGTTAACAAATATGATTGACTACCTCCGAAATTCCATGTCACTGGTCAGAGGTTCCATGGGCCCTTGTGTGGCTGATGAGACTGATCGTAGAGTTGCATCTCCGACCACACATTGGGTAAGTGTTTCCAGGAGATGGAATTGGTTCCTAGCCTCAAGATTGCTGGGATTTCTTTTGATTCCTCCAGGTAGATGGGACATTCTTTTAATGTGTGAACGCCGCTGCACATCAACAGTTACATATGCCATGACAGAAAGTAGATCCAAATCCAGTGGCAAGGAAATCTCAACAACTGGGGATGATGCAGCCCTCATCTGCCATCGCAGCCAGAAGAATATCTTCTTCCAGAATCACCGTTGAGGACTTATTTTGGATTGCCCTTTGCCTGGTCCCTCCTCTCTGACATTACTATCATGAATGACCCTGCCAGGAGTTAAGAACCCTTGATGGCATCATTCTTGGGTTCAACAGAACACTCATTCCTCTCCACCACAGCAAGGTGGCCATCCACAGAAAGGTAATACAACAGTTGAAGAAATAGGTAATGTTATAGAGATAAAAGTAAATAGGGTTGATGATAGATATGGAATTTGAAGCTCACATTTGGAACCTAAACTAAACACACAGGCCAGTTAAGCCACTGCGGAAAGCGCACCAACCAGAAATATAACTTTTGTCAAAATATATTTCTTTTTCTCTCCTACTTCCCACCCAACTTGTTAATTAATCTATTTGCTTTAGATTAGACGTGGTTAAAATACAACAGCTGGTTGTGTTTTACCCTGAATTTGACATGAGTATCCAGTAGCTAGGTTAGCTGTCCAACAAAAATCAGCAGGTAGCCCTTCAACTTGGGAGGTGTAGCAGTCTATAGTTGAGGTAAAAGAGTGACAGAGATGGCACCTACAACTTGAGGCATCTTGTCTGTCTGCAACTCCACCGACATGGAGGGTAAACCCCTCCTCTGGGCAGATTGATCAAACAGAAGAGACCTGCCTACCTGACGCACTACCTCACAAGGTCTGCTGCTGACAGGCTAGTTTGACGCAGCTGAGCTATGGTCTTCCCAACCTCAGGGGGCTCACAGGCCAACTGCTAAATTCCAGATGGTCTCTGACAATTGGCCTACATCGGTCATTAACTCACTTCAGTAACCACTGTTTGTAGGCAGGTAACCTTGCCATTCCCAATCCCTCCTCTGGGATAACGAGGCAAAGGGATGGCAGCCAACTGCTTGAAAGGCCTGAATTTGTATGCCTGGCTACTTTGGTAGTTTCCCTCTTTTGGGGACAAAATTTCTGCTCTAGGTTCCCCACTAGTTGGCTTCCAGTCCCAAGAGTTTTCTCCAAACAGAATAACAAGGACTAAACTCAGTGACTTCACAATGTTTTCCTTTCTTCCTTTACATGTCCTCTGCCTGAAGGCAAATCCTTAGCTTGTTACCTGCTGATGCTTCATTCTGAACAGATTTCTAGGCAGGTTTTGTTTTGTCAGTAGTGGTTAGCCTTTGCCTTCCACTCTGAGAGGTAGGGAGAGGAGGCAGCCCAAGCAGTATACCTCAGGTGAAACTGAATCAAACCAACCCTTGATGTTAATCGTCAACTGAGCTAACCATCTCCCTCCACAATGACAAAGATTAACAACCTGAGAAGGTATTATTCAATCCTCATCACTGGGTCAGGAAAACAAGAGGAGTGATATTAAAAATTGTACCAGTTTTCTCAAATAGCTGTATTTGTTCAAGCATAGCATAGTCCTCCCAAAAGAGTCACCTCTCATTATGATAAAGCTCTGTTAAGTTTGGAAACACAAATGTTGTTTTTGCTGAATTTTAAAAGAGTCGCATGCACCTTCATTATAGTAAAGGGATTAATTGTGAAAAATTAACAATGAGCTACATAATAGTCTCATTCAATACAAAACCTCTGCTTCCTCTGCATACTGATAATATTCTTATGTTGGTATATATTACAGGTCTGTGGCGTCAGACGTTTTTATACTAAAGGCGGACAAATTAGAAAGCCTTCAAAAACAGACATGAGATTGCACTGTACAATTAACCTCACTTTTAATGCAGGCAATGCATTAACTTTCTGCTGCCTATTCAACAGAATGATGACTGCATGCAGACGACACACAATATGTTGTTTATTGTCGACAAGCATCATCAAGTGCTTCAAGATCATAATTTCCTGGCATCACTTGAAGCTAAAATAAAACAGAAAGTGCTGGAAATACTGAGCAGATCTGGCAGCAGCTGTAGAGACAGAAACAGAGTTAACATTTCATGTTAGTCTGTAGCTTTTAATCAGGATGTGTGCTGTGGCTGCAGCAGGCACTAACAGTCCTGCAAGAAAGACCAATGCAATGTTGGGAGAGCCCAGGCTCGAAGGTTTTCAGGTGTTTCACCGGCCAGCTTTGTGGAGGAGGTGGAGTGAAGGATAAATTGTGTATTGCACAGGGCCAGGAGGTCCGGCAGGGACATTGAAAAGACAGTTGGGCAGATTACCATGGAGATCAATGCCAGGACCCAGTACAATGCCACAAGACTGCACCTCCTCCACAATAACACTCAACACTGGAGCCCCCCAAGGATGCGTCCTCAGCCCCCTACTGTACTCCCTGTACACCTACAACTGTGTTGCCAAATTCCGAACGAACGCTATCTACAAGTTCGCTGACGACACCACCGTAGTGGGACAGATATCTAACAACGACGAGTCAAAATACAGAAAGGAAATAGAGGGCTTGGTGACATGGTGCAATGAAAACAATTTGTCTCTTAACATTGGCAAAACTAAAGAACTGATAATCAACTTCAGAAAGAAAGGAGGAGAACACACCTTCATCTATGTCAACGGAACTGAGGTTGAGAGGGTGAACAGCATCAAGTTTCTCAGAGTGACAATAACTGACGACCTGCTCTGGACTTCCCACATAAATGCAACAGTCAAGAAAGCACATCAAAACCTCTTCTTCCCTGGGCAACTCAGGAAATTTGGCATGTCCGTGAGGTCCTTCACCAACTTCTACAGATGCACCATTGAAAGCAGACTATCCGGGTGCATAACGGCTTGGCGTGACAACTGCTCTACCCAGGACCATAAAAGACTACAGAAGGTGGTGTGCACAGTCCAGACCATCACGGAAGCCAACCTTCCATCCATGGACTCTATTTACACGGCTTGCTGTTGCAGAAATGTGCCCAACACCATCAAACACCCATTGCATCCAGAAGATAGAGAAGCCTCGAAACAGGCACAAACAGGTTCAGGGACAGCTTCTTTACAGCCGTTATCAGGCTGTTGAATGGAGTGTAGCCTCAAATAATATAATCTGCAATGTAACTTGTTTGCCTGTAAGTCATTTTAATCTGTACATCCTTTGCTTGCTGTGATCTGCTTGTACTGCTTGGAATCAGACCTTTTCACTGTATTTCGGTACATGTGACAATAAAATCTATCAATCAATCAATCAATCAGAAGTTAATGAGGTTTTGTTGAACGACATGAGCTGAGGCTATACCCAGCAATGGGGCTTGAAGATGATGGTCACCATAGTCCTATTGGACCATAGGGTACTCTCTCATTAGAGACAGTAGATGGTTTAACCTGAGAGTCAGATGAGAGGACAGGTTGAGAAGGAGACTCCTTCATGGTAATCTCAGCTTATATGGGAATTGAACCTGTGTTTTAAGCATCACTCTACTTTGCAAACCAGGTGTCCAGCTAACTGACTCTGAAAGAAAATGACAGTACACTTATCCCTTATGTTACTTCTCACATCCCAAAGTCTCATTATCCCACAATCTGATCATAGGAGTCCTATGGTGTGGAAAGATGACATTCAGTCCATTCAGTCTGCACCAACTCTCTGAAGAGCATCCCAACCAGATCCGGCACCCCACTCCATTCCTATAACCCTACATTTAGCAAGGCCAATCCACCTAACCTGCCCAACTTTGGACTGAGGGAGGAAACTGGAGTACCTGGAAGAAACCCACACAGACACGGGAAGAATGTGAAAACTCCACACGTACAGTCACCCAAGGTTGGAATTGAACCTTGGTCCCTGGCGCTGTTGGCAGCAATGCTAACCACTGAGCCACTGTGCCACCATGTTTCGGCCATGCCTATCTGATTACAAGTTGTGGGTGCTGTTAGTGTGTGACTTTTACCTTCTCCCCTTTGTCACAAACTTATCCTGAGACTTTCACTTTTCAGACTGTTACCTAACAAGGCAATGGAGAAAGAGCAAGACTACAGCAATGAAGTAGGTGCAATGTCATCATTACAGCCATCAGCCGTGATACTGATACTATTTTAGTGCTCAAATGTCAATGTTAGCACCCAAATAACAGACAGGCCAAAGCCAAGTTCTTTTCATTTGCTGTTTCTCCCATTTCTTTTCATCACCATTTCCTTTTTGGATCCAAATAAAATAAAGAAAACAAGAATAATTAGTGTTTTTAAATTCAGTAACTGCTGGCAGCAGGCAAATTTCTTCACACACTCTGTTGCCAAGCCAACCCTGCTGATTCAAACAATAGAATTTATTTTTATTCACTTTTTCTCCTCTCTTTGCATCTCCTTGCACCAAGATAATTGCCTAACTAGGTCAGTGAGCAAGTAACGGTTCCCAGAATTACAGTAAACACTGGTTTTGAACAGTTCGTGGCAGAGGGAGGGAGAAGGCTTGTTGTATTTCTGCCGACTTTCCATCTTCTCTGTCATGGTGTCAGTCACAAATGTCCGTTCCGCTGCATGAAACCTGGGGAATTGGTGGCCAGAGAAGGGGTTGAGCAGGTTTTAAAAAGCTCCCTGTTCCCAGCAGAGACTGCATCCCCACGGTATTTCTCTCCAATGGATTTCCCCTCCCCTAATTACTGGCTCTCTGAGGACTGCCCCCCAAACCACTGGAATCGGAGCCACTTCAACCTCCACTGCAGTCCTAGCACTAGCCACTGCTCCAAATGGCACCTCTGAGAAAAAAAATGTTATCATCCATTCAATTGGTTAGCAGCTCCTGGAAGTGTGGATCAAGGCCAGGCTCAAGCAAATTAATGGCCCTCCTACAATAAAACCAATGTGAGGCCAAGTCAGCCAAGTGGAGGTAGGGTCAGCCCCAACTTCCATGCAAATAGTGCGTAAAATTTGGTCTGTAGTGTGCAGAGAAACATGCTATTCATTGACTGCATACTCAGAAGAAGCCAGGACAATGTCACAGCTTCAATTCGCCTTAACTTGTTAAAGGTGACCTGCCCATCTGAAAGCGACCTGTACTTATCTAACTAAAACTACTACTCCAACAACTGCCACAAGACTTTGCTGTAAGGCACAGTAAGCGAAGCCATAGTCTGAGGGAGGGCTCACAGATTTTCCGATGTGGCGCTGGAGGCTTTAGTGTTGAAGATCAAAAGGAGAGACACAATGTTCCCTGTGGGGATCAGAAAACCTGCAAACAGAATGGGACAAATGGCAAGGGAGCTCAATTTCCAGCATCTGGCTCCAGGGACCTGCCTGCAGTAGTCCAAACAGCTCAACAACCTCACAGGGTAGTCAAGGTCAGTGAACATATCTTTGAAGTCATTGCCTACCATTCACATCACACAAGTGCAAGGTAATGAGCGTTTTCAACTAAAGAGAATTTCACCACCTCCCCTTTACATTTACCATTGATGAATCCCTCACTATTGACATCCTGGTACTATTGAACAAAACATTCACTGAATCAGTCACATAAATGCTGTGGCTACAACAGCAGATCAAAGGCTGTGTGAATGACTGACCAGGCTCTCTAGCTGCTCAGATCAGTACAGTTCCCACAACATTCAAGAGGTTCACCACTACTGAGGACTAAACAGCCATTTGATTGGCCCTGCATCCACCATCATAAACTTTGACTGCTTCCATTATCTATAAGATGCGCTGCTGCAACTCACCAAGACTTCTTTGATCTATCTCCCAAATCTATAACTTTTATCACCTAGAAAGACAAAGGCAGTAAGGTCTTGGGCATATGCAAGTTCATTTCTGAGTTACACACCAGACTAGCCTGGAAATGTATTACTGCTCCTTCACTGCTACTGGATCACAATCCTGAACCACCCTCCCTCACAATGCCATGGGTCTATCTACCCCCATGGATAGCAGCAGTTGAAGATGGGGGTGTGCCTTTGCCAGAAATCCCTACATACCATGAATGAATTGAAAAAATTCAGCTTACTCAATTTATAGGTTTTAATAAGTTGTTACACTTACCACCAAAGAATAAAGGTTAAACGGAACTAATCAACCTCAACTTTATTTGAGCAGCAAGAGACACACAGGAGAACCAATTTCAAACTCCACAGGAGGATGTCTAGCACTCCCTCTAGTGGATACAGTTGTTCAATCAGCTCAACATAGAAAATATAAAACTGGAGGACCTCTTTTTGGAGCAAATCTTTCTGCCTGAGGGAGAGTTCAGAACTATGTTTCTTATGTGCAAAATAGTTTCTAATAAATCTAATCAGGAGGTAAAGAGAAACATCTTTACTTAGAGAGTCTGATGGAATCTGAAACCCATTAACAGAGGGAATGGATGATGCAGACAGATACAATACTTTCAAAATGAAACCATTGAGGGATAAGAGTGAGATGAAGTTGATGGAAATGAAGGAGATTTGGATGCAGTATAAATTGCAGGACATATTGTAGGCTGAATGGCTTGTTTCTGTGCTGCGTACAATTCAAAATTAGACACTCATATCTTTCACTGTTTGCATGAAACCTTGGAGATTAAAGTTCTTGATGACCAGCAGTGTTTGAATTAACAGCACAGTAAGGCTGATATTTCAATGCAGTACTGAGGAGGTTAGCTTAGATTTTCCCTAATTCTTTCCCTGCAGGGGGATGTGTGACCTCGATCTAACATCTCGACACAGCAGCTCAATGGACTTTGAAACTCAGCGTGGGAATGATCATGGCCCCAAACTGACAACCACTGTCAATTCGAAAGACTCTATTAAAAATGTGATTGCTCAAGGATAGTGTTGCAGCCACAAATTCCCAAAGCCATGTTCAGTGATAGATATCAAAGATATTCAGTACCGTATAACGAGCAAACGTTTCTTAATAAGATGAAGTGTATCATGGTGTAACAGTGACATTGGTGACGGTATGGAAGAGTCTGTGAAGAAAGGATAGAATAGTCTACGTGAATGAGAGATTTGAGTACCATGAACAGTATTATATATAATGGTGTAAACAAAAGAGTTTGCAGAAACCCACCACTGTACAAGACATTGGTAAGGCCACATTTTGAGTACTGCATAAAATTCTGGTTGCCCTGCTATATAGGAAAGATGTTATTAAACTTGAAAGGGTGCAAAAACAATTTACAAGGATGTTACCGAGACTGAAAGGTTTCAGTTATAAGGATTGGCTGGGACTTGTTTTCCTGGAGTGTAGCAGGCTGAGGGATGGCCTTATAGAGATTCATAAAATCATGAGACACACAGATAAGGTGAATAATCAAGGTCTTTTCCCCAGGGTAGGAGAATCCAAAACTAGACAGCATAGCTTTAAGGTAAGAGGGGTAAGATTTAAAAGGGACCTGAGGGGTTGCTTTTCCACACAGATGGTGGTGCATATATGGAACAAGCTGCCGGATGAAGTGGTAAAGGTAAAAATTACAACATTTAAAAGACATTTGAATAGGTACATGGAGAGAAAAGTTAAGAGAGATATAGGCCAAATGCAGGCAAATGGGACTCATTCTGTTTCGGAAAACTGGTTGGCACGGGCAAGTTGGGCCAATGGGCCTGTACCTGTGCTGTATGGCTCTATAACTCCAGCAGAGTCATACAGTAGTCACTGAAGAGTAAAGAGAAATCATTACAGGCCACAAACTGTCAGCAGAAACAAGGACAGCCATGCACTATAGTCATAGTAATGTGCAGAATAGAACCTGATGCACAAACCCTAAGGGAAACTCAAATCATTCAGTTCTTGAGGTAGAATTATCTTTATCTTGCATTTTTCCTATCACCTACCGCACAACTCGTAGGGACTCCATAGACAGAGAAGGGTTGAGTGACAACCAGAAAGACGCGTAATGGGTGATTGAGGAACAGATGAATGGGTAGATTATGGAAAATGTAAAAACAACAGGGTTGTTGTGGTAGGTTATTTTAACTTGCCCTATATTGACTTGGTCTTGCACAGTGTCAGGGGCTTGGATGGGGTTAGGGTTGGAGAGGTGTGTCTAAGACGGTTTTTTGAAACAACAAATAAGTAGTCCATCTAGAAAAGGGGCCATACTAAGGGTCATAGACTTTCATGTAAAATGGTGTAAGTTTAATGGAGATGTGAGTAGCAAGTTTTATACACAGAGCGTGGGAAGTGCCTTGAATACACTGCGAGAGGAGCTGGTGGAGATGCATACAACATCGATGTTTAAGTGGCATCATGACAGATAGTTGAATTGGAAGGGAATAGAGGGATATGGATGCTGTAGAGGCAGAGGGGGTTTTAGTTTTGAAAACCATCATGTGTCCGTGCAGTCTTGTTGGGCCGAAGGACCTGTTCCTGTGCTGTAGTGTCCATTGTTCTTTGTACCTGCTAAATGTCTAGTTCATCTGAATCCATGAAGGCAAATTTCAAAGCATACAAATAAGTTTCAGTGTGACGAACACATAGTGTGCTTTGTTTCTTCACCTATAAGACAAACTTAATGTCAAATCATTTTACCAACTTGCCATAATGAATGAAGGAAAGGTTCTCACCACAAGAATTACAGTAAGCTGGTTATTTTCGTTCCCCAATCATCTTTTCTGGTCTCCCGTACCAAATTCCAGCAGTGGTTCACAAGACAGTTGGATATTACAATGTCAATGCCCATTTGAAGACAGCCATCTAGAGATATGCCATAATGACATAAGATTTATGACATTCAATCTTCCCTCCTTATCTGTTGGAAGTATGTATTATTTTTTAAATTGTCCCTGAGCTGCGCAGCTAATATTTAGAATTCATGCTCTCTGAATCATAATTATGAGTCAATATTTCACAGCTCTGCTCAAGATGTCAGCCCAACTTTGATCTTGGTTAGAATCCCTATTTCCAACTCAAATCAGACAAAATCTCACCCAGTTACTGTTCCAGGAGTTTTACTGCTGAAATTATAAGGCAGGAACCTTCCTGTCTGAGGCAGTCCAGCATTCTGTGGACTCAGCAACAAAGTGGATCCATGCAGAAACCAATACCCTTTTTTAGGACCACAGCTGCCATATTCCAAATTAAAGGTGACAAAGAGATTTTGGCAACTGTTGACATAGGTAGCTGTGTAGACATAGGTAGCTGTGTAAGGTCATTCAGAGTTAGGGTGACTAATGGATCAGGGGATTGGGTGCCAGTTGTCATGTATTAACAACTGTTCCCTACTCTTCATATAGTCCTGTTTTTATCAGTTTCTTTACATGCATGATCTTTAAAGAGTTTGCATCTTGTTATGGGACACAGGTGTCAGCTTTTCCTCTGTTATCTGCTTTTTGGAATGATGGGCTTTCATGTTCTGATTCAAAATCTTCTCTGGCTGATTCTGCTAATTTACATTGTTGCCTTAGACAGCTCTTTCCTTTAGTTTCTGTCTCACTCTGTTTGCCTGTTCATCCATCAACATGGCCTGAGAAACTCTATAAGTCTCTCCTGGCACATTTAACTTTATTACGCCAAGCTTTTGTTTCAGCTGAGATGAATAGATTTAACTTGACCTAATATCTGAAATTTGAAGTCCTCATTATTGCCTCAGCATTGGATCCTCAGATTAATTTGTCCTCTTGGGATGAGGGTGGGTGACACGGTGGTTCAGTGGTTAGCACTGCTATCTCACAGTGCCAGGGACCTGAATTCACGTCTAGCCTTGGGTGACTTTGTGTGTGGAGTTTGCTTGTTCTCTTTGTGTCTCTGTGGCTTTCTGCCATGTGCTCCAGTTTCCACATAAAGTCCAAAGCTGCGCAGGTTAGGTGGATTGGCCATGCTAAATTGTCCCCTGGTGTCCAAGGATGTGTAGGCTAGGTGGATTAGCCATAGTTAATGCACAGTAATGGGGATAAGGTGGGAAGCTGGGTCTGGGTGGAATGCTCTTTGGAGGGTGGATGCAGACTTAGTGGGCTAAGTGGCCTCTTTCCACACTATAGGAATTCTGTGAACATCATTCCATCACAGACCCACAACTTTACCTTCGGTGATTCACTTTTGAAGTGTAATCTGCAGTAACTTTTGACAGGTCTGCAAAGGCTATAATGTTGCAAGTAGAACCAATCTCCATTTACACTTCATATTTGTTTGCTGCTCTCATTCTACTGTCTTCATCGCAATGTTATAAATCGTTTATCTCCTTTATTCATGATGTTGCTCACCTATTTTAAAGTATAGATTGAATCATCTGAACCTTTGTCCAACGTCACTCTACTAACTATGCAGGATCAGTCAGAATTTTTATCTAGCACTTCTGTTGCGATAGTCTTAACAGGCTTATTTGCCTGTTTCCTGCTAAACTTGGGGGTGTAAAATAGTTTAGCTTCTTGCAGTTAAATCAATGTTTTCCTCACAGTAGATATGCTTTCATTTCTTTCATGTCATGGCCTGCATAATATTTGCAACCTGTCTTTTGGATTTCTGTTGTCCTCCTTGCGGATACTGCAGCTTTACTCCAGTATTGCACTTGAAATGTCTAGCCTGCTTTTTGATAGTGGACTTGTCTGAGCTGCTTTTCATATTATCTTTCATTCCAACCAAAGCAAGGAGGGGAAGGTTTATAGCCACAGCAGGACTCACTCAGTGATTCAGCTGCAGTCTACGTCTTTGTTTACTTTTCCTTTTCAGGGGCTTATAGCAACAACACTAAACATTTCCGCCTCGTCTTTTGGTAGCTGTGTTTCTAAATAGTTCTTCAATACTCAATTGCAGCTTCATGCTTGAATATCATGTTTCTTGCTTTGAGGATGCTATGTTGCTTTGTACCCTGACTTTATTAAAACTGGTTGTAAGATGGCAATCTGCAGTGAATGCCTCATTGCAGAGATCACATGGCTATGGAAAGCCAGGAAGGACATTTATACATGAGAGATAAACTGCAAGTATGTGACAAAATATAAAAAAGGTTCAAAAGATCCAAAGATATGCTGCACAACTGTGCTGAATATCTGTTTGGAAATTTATCACTATAACATTCCTAATCAAAGATTTGGGATGTGACTCACTGCAGCAAAGGTGTGAAAAAGAAGTCGAGCTGGGAATTGATAGAAGCAAATCCATAACATTCTCCAGAAAAACCGAGGAGTGGCAGATAGAGTTTAATTTAGATAAATATGAGGTGTTGTATTTTGCTCGGGCAAACCAGGTCTGGACTTATACACTTAATGGTAGGGCCTTAGGGAGTGTTACTGAACAAAGAGACCTTGGGGCGCTGGTTTGTAGTTCCTCGAAAGTGGAGCCGCGGGTAGACAGGGTGAAGAAGGCATTTGGTATGCTTGTCTTCATTGGTCAGTGTGTTGAGTTAAGGAGTTGTGATGTCAGGTTGCAGCTGTACAGTACATTGGTGAGACCACCTTTAGAATACTGCATTCAATTCTGGTCATCGTGCTATAAGAAAGATGGTGTTAAACTTGAAAGGGTTCAGAAAAATTTGCAAGATGTTGCTGGGATTGGAGGGTTTGAGCTATAATGAGGGTGAATAGGTTGGATCTTTTTTCCCTGAAGCTTAGGAGGTGGAGGGGTGACCTTATAGAAGTTTATGAAATCATGAGGGGCATGGATAGGGTGAATAGCCAAGGAATTTTTCCCAGGGTAAGAGAGTCCAAAACTAAAGGGTATAGGCTTAAGATCAGAGGGGAAAGATTTGAAAAGAACCTGAGGGGCAACTTTTTCATACAGCAAGTGGTATGGAACAAGCTGCCAAAGAATGTGGTGAGGGCAGGTACAATTGAAACATTTAAAAGGCATCTGGGTGGATACATGAATGGGAAAAGTTTGAAAGGATATGGGGCAAATGCTGGCAAACGGGACTAGATCAGTTTAGGATATCTGGTCAATGAGGTTATGTTGGACCAAATGGTCTGTCTCAAGGCTGTATAACTCTTTGACCAATTAAAGGAATGAATATAAGGTAGCCATCCACTCAAACTATAAAGGTTATTTGTTTCTAAAGCCATGGTTTAAACCTTTCTTGCCAAAGATAATTCCAGAATAGAATAAATTGCCAAATAGTCATAGATTTATCACTTGAAATTTTCAAGAACCAGAACTACCTTTCAATTTTTTTACACTTCTTCTTTTCATAGGATATGGGTGGTGCTGGCTGGGTCAGCATTCATTGTCCATCCATAGCTGTTTTAGAGAAGATGATGGTAAGACACCTTCTTGAATTGTTACAATCCACCTAATTGTTACAGTGTTGTTAGGAAGGGAGTTCCAGGATTTTGACCTGGTGACAATGAAGGAAAAGTTACATTGTTCCAAATCAGGAAGGTGTGTGAGTTGGAGCCGAACTTTCAGGTCATAGCATTCCGATGTATCTGCTACCCTTGTCCTTCTAGGTGGTGGTGTCACAGGTTCAGAAGTTGTTTTCAAAGGAACCTTGGCAAGTTGCTGCACTGCATCTTGCAGATGGTACATGCTGTCATCGCGTGTCAGTGGTTGCGGGTGTGAATTTTGAAGATGGTGGATGGCTTGTCAATCAAGATGGTTGCTTTGTCCTCATTGGTCTTGACTTTGTTGAATGTTGGGTTGCAGACAAGAGTATTTCATCACACACCTGACTTGTACTACATGGATAATGGGCAGAGTGTGGGGAGTCAGGTGAGAGTTACTTGCTGTACAATTCCCAACCTCTGACCTAACTAGAATGTTTCCATTTAGAAGTTTTCATTATCAGGACTGTGATTTGAAAAATTCATGTCTCATTTAACAAGCACTAGCCATATAAATGCTGGTGGAATAGGGACATTTGACTGTGATGGCAACACAATTAAAACAGCCTTGTGATATTGGACTGCATCGGGGAGCCAATCTTGATTGCAGCCTGCTTGATGGACACTCCATTCGCTACTTTAAACACTCACTACCTCCATCATCAACGCATAGCAGCGGCAGTGTATGGCATCTAGAATGTATAATGCAGCAGCTCACCAAGGCTCCTTTGACTGCACCTTCCATACCCAAACCTTTGTAGAACAGAAGGACAAAGACACCTGGGAACACACCAACTGTAAGATTCCTTCTAAACCATGCTCCACACTGACTTCATACAATATATCACTCTTCATTGTAGCTAGATCAAAATCCTTGAATTTCTTCCCTAAAAACACTATGTAGTTGTACCAGATCGACTGCAATGGTTCAAAAAAGCAGCTCACCACTTCCTTTTCAACAGAATTTAGGGCAAAGCAATGAATACTGGGCTAGCAATCAATTTGTACACCTCATGATTGAATGAAAAGAGGAGCTCATTTCATTGATGCTTTGTCATTTTTTATTTTGCACATTATGTTTCTTCACAGATGCTGCCTGATCTACATCATGTTTCCAGCATTTTCCACTTTTGTGCTTGTTTTCAGCCTTGATGAATAGCACTTTTCCTTAAAGTGGTAAATTAGATATTCAACTTACTGATAAGCATAAATCTGGCATTGATTTCAATGAAAATTGGTTGCTTCCATGACAGGTAACTGATCCACAACACCAATTTATGCCTGGGCAGCACTGAAAATTTACACCAATGTGTGCATTCAGGTGACTGATGTTTTAATCATTACAAATCCATCCATCTTGTATTCCAATTCCTGGGATCGATTAGCCCAGCAATACTAACAGCCTCATTAAATAGGCACAATATTGAAGCACATAACTTCTTTTTTAACTGTTGTGTATAGTATTGACTAAAGTCCAGGCAAACACTTTCAAAACATACATATATATAGCATTAAGGCCAGATCTGACCTTGAGACCTTTAGTTGCAAATACTGACCTAAAAGTTGCTGTCATAACCCTGACAAAATTATGAAGATGCCTTAATGACTGAGTCCACTCATGAGTGGAAGGATATCACGACAAAGCCAAGGTAAAGTGTGGGAGCAATTACATCAAAGACACAAAGATAAGAATCAAAGGTGCAGCAACACAAATGGATAAATGAGAAGATGAGATAAAAGGTACTGCAGATGTTGGAGAATCCGCGATAACAAGCATGGGGCTGGATGAACACAGCAGGTCAAGCAGCATCATAGGAGCAGGAAAACTCGACGTT
>JAHRHZ010000289.1:30224681-30252495 GCA_024137785.1 Ginglymostoma cirratum | reverse complement strand
TTTTTCTGATGAAGGGTTTAGGCCCGTAACGTCGAGTTTTCCTGCTCCTATGATGCTGCTTGACCTGCTGTGTTCATCCAGCCCCATGCTTGTTATCTTGGATAAATGAGAAACAAGTTTGAGATGTAGATTTGGTAATCTGACAATTAGTCAAAACCTTTTCAAAACAACATTTTAATTATGCTTTGTTTCTTTTCAAATTATGCACAAATTCCTACCACATCTATAATGTTGCTTGATCACAACAGCTGGAATGATAATTATAATGATTATTAAAAATTATTTCACTTCACACAGACTAAAATATAATTGAACTAATAAGAGATGTTGCACCTCATGCATGTATTCATGGGTACCTCAACATGAATAGAATTAAATATAATGTGCTGTATGTTAATTTGACTTAGAGTTAAAGTTTTCGATTGGAAAATGAATGGCAATTACCTGATGACACAGGTAAACAAACAATAAATACCATTTTTAAAAGGATATTTTACCACATCAAAATTTGCCAAGAGATTGATTGGACTCATTTCTCAGCCTTCTACATAGTACTGGCAGTTGGTTGCCCTTGAACTGAGGTGTCCGTTCTCAACTTGACTAAGCTTATAGATATCCCTCACCCCTCATAACCCATGTCCCTGTTTGAAGTAGAATCTGTATTTTTTCCAGCACCTTGAGGCAAGGAAATATATAAAATATACAAAAAAGAGAGGTCTGCAGCAGTTCTCTCTTAGGAATCAATATCCTCCTGTGCTGTCTGTATGATTATTGCCCTGACATTAAATGAAGCATACGGTATCAGATAGAAATCTGTTCTCAAAATGAACTGTGGATTTAACACAGATCTGCATTAGTCACATATTACAAGATGTGATTGAAACGTTGGGTGGAATTTTATCGGTGTCTGAGCAATGAAGGCAATGGTGAGATTTGTGGCAGAATCAGACAAGAAGTCTGGGGTTGGGAACACCTTGTTCCATTTTTACGCTTTCCACAATTGGTCTGGTGCGTTTCTTGAAAAAGCAGTGACAAGTTGCTAAACGACAGTGACTAGAGCTTGCTAAAATATTGGCCCCACGAATATTCAGCCTCCTATATTCTCAAACTTGCCAAACGTGCTAAACATTGAGAAAGCCTGACATGGTCTATCATAGCCAGGATACTCTCCACCTGGGAAGCGGGGAGTTGAATGTCAGGCAGCCCACCACCAATCTTGAGTCTTTCTGCCTTACTGGGGACTGTTTTCCCAACGGAATAAGAGACAGGCAGGTAATTAGGGAGGTAAAAATGGGTGGCATAGTAGTTACTTTTGGTGCAGGTGGGAATGTAACCAAAGTGAGTAGGCAGCGCAAAGAGCATGAAGGGTTGTGGGCAGGGAAGGGTGACATTGATTGTGAGAATGGTAGTGCATGAGCCTTGGTGGGAGGTGGCTACAGAAAGTCGCTGCGAGGTAGTGGAGTAAAGATGGTGCCATTTATGCTTAAGATCATTGACCATCTTCCTTCAGTGCTATGCATTCCTCCAGATGGCTCAGACTGCTTTAACATTAGTCCAGGCTGGCAGACCCTAGCACTGTGCCCACCACTGCAAGTCCTGGGGGAAGAGGTATCCCACCACTGCCCCACCTCATCCAGCAGGACCCCTATGGCCCAACCCAGAAAGTGGGGTCTAATTTCAAATGTCAAAAGCTGTGTTGAGCAGATCTCGACTGACTGCTTGTCCAGGTGCACAACTGCCTATTCAAAATGGCATTTTGCAAAGAATGCCCCCCAGTACCCCCTCACGAATATCTGCTGAGTGGCGAGTTGTTCCAGGAAGCGTGTGGTAAGATGGAGCTAGAATCATATGCGATGGATGACAAAGGGGCAAGGTAGGACATCCTTGAAGCAAGTTTGATAAGATAAGGTGAGAAAACTCATTAGGCCTTGTGGTGGGAATCCCTACAAAACCTCAAACTTAGCCAAAAAATGTAAAAAGATGGAATGAGGTGACTTTCTCATAGTTCCTTCAGTTTTTAGTGAAATATCACATTGTTCATGACTGCAGAGAGAGAGAGATCCTCAAGTCAATAGCTAGTCAGTTGAACCAAGGCTTTGTTCTTGCATTAGAAGTTCTTCTTTGCTTGTTTTACTTTGTTTCCCTCACAAAGGTGAGAATGAATGAATGAGTGAATGAATGAATGATTTACTGTCACATATATCTAGGGAGATACAGTGAAAAGTGTTCCATCACCACAATCTGGTGCCATTTTTGGGTACAAAAGAATTAAAACAAAGTACTTGAATAGAGTTCACCTTCATCGGCCAGGGACCTAACCGCAGCTCCATGACGTCAGCAAAGTGCCCACTCCAGGCCTTTTGCAGCCAGGACACCCTGCTCCAGGCACCAACACTGCAGCTGTTGAAAGAGTCCACGCTCCAGGCCTACCGCAGCCAAGAGTCCCCACTCTGCCATCGCTGCAGCCAATGTCCTGCCACCATTCCAGGAGTCCATGCATCGGGCCTACAAGCCAGAGTCAGTGCTGAAGCCTCTCCGGTCAACTCAACTCCAGTGAAACATCCATGAAGAAAAGGAAGGATATTTGTTAAAACAAAACCGAAAGAACTGTGGATGCTGTAAATCAGGAACAAAAACAAAGTTGCTGGAAAAGCTCAGCAGGTCTGGCAGAATCTGTGAAAGGAAAAACAGAGTTAACGTTTTGGGTCCGGTGACCCTTCCTCAGAACCTTCCTCAGAACTCAGGACAGAACAGAGGGATAACAAGGTGCAGAGCTGGATGAACACAGCAGGCCAAGCAGCATCAGAGGAGCAGGAAAGCTGGTGTTTCAGGCCTAGACCATTCTTCAGAAATGGGGGAGGGGAAGGGGGTTCTGAAATAAATAGGGAGAGAGGGGGAGGCGGATATAAGACGGATAAAGGAGAAGATAGGTGGAGAGGAGACAGACAGGTCAAAGAGGCGGGGGTGGAGCCAGTAAAGGTGAGTGAAGGTGTGGAGGTAGGGAGGGGATAGGTCAGTCCAGGAAGGATGGACAGGTCAAGGGGGCGGGATGAGGCTAGTCGGTAGGAAATGGGGTGGGGCTTGAGGTGGGAGGAGGGGATAGGTGGGAGGAAGGACAGGTTAGGGAGGCAGGGACAAGCTGGGCTATTTCTGGGATGCGGTAGGGGGAGGGGAGATTTTGAAGCTTGTGAAGTCCACATTGATACCATTGGGCTGCAGGGTTCCCAAGCAAAATATGAGGTGCTGTTCCTGCAACCTTCGGGTGGCATCGTTGTAGCACTGCAGGAGGCCCAGGATGGACATGTCGTGTGCGGAATGGGAGGTGGAGTTGAAATGGTTCACGGCTGGGAGGTGCAGTTGTTTAGTGTGAACAGAGCATAGGTGTTCTGCAAAGCGGTCCCCAAGCCTCCGCTTGGTTTACCCGATGTAGAGGCCACATCTGGAACAGAGGATACAGTATACCACATTAGCAGATGTGCAAGTGAACATCTGCTTGATGTGGAAGGTCTTCTTGGGGCCTGGGATGGGGGTGAGGGGGGGATGTGTAGGGGCATGTGTAGCACTTCCTGCGGTTGCAGGGAAAAGTGCCAGGTGTGGTGGGGCTGGAGGGGAGTGTGGAGCGGATAAGGGAGTCAAAGAGAGAGTGGTCCCTCCGGAAAGCAGATAAGGGTGGGGAGGGAAAAATGTCCTTGGTGGTGGGGTCGGATTGCAGATGGTGGAAGTGTAGGAGGATGATGCGTTGAATGTGGAGGTTGGTGGGGTGGTACGTGAGGACGAGGGGGATTCTGTTTTGGTTGTTATTACGGGGAGGGGGTGTGAGGCATGAGTTGCGGGAAATGTGGGACACGCAGTTGAGGGCATTGTCGACCACTGTGGGGGGGAAGTTGCAATCCATGAAAAACGAGGACATCTGAGATGTTCAGGAGTGGAATGCCTCATCCTGGGAGAAGATGTTCGGGAGTGGAATGCCTCATCCTGGGAGCAGATGTTCGGGAGTGGAATGCCTCATCCTGGGAGCATCCTTCCCCTCCCCCATTTCTGAAGAAGGGCCTAGTCCTGAAACATCAGCTTTCCTGCTCCTCTGATGCTACTTGGCCTGCTGTGTTCATCCAGCTCTACACCTTGTTATCTCAGACTCTCCAGCATCTGCAGTTCCTACTATCACAGAACAGAGGGATACTTCTTATTGCTTACACGCTTTCTGGAAGTCAAAGTGCAACTGCCTACCCTCAGGTCTCTGTCAAGCGATAGGTTAAAAATCTAAATGCTTGGCACCAGCTTTTCTCACAAAATATCAAATCTAGGTTTTCCAAAAAGCACATGATCTTGTGTAACCAATAAGTGAACACCGTACTGACCTACTTCTGACCTTCAATTAAAAGAAAATCACACACCTGGTACATTCACTGATATACAGCAGGGTCCAAACTTCCTTTTTTTTCTAGTTTACAGTCCAAAAGATGTATGTGGTGTTTACAACTATGAAAGACATTCTAGGTTAAAGACAACTGAACCTAAAGAACAATCCCTATGCTGATCAGAGGCTCAACCAATATGTGCAAGTAGCTGTTTAATGTCCCCAATTAGCCTGCTGGTAAAGACGATTAGGATTTGTGAATAGCAGCTATGTAAGTGGCATGTAGGTCTTGGGAGCAATCGAGAGAGGATGGGAAACAATTTGGATGCAAGCGCATACAATGCCAAAGCACTGGAAACAGCCTAGTGGCACTGGGGAAGCAGCTCTGCTTCTTTTAGAAGTACATCCAGATAAGTTTTTATTCAATTGGTTCTATGCAATGGACTTTTACAATGGACCACCGATTGGGCTCCATGTGGTCCTGGTTTTCATGAGGGTTGAAAAACCAGCAGAGGGAAAGAGGAAAGCCTCAAGGTGTTCTGTCTCCTGTAAGGAGTACATCTATTCAGCTTTAAATTAACTTGTAGCCTCAGAAATCTAGGCATTGAAGCATGTTTCAATGGTTTGTTGAGAAATGCTGATGATCAGTTGTTCATTCAGTCAGATGCCTTGTCAAATTGTACTCAGATGGCAAGACAAAAAAGAAATCCATTTTTTGAAAATGATTTTTGCAATACGCATTTTAAATAAACACATTCAACCAGGCTGAATTGCAAATCTTAATAATTTAATTGGCAGTTTTGTGTTGTTCCACTGTCAGCTTGGCAGAAATTATATCTTCGGCTTAACATCCTCACAACTTTCATTGGGTGCTGTATTTGCTTAGCTATTTTGCTTAAAATTTAGCCCAGGAAATTAATTCTGCAATTAATAATATACATTTCCTTTTAACAAGTGATAATTGTTAATGAGATACTAGGAACTGCAGATGCTGGGGAATCTGAGATAACAAGGTATAGAACTAGATGAACACAGCAGGCCAAGCAGCATCAGAGGAGCAGGAAGGCTGATGATTCGGGCCTAGACCCTTCTTCAGAAATGGGGGAGGGGAAGGGGGTTCTGAAATAAATAGGGAGAGAGGGGGAGGCAGATAGAAGATGGATAGAGGAGAAGATAGGTGGAGAGGAGACAGACAGGTCAAAGAGGCGAGGATGGAGCCTGTAAACATTAGTGTAGGTGGGGAGTTAGAGAGGAGATAGGTCAGTCAAGGGTGGATGGACAGGTCAAGGGGGTGGGATGAGGTTGGTAGGTAGGAGGTGGGGTGGGGCTTGAGGTAGGAGGAGGGGATAGGTGGGAGGAAGGACAGGTTAAGGAGGCGGGGACAAGCTGGGCTGGTTTTGGGATGCGGTAGGGGGAGGGGAGATTTTGAAGCTTTTTGAAGACTGAGATTTGTCTAATGACCAGGAAATATTCCATTTCAGCATAATATACTCTATGTGGCTGTTTCTGCTGAAGAATCTTATATTCTGTACATTGTTTAACTTACATAGTATGTTAAAGCATGTCATGATGTGCAGGGCATTCTGAAGGACAATAAAGGGCTGATGTAGCAGTCTTATATGAAGGGAACACATGAGGAAATACAAGAACATCAGAGATAAAAGGTACTGCAGATGCTGGAGAATCCGAGATAACAAGCATGGGGCTGGATGAACACAGCAGGTCAAGCAGCATCATAGGAGCAGGAAAACTTGACGTTTCGGGCCTAAACCCTTCATCATGTTGTCTTAAAGTGGTTAAAGGTTTTGTTTCAGTCATTTCCCTTGAAATAAGTATTGTATTAGTGTTGTATTTGTACATTTGGGTGCCAGAATTGTGGAATCAGAAGACCCAACATGCCAAGGAAAGCTCCTTTCAGTTTCCTTCTGTACGGTATAGTGATGCAATTTATTTTATTGATAGATTAACCTCAATCCTATAAAAGAAAGTCAACAGAAATTGGGCTGCTAGGCATTGAACCTCTCATTGTCAAGATCTCTCATTGACTTTGGTGTCACGATTCAACTCAATATTCAGGATCCTAACATTGGAGTTGGTATAATTGGGGCCCCTCCAGCAATTTTAGATTGTGTAATTTCTAAAGTGCAACCTATTCACAAAGAGGATCATGACAAGCTATAATTCAATCAGACTAAGCTTTACTGACACTGGACTTAAAGGAATTGTACACATTTAAAACTGAATATTCTAACACTTAGCACTTATTTCTATAAGTAAGAAACATGGCTATTAACCACCTTATTCTCTTATTTTCTGAAGAAGGGTCTAGGCCCGAAATGTCAGCTTTCCTGCTCCTCTGATGCTGCTTGGCTTGCTGTGTTCATCCAGCTCTACGCCTTGTTATCTCAGACTCTCCAGCATTTGCAGTTCCTACTGTCTCTTAATCTGCAAGCCGTTTGATTTTGGTAATTTATTGGTACGATGTCAAAGCTTCCACGTTGCATCCCTGAACCGTAGGTTGCCAAGATGGGGGATCGAGGTGGGAACATCCACAATCTGGCCAGCATGCCACATTTATAAATTGTGGCACTGTTAATGTGATTAAACCATATGTAATGACTTGAAAACAAATTCAGAAGTTGTAATTAAGTACTAAATTAAATTAAATTATACTTAAATAATGGTCTGAAAATGACTTGTATTGCTACAGCATCAGTAGGAAAGTGTTACATGTGCTAGTAATATCCTAAGAAAGAAACACAGATTTCCTGGGTCTGTCACTTTTTATAGGCATTGATGCAAGCATTAGGGTAAATTGGGTATAGGCAGTAGAATCTTCGGGATAGTTCTGGAGAACCTTTAAAAAGATAGTTGGTCTGTACTCTTCACAACCAGATTGAAAGACACATAGCTGTTCTTTTCACTCCACTTTTTAAGAACTTCACTTCATGTCTTCGCAATTCTTTTACTTCACTTGATAAAATTATGATCAGAAGAATACAATGAATATCACTGAACTGGATCAGAGAAAACAAAAAGTTCACCCAGAGGGTGGTAGAAATATGCCGTCTGAAAATGGAGTCAGGTACTTTCACAACATTTAAGAAGTATCTGGATGAGCACTTAAAATGCCAGGGCATAGTAGGCTATAAGCCAAGTGCAGGTAAATGGGATTAGTGTCATTTGATGTTTGTTGGTGGGTGAAGGGCCTGTTTCTATGCCGATGACTCTGTGACTCTAAGTACACATTTTTGAAAACATCCTCACTGCGGTCTTGTGTAGCCAATCCTGTTAACAGTAGCTCACTTCATCTTGGATGTGGTAATGATGCAAACACAGGAATTAGAGAAGGACTTTGGTGCTGGTTTTCACTTTGATATAATCGCATGAGGAGATCCAAAGAGTAGGTTATGTGTGAGTGAATCATTGTGTGAAGAAACTCAAGTGAAAATACCTAAACATGGTTTCCAACTGACTTTGGACAAAAGTAACATTTGCTACCATGCCAATATGGTAAATACCCTAGAAATGTTAAGAAAATCCATCATATATGTGTGCAAAAATTCCAGATGGTATTTTGGAATTGACACATTCCTTAGATTGTGCTATTAAATAAGTGGAGATTTGAGAATGTGAATAATAAAGTAACAGCAATAGATATAATTGTTTTTAACCTGAGAACTTATTTCTTCTTCCTCTGGCAACCCCCAGAACTCTGGAGCTAGTACCGCAGTTCCCCACCCTCTTGAGAAAAGCAACCTGAGTTGCCTGTTTCAGCCGACATTCATCTGCTTTTGATATTTCAATAATGACTCTATAAACCTCAATAGAAAATTTAGTGGGTAGGTGAAAAGGAGAATGTGAAATGCTAACACTGAAAATAATAAAAGGCTAGAAAATAACATAAAGGGAAATGAAGTGCTTCTATAATAGAGAAATAAAGAAAATGAGGCAAAGAAAGGGTCGGAGATCAATTTTAGATCATGAAGATATGACTATTTTACATTGTTATTCACCAATGATAGGAATGGAGTGCGTGTTATGCACACTCCTGAGGGATTTAAATTAAGTGACATCTTTATCATGTTTCTGCAGGTTCCAAATAAATGCATTTCAGGACTTACATTGAACTGTTGATCCATAGACTTAGCCACATTTATTGAAGTAAGGAAGTGAAAACAATGATTTTGTTTTTGATTGACATTTGGTGCTAAGGTGAACTAAACTTCTTGTTGACAGCCCAGATGAAATTAAATATTGTAATGCTACCTTCCGTAGGGGTAAAATAGGGATAGACCTGAGATGCCAGATAAATTGAGTTGAAGTAGAGATTCAGTAAGTGTCAATCAAATCCATAATTTTAAAAAGTGATAGCTGTCATTCAACTAAACACATATCAATACTTCTAGGCCTGAAACATCAGCTTTCCTGCTCCTCTGATGCTGCTTGGCCTGCTGTGTTCATCCCCCTCTACACCTTGCTATCTCAGATTCTCCAGCACCTGCAGTTCCTACTATCTCTGAAACAAAATTTATGTTGACAGGAGCACTCTGACAGTATGAATAGAGCTCCCGTGTATTATGCTACGGAGCTGTAGGAGTCTGTTCGTGCCAGGATTCTGCATGTGGTGAGCTCCTGCTGGTATGAAACATGATCAACTGGGATAAAACAAAGAACTGTGGATGCTGAAGATCTGGAACAAAAACACAAATTGCTGGAGAAACTCGGCAGGTCTGTCAGCATCTCTGAAGGTTTTTTTTTAATGCCTCTCCACAGATGCTGTCAGACCTGCTGAGAATTCTCCAGCTATTTTCTTTTAATGGTTAACTGGGATATGTGCTTCCTCATTTTCTGTCTTTCTATCAACCTGTTTTATTGACAGTCAGCAGCCACCGATCTCCATACCTTCTGGCCTTCGTATTCCTAGGTTGTATCAATCTCTGATGTTACATTCACCGATCTCATCCTATCCCATCACATCTAATTACGATGACCTTACCTAGACAAAACCAGAAGTCACACGACACCAGGTTATAGTCCAACAGGCTTATTTGAAAACACAAGCTTTCAGAATGCAGCCTCTTTATCAGGTGAAGTGCTCTCACTTCACTTAATGAAGGAACAACACTCCGAAAGCTTGTGATTTCAAATAAGCCTGTTGGACTATAACCTGGTGTCGTGTGACTTCTGACATTGTCCACCCCAGTCCAACGCCAGCACCTCCATATCATAGTTATGTAGACTACGTTATGGTACAGACATCACACATTAGTTGGTTGGGATCCTTTCATGGATTTCCTAATAGGTGGCAGATGTCACTAAGCCAGACTGTAAGCTATCCTCTGTGTGAAAAAGGTGATTCTGGGAGATATTCTTGGGAAGAAAGAGAGGTGAAAGAAAATAGCCTATGGTTAATTATAAAAATATAATAGATTTTTGAAATGCATTCCATTGAGGATCAGTAAAGGAACTATCCAGTGAAGAAGCAAGTTCAGGAGGTGTTTGAGCAATTGCCGTTCTGTTATGGTACCAGCTGTAGCTGAACGTGACAGATAGGCGATCTCATTCCTGCTGGTTTTAACTGACAACAGATATTAATATCGGAAATTACTCTGACATCAGGATTGCTAATGACACCAGCTGATGCACTTACAGACAACTAATGGGCATTCCCAGATGATGTAGAGACTCAACCAGGCCTGACAAGAAGAAAAAATGTTTGATAAGTTTAAGAGAAAACTCAAATTAAGACTGGCAGCAGGAAAACCAATGTCATAACTGGGAAAAAAAGCAAAATGACAATTTCTATACCAGATTTTTGAAGACTAAGTGAGTGTGACACTGGATTAGAACTAGTTTCTTCTACCCAATATTCACTTGGCACTTGACTATGAGTACTGCAACTTACTTCACTTTCAATGTTTAACTATGGTTCCTGTGGCATAGTTGAGTTGGTATCCTTGATAAAGTCAAAAGCAATGACAACTTTAGATTCAGTGTTCAAGCTGGAAAGGAACCAGAATCTATACTCCAACTGAGAAAAATTATTGCAGGAGAAGTAAAATAGGTGGAAAGTAAACTTCCAATTTTTCTCCACATCCAAACAAAACCTGTGTTCTCTACCTGCCAACCAGTCTTTGAACAGGATTTTCCTGGCCGTGGGGTAACAAACAGGGAGAATAATGGAGATCTGTGTCTGAATGGCTCCCTGATACAATCCCCCCAGTGGGGATGTTTCCCTACTACTAGAAAAGATGTGCTTTTTTTATTCACTTATGGGATGCGACATCACTGGGTGTTCCAGCATTTATTGTCTGTCCCTAGCCACCCTTGAGCAGGTAGTGGCAAGTTAGCTTCATGAACCACTGCAGTCCATGTGCTGTAGGTAAACGCACAGTGCCCTTAGGGAGGAAATGCCAGAATTTTAAACCAGAGACAGTGAAGAAACTGTGATATATTCCAAGTCAGGATGGTGAGTGGCTTGGAGGGGAACTTGCTGGTAGTGGTTTTCCCATGTAACTGCTGCCCTTGTCCTCTACATCGAAGTGATTGTGAGTTTAGAAGGTGCGCTGTAAGGATCTTTGGTGAATTTCTGCAGTGCATCTTGTAGGTGGTCCACACTACTAATCTTGAGTGGTGATGGAAGGAGTGGATATATGTGGTGCAAATCAGCTGCTTTGACCTGGATGACGTCCAGCTTCTTGAGTGTTGTTGGAGCTGCACTCATCCTGGAAAGTGGGGAGTATTCCGTCACACTCCTGACTTGTGCTTTGTAGATGGTGGACAGGCTTTTGGAGTCTGAAGCTGAGTTACTTGCTGCAGTATTCCTAGCTTCTGATCTGCTCTTATAGCCATTATTTTTATATCACGAAATCCAGTTGAGTTTCCATGGTGTTGATAGTGGGGAATTCAAGGATGGTAACATTATTGTATGTCAAGGGGTAGTAAGTAGGTTGTCACTTATTGGTGATGGTCATTACCTGGCATTTTTGTGGCACAAATGTTCCTTACCACTTTTCAGTGCAAGCCTGGATATTGTCTAGGTCTTGTCGCATTTTGATATAGACTTCTCCAGTACCTGAGAAGTTGCAAATGGTGCTGAACATAATGCAATCATCCACAAACACTTCTGGCCTTGTAATGGATAGAAGGGCATTGATAATGCAACCGAGGTTGAGTGTAGGATGATACCCTGAGGAACTCCTGCAGACCTATCCTGGAACTGAGATGACTGACCTCCAACAATCACAACCATCTTCCAATGTACCAGATATGACTGGTGGGGAGTTAACCCTCTGATACCCATTGATTCCAATTTTCTGGGGGCCCCTTGATTCCTCAGTCAAATGATATCAGGGGCTGTCACTTGCATGTCACCTCTGGAATTCAGCTCTCTTGTCCTTGTTTGTACCAATGGACCCTTCGGATAGAGAGCTGAGTGCCGCCTGGTACCTCCCACTGGCACCAGTGGGTCAGTTCATGCCTCTGAGGTCAGGAGCTGAGTGGCCCTGGCAAAACCCAAACTAGGAGTTACTGGGCAGGTTATTGCTGAGCAGGTGCTGCTTGATAGTATCATTGATGACACCTTCCATCACTTTACTGATTAGATGGCCACAAGTTAATTATGGGGACTAGTAACGTCAATTTTTCTGGATCACCATCATTTTGCTAGTGACAGAGAAGTTCTCATTTCATAGGGAGGCTGCAATTTGATGGAGATTGATACCCTGCGGCGTCAAGGACCCTGGCCATTGGCGCTGAAGGCTCCTTGCCCAAAGGGGGTCTGTGTACTGGGAAAGTGACCCCCGCAGCCCTAATGAGCAATTCAAAGATGTGTGCCTGGCTAGTCCCTCAGATTTTAACTTTGTCATTTATTTGTCCAAGCATGCATCCATGTTCAAATCCACTCCTGAGCTGGCCTGCCTCAGCATTGTCCAGTATTCCTTGTGGAACTGCTAAAGCTACTGCCTCCTATCCAGCAACATCTACTACAGTCCACAACTGGATGATAAGCCCAGAGGTAGCCAGTTAAAAGGTCGCTCATAGGAAAATATCAAATTAGTCCCACTGTTAGCAAATGCAGGCCTAGAGCCCAATTGGGTCCTGACATTGTGGAGAAATCTAGCCCAGTATTGCCTATACTCCCACCTACCTCGCATTCCTGAATTTTACAAACAAACTTTTTGTGAGATGCAATATGAACACCTGCTGATTTACATCTGCTACATTTTTCATCTTTCCAAATGATTACAAATTCAAAATAATCTGTTAAATTTATTAAGCGCATATTGTCACTAACAAATCAATGGTAGCCAGACTTGATTTTCTCATGAATTTCTAACTTTTCAACAATGTTTGTCCCACATTTAGATCCTGAGGTCTAGCCCAAAATTAATGTTACTAGTCAATAGTAACCTGGATTATCCTTGTGTCTTTTCTTGAACAAAGGTGTTACATTGGTCATTTATCAGTCACAGCATTATGGTATATTGAAAGAAAATTGAGAAAATGTAAGCCAGCCCCTTTTGTAAGTGCACTTATATTTCTTATTTCTTTATTAATGTTTGTTCCATTAAATGTGGACTTCCTTTTTGCTTTGCCACGTTACATTTATTCTATACTTCGCTGATTTAATATTAGAGCTTTCACTCTGCTGATCTGTTAGCCACGTTTGGGATGATTAAATTATGGTTACCTTTTAGTTACTAAAAATCTGTTTGAACTGTCTTCAGATCCCTGCTCAAATGTTATCCCTGTTGTGGGGTTTGTAATGCACACCTAGAATTGTATTATTTCTGATTTTTCTGTCCATATTCTTTCACAATGCAGCTGCCTTAGACAGTTACATTTTAGTGCTCTGATAGAATTCTCTGCTGCAATAGTTATCTCAATCTTTTATCTTCCCTTCCCATATCTCATTATAATATTGTTACCCTGTGTGTTCATTTTCAAATACTGTCCAAATCTAAGTCATGTCTCCCTTCTAGCTAATAGATCACATTCTTCTGTTGTTGCTATAGCTCCTGACTGTCAAATTTTGATTTGAATGCTTTGAGCAGTCATATATATTTTGCTGATATCATCAGTTGTGATGGAGGTCTACTAGCTACAGACTGACAGGACAGACTGCCCAATTCAGTTAGTACAAAGGGAATTGTAATACTGCAGGTTGTCTTGTGTCCAGCACCAATTAGGAAGAAAGAAAACTTAATTTATCATTTGTGGCACCTATGCAGTTAATCCAAATCAAAAATAGTGTAGTCAATCTCCCAGCAGTTGGAACATAATAGAAAATGTCTGATGCATCTTTGAAACAAACGCAATTAAAATCTTTGTCAGCAGTAATGATTATTGTATGAACATTGAGACTTCACAAAACTTTAAGCACAAACAAAAATTAGTGACAAGCCATAAGCAATTCTCATCAAAAACTAAGAACTTTCAATATGTTAACCAGTGTAGTAAATTTTTGTTGCGCTCTGAGCTGCTACAACATATTTTTTGTGGCTTTAGACCAGGAATTTCAATGTCTGTTATGCTGGTACTTTATGCATAGAAGACGCGCAGTCGGATGTTTACAGGATTTATTTCATAAGGATAAATGTGATATTTGAACTATAATTCGTGCGATAAATTGTTAAAAATGAAACATCAAACTTGTGAGCTATAGATAAACATGTGTGCACATGCCCCCATATTTCAAAATAAATTATAAATTGTGAAGTAATAACATACGTGAAGGTCATGAAGGAGCAGTCATTCATAAAATATTTGAAGCTTCTGCATGTGAAAGCCACATCCTGTCCTTTTGCATCCAAAAGAAGTGAGCTATCTAGAGGTGATTATTTTGTCAACATGGCAATTAGCTTGTGCATGTCACATATACAACACCTCGCCATTTTAATTGCCTCATTTAGATAGCATTTAGGGCCTTTGACTCAATCTTGAAAAAAACATTGGAATCTGTTTTTTTTTATGTCACCCAGATCCCTGATACTATTTTAATCAGCTTTCAGTGAGAGGATTAGCATTTGAAATCATAGCAATAAGAAATAAAGGCTTAAAAGAAGGCAGGAAAGTGTTTTATTTTTCTCTCTCTCATTACTCAATCTGTGCTGGAGGAGGAGGAGGTGAGGTCTTCCGGGAACCACAAGGGAATCTTGGGTTTTCCCTCCCCTAGTCTGCATATGATCACTTCTCTTATGGGAACACTTATCTCAGTGCCCGTAATCATTCACACAGATCTTTGACAGTATTTGCCCAGAAAGGGAAGGCACTTTTACTAGACTAGTAGAAATGATACCCAGAAGTCATTAGTGCCAGTAGAGAATGGTAAATCCTGGTTAGATCCCAGTAGTTCTCCCTGTTTGGGGGTCGTTATTGATACTGGTAGCATTCTGGTTAGCAGAAACAATTGGGAATGTTGTCACTGGTGACTGTCTAGTAGACCATTATTACTGGCTCAACCAGAAGTTTCTGGTTGGCCTTTCTGCTCACACTGGCTGTATGCACATTTATGATATTAATGTAAATATGCAGATTTTAAGCAAATTTACTGTAATGACTTAACGATTTATTAGTGAGGTCAGCACATTGAAAATTGAAATATCTGTGAGCTTAATGAACTTGAAGAATCATGATGAGGAAAATACAAGGGCTCTATTTAAATGTTTTATTAAGAACACCCCACCTCTAAAAAACTTTTAAAAATGAAATTAAATTTATGTTCAGTGATCAATGAACACATAATCGCAACAATTATCTACAAAATTAAAACACAATTGCAGCAATTATTTACAATTAAGTTGACGCACAGAGCTTCTTGTTTAATCATGGATCTTATCTGATACACAGCTGTTCATTTTGCCCAACACCTTTAAAGCCTCCTCCACACAGATCCTAGCTGGTGGAGGTGGTATATGGTCAATGCGAAAGTCAAAAAATTATCCCTGTATCCATGTATCTTTGAAGTTTAAGCCTACAGTCACAGTGCAAAATTTCTAGCAGTAAGAGGAATAAAAAAGCAGTCAGTGTCAGTATGGATACCTTTCACAACATTCGGCTTGACTGGTGAAAGTGCTGGCTTTACAATTACCCCAACTGTTGATAAACCACGGACACAGCCTGCAACAGATCGACCTGCCCTGGTCTGCCATCATGTTAGTGCCCAAGAGAACCACATTATTGGAGTTAAATTCAGGTGGGAGTGGTGCCTAATGTATTTAAATAAGATCCAGGAATTAACATGGACCAGGCATCACATTAGTTCTATACAAGCCAGACACCCTCATCCTGCTGTTCCCACACTCACCAATCACACCTTATTTGAATAAACTCCATTTTTAATTAGGTTGTCTGTCATTTGCTTCAAATATTTTGTAAGATACTTCTGTGCTATGGATGAGCGTGAGGAATCTAGGGGACCGAATTCCAATATTCTGATGTATTACTCAGTTTCCTCCTCCAAGTTTTCCATGCTCAGTGATCCATTCTGTATTTCTCTATGTTATCACATTCATAAATAAATCCTGGGATGGGCATGTTCTGATTATATATTCATAGCAGTTGAATTTATTTGCCTTGCATGAATCATTATATCTGTGTGCATCCAATTGTGCTTCCATTGCGTAGCTCAATGACAATTTGAGGACTTGATTGAATGATGTCAAAAAATTTGCATGAACTTTGTGGGGAAAATGTAAAGAAGGTGAGGAAGTGAACAATAATGCCAAATTGAAATTCCCATGCACGGAAACCTATTGAAAATGTCAGGTATTCATTGAAAATGAGATACTGCCCCCGTAAAGTGGCAACACCAAATACCAAATGAAGGACGCCAATGTCCCTAAAGGTGGAATTGATTGATTGATTGTTACGTTTACCAAAGTACAGTGAAAAGCTTTGCTTACGAGCAGTACAGGCAGATCATAGTAAGCAAGGACATACAGATCAAAAAGACGTAGTCAGAGGCGTACAGATTATGCTAGGTGATATCAACTTCAGCAAGATCAACATTATTTGAATCTAGAGAGTCCATTCATCAGTCTAATTATGGCTGGGAAGAAGCTGTTCCTGAACCTGCTGGTATGTGTGTTCAGGCTTCTGTATCTTCTGCCTGACAGAAGAGTTTGTAGCAGGTCATTACCAGGGTGCGATGGGTCTTTGATGATGTTAGCTGCCTAGACATGGCAGCGAGCCATGTAAATGGAGTCCATGGATGGAAGGTTGGCTTCTGTGATGGTCTGGGCTGTACACACCACCTTCTGTAGTTTCTTACTGTCCTGGGCAGAGCAGTGTAGGGTACTTACTGCCTATTTTCAGACTGTGACTTCCACAGATTACTAAACATGCCATAGTGCACAGCAGCCTAATAATAATGCACAGACTGGAGTTGGAGCTTTCTTTTTACCCCCTTCTTATATATTCCTGGCAGGATAAACTATAAAAATATCCACAAGGAATGGTTTCACCCATGGTGTGGAGGTAGTTAGTTCCCTAGTTCTCTCAAGTCACTGTCTCTGTTTGAAGGTACTTGACACCATTAGGCATTACGTCCCATGGGTCCTACACAACTGTTGTCAGCCAGCCATTGAATTTATACCTGCAGTCATTTAGTCTTGACTGAGGTCTGCTGACAAACAGGACAAGCTTCCTTCCTTTGTGTCTGCACTAAATAACAAGGCAAAACAGAAGTAATATGAGGCTGGCTAAGAAATATAAAATGCAAACATGTGATGCAAAGCAGAGATGCTGTGAGAATCCAGTTAGGCTCAGAAGAAGTGTGCACAATGCCAGCAAGTGAGCAGTCTTGAGATACAGCTCTTGCCGGTCTGTGAACTGGCTTCATGTCCCTGAATATACAGTGTCCTTGCTGCAGCATAACAATGAATGTTGCTGATGCAGGCCAAAGTGCAGCATTGAAGTGCAGAAGTATCTTATAAGTGGATTGGAGATGTGTCATGAGAGTTCTTGAAGGCTGCCATGTGTCGGACACCAATACTCATGGTTAAGGATGACTGGTTTTCATGGAGCATGCCCTGAGATGTTGGTGCCCAATGTTCAGCATGGAGGTTCTTTGAAGAGAGCAGTGAGCTGAAATTTTGGGGTACCTGCTCTGACTTCCATATCAAGAAATTTTGGAGCCGAGTAAGATTTGTGGCAAGTTTGCTGATGGCACCACTATAGTTGGACGGATTTCTAACAAAGGTGAATCTAAGTACAGAAGGGAGATAGGGGGCTCGGTGACATGGTGCAATGAGAACAACCTCTCTTACAACATTGGCAAAATGAAAGAACTGATCATTGACTTCAGAAAGAAAGGAGGAGAACACGCCCCCATCTACATCAATGGAGCTGAGGTTGAGAGGGTGGAGAGTGCCAAGTTCCTCGTAGTGATGATAACCAATGACCTGTCCTGGACTTCCCATGTAGATATGGCAGTCCAGAAGGGACAACAATGCCTCTTTTTCCTCAGGCAGCTCAGGAAATTTGGCATTTCCATAACAACTCTCACCAACTTCTACAGACATGCCATTGAAAGCATGCTGTCTGGATGCATAACAGCATATAAGACTCCAACTCCAGTCTGTGCATTATTATTAGGCTGCTGTGTACAATGCCACATTTAGTAATCTGTGAGAGTCACAGTTTGAGAATGGCCAGTAAGCATCCTACACTGCAGGTAAAGAAAGGAAGGTGTTCTCTCACTTCAATTTGTGCAAGCAGTTAAAAACAGAACGAGAACAAAGTAACTTTAATCAGCCGACAAAGAAACTCAACATTGACAATGTCAATGCTACCAGTAACCATTACTGCATGAACCACAGTATTCAACCATTCACTCTTCGCAAACAATTCAGAGATGGATCTGTTACTTTTTTAAAAACTTTTATCCTTTTGGACTCATCTCTTATTTCTAAGGTAGTAATTCCCACTCTGTCAACTCATGAAAGCCTTGTTAAGTTGGTCCCCTTTAAAAAAACATCTAATTTGGGCCTGGGAGAAAGCAGTCTCGAAGGGAAGAGCTCTGTTTTTATATTAGGCTTATTCCAAACAACTGAATACAGATGAGGAGCCAGTTCATCCCTCTTCATCCAGGAGCTTAATGATTTAGATTATCCTATCTAGATAAGTTGGGAAACCCCACCCAGGATATGGTCATAACTAAGACCATAAGAAATAGGAACAGGAGTAGGCTGTTCAACCCCTGAAACCTGCTCCACCATTCAATAGGATCATGGCTGATCCAGCATTCCTCGTGTTGACTTTCTTGTGTTTTCCCCATAACACATGACTCCCCTACTGATCAAGAACTTTTCTATCTCAGTCTTAAATATACCCTACCCCCACAGCTCTCCATGGCAAGGAATTCCAAAGACTCATAGCCCTCTGCGAGATGAAATTCCTTCTCATCTCTGTCTGAAATTGGCATCCCTTTATTTTAAGTGTATGCCTTCTGGTCCTAGACTCTCTCATGAAGGGAAACATCCTCTCAGCATTTGCCCTCTCAAACCTCTTAAGAATCCTATACATGCCTAATCAGCACAGAGCTATCAGCTCATTCACCATCTGTCAGTCTAAACCCAATGTATAATCATTCAATTAAGCACAATAGTGAACTGAGATAATTTTCTAATGAAACCATGATTTTCCTCTTCACTGATTACATAGTACCTTATTAAGGTGTTATTTAACACTTTCAGAGAATTAACTGAGTATTTTGCAGTTGTGCAACATGGGCTGAAACATCTTCATCTTGTGTGCCTCAAATGCAGAGGTTCATTTCTTCTAGCTGTTCAACATGTAGAAATGCAGTGTACAGGCCACCCAATCAGGTAGTTGCAGCAGACACTGGGTGCAAGTAATTGTCTGTACCGATAGGAATGCATCTGCTGTTACATGGTGCCGAAGGGATTGAATTAAAGTCTGCTATAGTTGCTCAAGGCTGAATATGACAAAATGACTACTGGGGGCTTTCTTTTTAACTGGCACACAGAATCAAAGGAAATTTTAGTGAACGTGGCATTTCATAAACTCAAATCATGGCCTTCAGTCAGACAACAAAATACCTCTGAGTCTTGGTAAAATGGGTATAGAATGCAAACAGCAAAACGCTGATAAGGCAGCTCAGATGAAAACCATCTGATTTGAGATTTCCGATTTTTATATAACATAGAAAGGGAAAGCTTGATCTACCTGAGATGAAGCTTTTTCAAATAATTATAATTGTAATAATATATTGGAATAGTCACATGTTCACACAATAATTGAAGATTAAATGCATTAGATATTAAGGAATTAAATTTCTGAAAGCAGTTAGCGTAGGATGCAGAGACCAGTTTTGATGTAAAACACGTCAAGAAACTTCTTTCTCCATATGCAAGAAGATTAGAACAACGAAAAGCCATAAACAAGATAATGTTGTAAGCATAACAAGAGAAAAATAATGTAGCAAGGAGGGGCAGAAACAATTTTGAAACAAGGTCACTAAGACCCCGACAGAATAAACCACTGCCACTTTGCAAGTCAGATAAAAGGGAAACAATTCCTGAAATTGTTAGCTTTGTCACAGTATCATCGTATCAAATTTAACTCTGTCTAACTTAATACGTAATTTTATATTAGAGCTACTATTGCAAATTTTATAACAAATAGTAGAAATTAACATCCTTTTTTCATCTTCTGTACTAAGATCAGCAAGGGATATGAATTGCATGACCAAATTTGAGAAGTCATTAGTAATAAGCAGGTATACGAATCTGCTGGCAAATCACTAGAAAGGGACATAACGAACAGTGTTGGAATGTGGTCAATAATTGTAAGAGCCCAAGGACAGTGAGGGTCGGGCAAACATCATGAGATGATGGGAGGACCTAAGATGGATGAAGAAGTTGTCCATCATTGATTGTGTAGTCACAGGGTCGGATGTGTAGTTCAGAGTGGATGAGGCAAGCACTGATGTCAATGTTGCATGTAACCATTGGAATACGGTATATATAAATATCCTGTACTGGGAAAGGGAGATTGTCACTGACCTCTAATCTAAGCTGTAATTAAGAGGGAAACTGGGCAGCATGTGAAAGCCAGATTCGGAATGGTTTCTGGCCTCTCCCACACATGTGGTAAAGGAGCTCTGAATAAAGATCAATTTGTGCTACTGAGCAGGGGACTCAGATTCCTCTTTCAAATCCTTCTCCAACAGCCAAAGGAAAGTTACAAGCAACATTGAAGTACAAAAGCAAGGCAGATTTTGGAAATGTTATGTGTTCTGCAGCAACAAGACTTCCTTTCTGTAATGCAGAAGACCTTAATCTGACGAGGGAGTGGCAGAAATAAAGCAGCAAGCAGCCAGAGATCACTTCAGAAAACACTTTGTGAAATTATTTACTGGTCTTGGAACATTTAATGCTGAATATAGCATTACTTTGTGAAAGGATCCAAAATATGTATGTCTTTACGTGCTGGATTCATACTATATCCTCTAAAGAAACAAGCACAACTTCATTTGGAAGGGATGGAAGCCTACAAAGTGGTTCCCTGGAATGGTTCCAGTCCTCAAACCTAACAGCACCTCACATTAATTCAATAAAACCACAGCAAGGGAAATTCATCCACAATCCCCAGTGAATGAAAGCTTGGCAAAGTTGTCCAAAAGTGCCATGAGCACAAAATTGGATGCTTTTCATAAGTCCCTTTGGAGGAGAAATCACAATTACTAACAACTCATTATTTCATTCAGAAGATTATTTTCTAATCATGTACCATTCATTATAAAGATGTGCTTGAATTTTTTCAAAAAAATTATGTCAAATGTTCCACAGGATCTAAAAGGAATAATATGTCATATGGCTGATGTCTCAGACAATAGTAAATCCATCAAAGAACAGATTGTTAATAACAAGGGCAAAATGGCAAACCAGCAAAGTGCAAGAATCATTAGTGAAGTCTCAATTCCTACCTCTAATACTTCCTTACAATGAATAATCATTTTGCAATGTTTTTTTTTGCTGAATCTGGCATAAGTTGCTGCTTCTTTAAGACAGAGATTAAAGAAAACTGAAGCAGCAAATTGGAATACATATCTAAACTGGAAAAGGGTCACTGGACCCGAAATATTAACTTTACTTTCTTTCCACAGATGATGCCAGATCTGCTGAGTTTTCCCAGTAATTTCTATCTTCATTTCTGGTTTACAGTATCCAGTTCTAAGAGTTTCTTTTAGGCTTATAATCACAACAGCAGATAATATACCAGGAACCAACCATAGCTGATGGAAGGAGAAAAGGTACAAGCACAAGACCAAGACAGAGAAGGACTGAAGGTCCAGAGAGATGACAATCAGCAGATTTAAAAGGGACCTGACAGGCAATGTTTTCACACAGAGAAGGTACGCTATGCCAAAACAGAGGGAACCTTATTTTGTACACTAAAGATGTCAATCAGTTATACATTTAGATGAAGCAAATATTCATCCGGAAATTCGTAAAGGACTAGAAACAACAAACCTCAGTGAAAGCCATCTAAGTCAAGACATAAGATTTCAGTGAATGGCTATTGATCTTTCAAATTTGTAAGGACACAATCAGGGAGATTTGTTTGCTGTCCTGACAAGTAAAGTCTGTGATGGCACAAAACTTAGGAGGAGAAGGACGAGTATGCAAAAACAAAAGTAAACATAAAGACAAAGATTTGGGAGGAGTTGTAGTGTTCATGCTATAAGAATTAATGTCAGGGACAGGATGAAAAGTACCTGTATGACTATGTAAAAGGATACATAAAAGAGAGTCTTGAGAGGAGAATATTTAATGACCTGCACAGGCACAATGGGCCAAAAGTCTTCTTTCATAGCTGAAAGAACTCTTTTGACTCTAGAAGTCAGCTTCTCTAAGTCTGTACATAATTACTTAACATGCAATAAACTAGTCACTGTTAAAACCTACCAAAGATTAACTGATTGGGTCTTAGAGTTATACAGCACAGAAACAGACCTTCCAGCCCAATTCGTCCATGCTGACCAGATTTCCTTAACTGAATTATTTCCATTTGCCTGTGTTTGGTTCATATCCTGCTATACCTTTCGAATCCATGAACCAGTTCAAATGTCTTTTAAATGTTATAATTATACCCACCTCTACCATTTTCCCTGGCAGCTTGTTTCACATACACACCACTCTCTGTGTGAAAATATTGCCCCTCAGGTCCCTTTTAAATCTTTCCCCTATCACCTCCAACTTATTCCCTCTAGTTCTGGACTCCCCTAACCCTGGGGAAAAAACCTTGGCTATTCACCTTATCTGTGCCCTGCATGATTTTCTAAACCTTGAAAAGGCCACTCCTCAGCCTCCTATGCTCAAGGGAAAATAGTCCAAGCCGAACCAGCCTCTCCTTATAGCTCCAATTTTTCTGGCTTGGTAACATCCTTGTAAATCTTTCTTGCTCCCTTTCCAGTTTAATAACATCCTTCCTATAGCAGGGCAAATAGAATTGTATGCAGTACTCCATATGTGGCCTTGACAATGTCTTGTACAGCCACAACATGACACCCCAACTCCAGTACTCAATGCTCTGACAAATGAAGACAAGCATGCCAAAATGCCTTCTTCACCACCGTGTCTACCTGTGCTCCCACTTTCAAGGTACTGTGCTGCACCCCTAGGTCTCTCTGCTCGACAGCACTGTTCAAGGCCTTACCATTAACTGTGTAAGCCCTGCCATGCTTTGTCTGGGAGGTCTGCAACAAGAAACCCACCTGACTTCCCATGTGTGTGCAAAGCATAATTCAGGAGTGTATTACACTTGGCTTGAAGAGAGTGCAACTCCAACAATGCTCAAGAAGCATGACAAAGCAGCCCAATTGATTGGCATCCAAATTTTTATAATCATTCCTGGGGTGTGGGTGTCGCTGGATGGTCCAGTATTTGTTGCCCATTCCTAGTTGCCCTTTTCACTGCTGCAGTCCATTTGGTGTAGGTGGATCCACAATGCTGTTAGAGAGCAAGTTCCAAGATTTTGACATAGCTGCACTGAAGGAACAGCGATATATAAGTCTAGTTAATGAGTGCCTTAGAGGCAAACATGCAAGTGGTGGAGTTCCCAATCCAGCACTTTAAACATTCACTCACTCCATCACTAAATCAAGGTATAATCTCCAAGATGCCCTGCAGCAAATTACGACGGCTCCTTCAACAGTATCCTCCAAACCTGTAACCTCTGTCATCTAGGAGGATAAGAGTCTAAACAGTAGGCATATGAGAACACAGCCACCTGCATATTTTCTTCTGAGCTGCACAGTATCTTCACCATATTGCTGTTCTTTCATTGTTAATTAGTTAAAATCCTGGAATTCCTTTTCTAAATGTTCTGTGGGTGAACCAGATAGATGACAGTAGTTCAAAAAAGCAGCTCACCACCAACTTCTCAAGGGCAATTAGTGATAAACAAAAAATGATGGTCTCATCTGTGATGTCATAACACATAAAAGAGTAAAGCACGAAAAGGAAAATTCAGCAGATGCTGGAAATTATAAACAAACAGAATGTTGGAAAAGCTCAGCAGGCCTGTCAGCATCTAAGGAGAGAAAAACAGAATTAATGCTTCAAGTCCCAGAACCAAAAGCAAAATAAGCAAACAATTTTCTACATGTAGAATTGACTTGCCTATAAAGGTGGGAGGAGCAAAGACAACTGATAATTTGAAAAGGAAATTGGACAGACTCTGAAAGGGAGATAAACTTTCAAGGTTATGGAAATTAAGCAGGTGAATGGGAGTCTCTGGGTTGCTCAACAGAACCTGCATGGACTTGATGGGCTGAGTGACCTCTTCCCGTTGCATCAAGGCTCAATGATATCCTGATTGCATGATCAATATCTCATATCATAAGTGACAGGATAACTAATGGCTAACTTATGTATGGTCAGTATCTTAAATAAATGCAACATTTATCCCACAAATGACACATTCCCTTCAGCTTTAGTGTGTGTGTCCAATTGAATATTGGATTAGATTATGCACCCCACCCCATTCTCCTTTCTACCCACTGGTAATCAATCTGGAAACGTCCATTTAAAACCCCCTTCCAAAGTTCGTGATTTCACAGCCCCGTGTGAAAAAAAACTTGCGCCCCCATTTTGCCAGCAGCCAGTGCAAACTGTAAGTACAAAGAACCTTTTCCAAGGACTACCTGCAAATCATTTGGGAATCAGCAACAGAAAAATGCAACTCACTGGTATTGTTTGAACGCCAACTCACACAGCAACTAGAACAGATCAAACAAAGCTGTGTACTCACCAACTTAAATAAAATAGGAAATAGCAATTGCCTGCCAAGTTTGTGCTAAAACACAATAAATATCTACATTTTATCATTATCTCTTTCCTTCAGGAAATAGCACAACAGTACAGTCAATCATTGTAATCTCTTTCCAATAATTACTACAAATATATATTCCACAACTGTTCTTTTCAAATAGCCATACATGGTAACACTTCATCATAGAAACCTCTTTTCAGTTAATAACACACATCACTGCATTTTCTGTTTAATAACCAACCTGTACAATACTCAATTATTGCATTGTTTTCTGAATAAGCGCAGCTAATACATAACTGTAACCTTTACTTAACTGGTTAGCTTTACTCCACTGATGGTGTGCTATTGCAACAGTAATCCTGCTCAGTACAAGAGGTAACATTGTTTCAGACATTTGGTGGCCTAGCAGAGGACCGATTTTTGTGGCATTATGGTAGTGTCCTTACCCCTGGACCAGGAGGCCCAGGTTCAAGTCACCACCTGCTCCAGAGGTATGAATTAACATCCCCAAACAGGGTAATTAGAAAAATAGGTTAGTGCAAAAGCTCTAGTAGATGTAGTATAACTGGACATCCAGAAGGCATTTGATAAGGTGCTGCACAAAATGTTAATTCACAAGGTAAGGTCATGTGGCATTGGGGTAATTCATTACTTTGGATAGAGGATTGGCTAACCAACAGAAAACAGTGATTCAAAATAAATGAATCTTTTTCTTTTTGGCTAAATGTAACTAATCGGATGTCACAGGGTTCAATCCTCAGGCCCCAACTATTTACAAGCAATATTAATGACTTGAATGTAGGGATAGAAGGTACAATGGCCACATTTGCAGATGACACTAAAACAACTGGGACATTAAGTTGCAATAAAGAAATAAGAAGTTTGAATAGGTTAGGTGAATGGGTCAAAGCCAGGCAGATAGAATTTAATGTACTTCAAAGTGCTTTGGTGCAGAGCAATCTGGATGCCCTTGTGCATAAAGCACAGAAAACTAGTCTACAACTGCAACAGGTAATAAGGAAAGCAAATGGAATTTTGACATTTATTGCTAATGGAATAGTGTGTGAAAATAGGGATGCAGTGCTGCAACTATGCCAGGCATTAGTGAGAGTGCATCTGGAGTACTGTGTACAGGAAGTATGTAGTTGCATTGGTGGCAGGTCAGAAGAGATGCACTAGATTAACTGCAGACATGAGGCGTTTGCCTTATGAGTAGTATAAGCCTTTCTGGAGTTTAGAAGAAAAAGAGGAGACTCAATTGAGGTCTATAAGATGCTAAAGGAAATTGACAAGGTAGACGCAAAGAGGACGTTATTCACTTATACGCTGTGACTTTCAGGGAGCTATCAATTTGCAACCCAAGATCCTTCTGTATGTCAATGCTCCTAAGGCTCCAGCTATTTATGGTATACTTTCCTCTTGCATTTGACCCCCAACAATGTATCGCTTCACATTCATCTAAATTAAACTCCATGTGCCATTTCTCCACCCACCTTTCCGCATCATCTTTATCTTGCTGCATCCTTTGGTATCCTTCGTCATGACCCATAACTCCACCAATCTTCATGTCAATGTGTAAACGTACTAATCATACCTCCTAGATTTTCATCCAAATCATTTATACATGTTACAAACAACAGAAGTCCAGGCATTGATCCTTGCGGAACACCACTAATTACAGATCTCCTGCACAACTACCTGCTGTTTTCTATGGCCAAGCTTATTTTGTATCAAACTTGTTAACTCATCATGGATTCCATGCAATATGATCTTCTGGTCCAGCCTACCATGAGGGACCTTGTCAAATGCTTTAGTAAAGTCTATCCACTGCTTTACCCTCATCTTTCATCTTCATCACTACCTCAAAAAGCTCATTCAAGTTTGTGTGACTGGACCTCACCTGCATAAAGCCATGTTGACTATCCCTAATAAATCCATTCTTCCACAAATACAAGTAAATCCTGTCCTAAAGAATCTTCTGCAATAATTTCTCTACCACTGATGTAAGGTTCATCAGCCTATAATTTCCTGGATTATCCCTGTTGCCCTTCTTGATCAAAGGAACAACATTGGCTATTCTCCAGTCTTCTGGGGCTTCATCTGTGGCTAAAGAGAATACAAAGATCTCTGTCAATGCCCATTCAATCACCTCCCTTTCATCCTTCGTAATCCTGGGATAGATCCTATCAGGCCCTGGGGACTTATCTACTGAAAATTTTTCAAGTCAAACAAAACATCTTCCTTCCTAATATACACTTGTCCAAGAATATAAACATACACCTTTCTGAATTTACCATCATCCACATCTTGCTCCTAGGTTAATAAAAAGAACAATAAACTTTCATTCCTTGACCAGGAATTGAACCCATGCAAGGGTGATGTGAACACTGAATCCTGACGAACAGACGACCATGGAATAGACAATCTGAGTCTGACTCAGAATCTTGCATGCAGCAAAGCAGCTACTCAGTTGGGAACTACTGAAATGTATCTGTCAAGCCAAATGTCTGTAAAAAACAGGCTAAAGAGAAGAGGATCTGAAGACAGTTACCAACACCTAAATACTTAGGAGAGGACAGGAATCAGATAGCTACCAGCCCCTAAATGTATCAGAATGCAGATCAGCGTTTTTGTGACAAAGAACTTCTTAATTATTCTCCATGTGCTCATACTTGTTCTAAGGCTAACAAGTGGTTTTTACAGGTAAGAGATGGTAGGTCAGAAGGGCCAAGTAGAATGCACATCCTCAACTATGTGTGAAGTCACAGACATACCATGTTTCCTAGACAAACACATCTGCAAGAAATGGAATCAGCTGCATAAGCTTAAGCACTGGGTTTCAGACCTTGAGCAGTGGCTGGAATCTCCATGATGCATCCACGAGACAGAGAAATACATCAATAACATTTTAGGGGCATGGTTACACCACAACTCGAAGCTTCCAGGCGATGACAGAATGGATGACTGCCAGAGAGTCTGTTGGAGGCAAAAGGCAGGTAGTTCAGGAGTCCCCTGAGGCTATCCTGCTCACTAATTGACATTTTCATTTTAGAAACTGATATGAGTAATGGTTCCTCATGGAATTGCAGCCAGAACCATGCACAGAAACTGTGTGGAGCTAAGAATCAACAAGGGAAAGCAGACATTGCT
>JAHRHZ010000289.1:30211678-30221681 GCA_024137785.1 Ginglymostoma cirratum | reverse complement strand
TTATCCCAACCTCAAGTGATCATTCTCTAATGCATCAGTGTTTTGTATCTGCTTTCAACAAAAGATTTGTTTTATACTCCAAAATCATTTCACAATGCAGAATTGACAAGTCCTGAGATACTTTAAAATAACTGTTTTTTGGTGAGTAAGAGGAGCACATTCTCAGAGGAGATTTCTGTAGTCAGTGTAGAATCAATTAACTCATTCAAATGGAAGTCGCACTCAATATCTGTAATGGAGGATAATACAGTTAGCAACAACCAAACGCGTTTTGTTAAAGAAAACATGTTTGATTGAAATTTTTCATCTTGCACTCATTTGGTTAATTCCTAAGAAATATGAATCTGAAGGGAAAACAACATTTATACTGTATGAGAGAAACATTTTGATTAGTTAGCAAGCGGACTTTGACTGGCAGAAACATTGCCATAGAGAATGCACCAGTTAGATGATGACTGACAATTAAACTTTGTTTAAATTTTAAGCTAGACGGTTTGACTCTGATTGGTCAAAGCATTGTCCTATGACGTGAGCTCGAGTAACTGTCACTTATTTCAAGGTGAAATAAACAGAAAAAGAACATTTACACACACTGTGCCTGACCACTGAGAATTAATTCTTTGAGGAGCTAATGAGCAATAGACAAAGGAGAGGCAGCAGACGTGATCTATTTGGATTTTCAGAGGGCCTTTGACAAGATGCCACAGAAGATGCTGCTAAATAAGAGTCCATGGTGTTCGGGGCAAGGTACTTGCATGAATGGACAATTGGCTAACAGGCAGAAGATGGACTAGGGATAAAGCAGTCTTTTTCAGAATGGCAGCTAGTGATGAGTAGGGTTCTACAGTGGTCAGCGTTGGGACCACAAGTCTTCTCGTTATACATTAACAATCTGGACGAGAGCATTGTTGCTAAGTTTGAAGGATGACAGAAGAAAAGGTGGATGGACAGGCAGCATTGAATGAGCATGGAGGTTGCAGAAAAACCTGGACCAGCCACATGAGTGTGTAAGAATTGGCAGATGGAATAAAATGTGAGAAAGTGTGAGGTTTTGCCCTTTCTTTAGAAGAATAGTGGCAGAGACTATTTTCCAAACAGGGAACAGCTTCAGAATTCTCAAACACAAAGGGACTTGTAGTCCTAGTTCAGGATTCTCTTAAAGTTAATTGCCAACTGAACCTGCAAGTTCGGAAGGCCAACGCAATGTTAGCATTCATTTTGAGAGGGCTAAAATACAAGAGCAGAGATGTACTGCTAGGGCTGTTCAAGACTCTGGTCAGACCACATTTGGAATATTGTGAGCAATTTTGGGCCCAATATCTAAGGAAGGATGTGTTGGTCTTGAAAGGGGTCAAGGTAAACCTTGAAAGGTTTACAAGAATGGACCTGGGAGGATTGTCAAGGGAGGAGTGGTTCAGAACTCTGGGTCTGTACTTGATGGATTTTAGAAGGATGAGGGGAAGCCTTTTCATTCTAAGTATATCTTTAATAGATTCCTACGAATTAATCACAAGCATTACAATATCTGATTTTTCCCACCATCACCAGAGCTCCTCACAGCACATTTACTACACATAATGTCAACATAATGATTCCCTTTTATATTGCTGATGTAATTGCTCTTTTTATAGACGTTTTATAATTTGCTTGCCAAGAATCATTTATTTTTTGGGTCAGAGATAATGGTTGTGTTTACCTGGCTCAATCAAAACCTGCTAAAAACAAATTGTCTTTTTTAAAATTAATGTTGCTTGCACTGAAACAAGCAGGATATTTTGTCATGAGTTACTTTTTATTTTCTTCTTTTGTGCCTCTGTGACACTTCATTTCAGAAAAGTGTCATGAAGCAAGCGAGAGTGTAAAAAGATTGCCTCTGACTTAAGAGGATGCAACATCTTGGGTAGAAGGCAAATTTATACCATTTGGGACAGATTTAGCCTTCAACATCTTGTCAAGTCTGGTTTTAAAAGTAGTTATGGTTTGAAAGACATCAATTTCACTTTATAAACATAATGAATTGATGGCAATGTCACAAGTTGTGATTAGATTTATATCCTCACACAAAGCTGCAGACATCAACATGATTTCAGATTTATTCCTTGTTCTAGTCGATGTCAGCTGGATAGTACAGGAGTGCTGTCATTGAACTGAGTACCTCCCATCACTGCCCTGTGAAAATAACCATTGTTCACTCATGGCTGAAAATACTGGCCGGAATTTAACTGGCTTAGTGGAGGTGGGGTGAAAGGTGTGATTGAGGGTGTGTTTCAGCAAAATTGCGGGGAGTTATATTAAGTGAGGATACTGAGGAATGCAGAGTGTTGGGAAAATAGAGGGTGAGGGCATCAAACTCAGAGGCTCAAAGATTGAAACAGAAAGCTGCAGACACTGAAGAATCCTTCGCAGCCTGAGAGATCTCCCCAGAGGAGTTTCCCCTCTTACCTTCAGCTACTGGTCTTTTTATTTAAACTTACCTGGCCCAGGTCCAGACGTCTCCTACGCGCCTGCCTCAGCAACGCCCCATCTCTTCTGGTGGCACGGCTGAGGCTTCAGAGCTGCTGGCTCTCCTGTTTTTCAGGCAGCATCAGGAGCCTGTCCGCTGACATTAATTGGGTAGGGGGACGATATGCAGCCAAGTAGGAGGTTTCCTTTTGCAAAGTTGCCGAGCAGGTCCTATAGGTGGCAAATGTTGGCTCAGGAGTTGCCTTTGATCAGTGCAGTGCAATCTCTAAGATCCACCATAAGATTCAGGCTATCAAAGCAAGCGCAGGCCTCATTGCAAGAAATATCCATCTACATTTTCTAACTACAGTTGAAAACAGAATATGAAACCTCCTCAAAGTGAAAGATTCTATGTCTTTTGATAAATGTGAACAGCCTTGCTAATACAATAAAAGTGCTTCCAATGGTGATCTTATCTTTGGCTACATCTTGATAATAGAGTAATAAATACTGCATTAGGTAACATAAAACCTGTGGTTCAAATTCACTGAAGTAATGATAATGTTCAGAAAATGATTATCTTAATTTACGGAATGCGGTGTTTAATTGAGCACTGGAATCTAAGCAACTACCTAATGCTATGCCCTCAGGACTTTTATTCGTAGAATGAATTTTGGTACCACCTTCAATTAAGTCTTTTGATTGAAAAGTGTAATCTGAATTTGTCCAACTCATATTTGCAACTGAAACGTTTGAAAGAACCATAAGTTCATAATGATTATATCCCAGTGATTCAAAAAAGAGAAATTTGATGAACAGCATTTAATCGCATTTAAGGGTTAGGTGCAATTTTAACTCTGCTCAACTGGGAGAAAGTGGGGTGGTGTGTTGTGTAATGAAATTGCCCAGACGTTGTCCATCTGGGTTCTTGCAGTCTTTTTACATTATAATGCTCAAGTCTCAGCAAAGTTACAATAAACTGGCAAAGTCCTTCTTTAACTATATAGCTGTGGCCCAACCTCTCACTGAAATAATGGACTGAGTAGGCATTCAACATCTGCTGCTCTTTGACTGTACCCTACTTCTACATTTCTACATATAATGACCTGTAGTTTTGTAGATGTAACATGTTTTGTCGTACTGGTTACATCTTATGCTTGTGAGTCTTCCATGATTTATGATTTTATCGTTATGTGTACTTCACAGAGAAAAAAACATTAAAATACAGTGAAATGCTTTTCTACTGTCACAATGATCCAGGACCACTTTGAATACTTCCAAGAATAAAAAAAAAACCGAAATAAAATCCTGAGCCAGCTATCACTAACTGTACCACCACCCCTCCTCCACTGCCATCTACTTCAGAACCAACCCAATGTTGATATTGCCACTCTTTAGGTATCATCTTTCACTGGGGTGATTGTCTGCCACCACTGCCTCATCACCACCTGCACCAGGCCTGGCAACATCAGAGTCACATCTCTCACAGTTGGGCCCTTCTTGACGATGTCGCTGTGATGCTCCTCCACCACCACTTCAGCTTTGCCCGCACTGGACCCAACCAATGACAGAGCCGCCAATCCTCAGTCACCATCTTTCGCCACTGTGCCTACCTTGCCAATGTCACAGCCACTGATGTAGCAGCTGTTGATTCTGATGCCAGGTCCTGTGCTCACCCTAGAAAAGTAAATAGGGGCTCACTCACTGCCCCCATGAGGTCTGCACTGCATTCAGTCCCACCAACACGAGGTCTGTTCTGGACCGACTTACTGCTGTCACTGGGTCCACCCCAGGCTCACTCGCTGGCACCGCGAGATGCATGCCAGGCCCTGCTGTCACTGGGCTCACACAAGCCCAAACTGGTCCCATTTGAATTCGCGCTGGGATTCTTCACTGCCACCGATGGTAAGTAAAGGGAAGCAAGTAAGTAAGTAAAGTGAGAAAAAAGTGTATCTGGTCAACTTTGTTGGGGCCTTCACGTGTCTTTTTTGTATGTTTATAAATTTTAAAGTGATTAGCTCCTGTCGCTCTTGTGTGACGAGGTTTTTCTTATTTTCAGGATTTGCCTGCGATTCTTCCTGGTTTCTGGCTCCAGCACAATTTGAATAGTTCTCTCCAATGTCAGGCTTTCCTTGGACTATAATAAATCTGGAAGAGATTCATTGATAATTCCAACAACAATTCTCTCTATGGATTCTGATTTGTTGCTCAGTCATTGTTGTTTATTAATCTGGGGAGGTCAATAAACATAATCATTTACAGGAACAAAAACAAAGTTGCAGGAAAAGCTCTGCAGATCTGGCAGCATCTGTGAAGGAGAAAACAGAGTTAATTTTCTGGGTCCGGTGACCCTTCCTCAAAACTCCTCCGGAGCTTTTCCAGCAACTTTGTTTTTGTCCCTGATTTACAGCATCCGCAGTTCTTTCGGTTTTTAGAATTATTTACAGATTCCCCCAGATGATTGACTGTTCTGTTTAATTTTGTGAATTCAATAATTTTGTTTGTTCTCAGGTTCAGGTAGTTGTCATAATACTATAGCTCCTAAGTTTGTAAATTGTGCGGAATGACTATGGTGTTTCCTTTCCTTATTATAAAGCTTTTGATTCTGCTAAGTAATAATGCTCGATTACCGTACTGCTAGTTGGGTTTTTTTTTGTATTTATGTGGTCAAAATGCAGGCTTACCATTCCCTGCTTGCAAAATGAAGGTTTCCAACCTTTTTGTGGGCAAAACAGAATTTTTTTACCGCCTTTCATGGCCTAATACAATGCATATCCATTAATTCCCCAAATAAAGCATTTGCAGCCTTCACACATGCTTACCATTTACTGCAGTTAAAATTATGGATATCCTGCTTTAATCGCAGCCTCAAAATTCTTCAAATTATTTTCTTCTGTTAGACCTTGTTTACTTTAACTTTCAAATTGTCCCTTGATCACCTTAATTCTGTTTCAAAACAATCTCAATGCTATTACCTAGGTACAAAGTATAGCAGATTTCTCTACTGCAGCTGTGCCATGTGGTGTGTCATCACTGTGACAGAAGCAATCTTTGTGAGTTGTAAGTATTGCTTTTCTTGTAGCTCTGGTCTTCTTGGTCTATTTTATACATTATTAATTTAATGGTTTTCCTTTGCCTATCAGGGATTTTCAATTTTAATCGTGGAGCTCCAATAACGTTCACCACCTCGCCAAACCTCTGAATTGGAATGCTCCAACCGATCCTTGCTTCCCGAAGGAATCTGTAACTGTCTAAGCTGGTTCTAGCCAACACTGCTTTCCCTGTACTTCTTGCGATTTTATGACAACTGAGAACCACTTTCAGCCATTTTATACTGCCCCTTTAGCCACGGGCAGGCCTAACAAAGACTATGAGAAGACCTGTGGAGAGAGGACTACATTTCATGAGGCCCCCTCTAAGCCTGTATGATGTCACCAGACTGGGCAGAGTTCAATGTCCTCTTTACAACATTAGCCCTTTCAGAACCATTACCTCATACAACTCATTCCTAGCAGGACATTATTGTTTATAGTCGGAATCAGCTTGCTTAAGGATTTGACAGAATGTTTGTTATAACATTAATTAATGGAACAGATTTTTAAAGTTCTGCATTTCAAATCTTTGCACTATTTTTGACAAGATGAAATGAAATGAAAAAAAAAACAATTATCTATAAATGATGCTTTGATGATTGATGCGTCAATTCACTTCCTACAACTCCACAGTTTAACGTATTAATCATAGGCTTGTTAGGATGGAACAAAAATATCTCAGAGAATGCAAATTTTGTCCAATATTTCCCCTTGAATTTCAGAAAGGATTCGCCAATTTCCAGTACTAATCTTTGCATAGAGTGGAAATTGACTTATTATGATCAGTAAACTGTTTCTCCCTTATCTCCAAACCTCAAACCTGCATTTTCCACAGTTTTTAACAGAGTAGTTCCAGGTCTTTATTTAAGTTATGTATTACTATTCAATAAGAGCTACAACAGTTGCTTGTTTGTGTTAAATTGAATGTTGTGATAAAATGTTTGTTACTTCTACATAAGAATACATATTTGCAGTTTGATTTCAAAATAGAGACATATGTGTGTTGCTTATTATTGGGAAGGGTGTGTATAGAAACAGTGGTCTAATCTAACCTGTGTCAGAGAACAAGGAACCCCTAGATTATTAATGGAATATGACATTGTTACTGCAGGTAGAGTAAAAACTGAAGGCCATTTTACGTCACTTTTAGTTCAGGATAATCAAGGATTAATTTGAGTTTTGAAAACCCAGAGACTGCACTTTTTCAGAGCAGTTTAGAGGACGCCTGACCGAGGTCAGAAGCAATGATATTTTCTCTCCTCGAAGGGAGAGACTTTTTACAAAATAGTCACATCAGTCACAAAACAAGGAAAACAGCCACATCAGTAGAAAAATGATTGACTGTCACATGTATTCAGTACAAAATACAGTGCAAATTGTGTAGCATCGCCATGCATCAGCCACATTTTGATTAACTTAAAACAAATAAAAAATAACTTAAAGGGAGTCCAACTTTTTGTTCTCCATCATCAGAGTCCTGTTTCAGGCTGCACCAGCCCATGCCATGCTGCCACTGCTAGAGTGTGCCTCCAACCTTCATGGTCAGGCCAACTCTATAGCCACGCTGCCTCCGCTCCAGACCCCATCAAAGCTGCCTTCCTATCAAAGAGGTCTCTTTAGTCGGTAAGTTTAAGTGAGAAGTTAAAAATACTGAGAAAAGTAAAAGGAGAAAAAAGAAATAAGAAAAGAAAAAGTGGATGAAGAGACAAGTCCTGGCAGGAGCCCGGACGCTGCCATTTTCAAAAATCAAACCTATGGGTTTGGTTTACTCTGTCATTAAAACTTAAAGATTTGACATAGAGGGGCACATCCTTCAGGAGTGTCAGGAAGTAGGTTTAAACCTTGTTTTGCTGAGTGTTTTAATATTTGTGTTCAATAACCAGATAGCTTTTTTGTTGTTGGTGTTTTTGTTTTTCATGTAATAAACCTCTGTTCTGAAACTCAACAATGTTGTGTGAATATGTTTCCATGACTGACCACCACAGCAACTAAAATAGGAAAAGGCCAGATTTCATTCTGAGATCTGACTTGTCCAGCAATAGCAGCAACAGGATCAAAACTATGTACAGATCAAAAACAGGCTGTTCAGTCAAACAGGCATGTTCCGGTATTTATGTTCCACACAAGCTTCTTCACTCTAACGTCTCCTCTTACCTGCACTGGTGCATGGCCATGCCACAATATGGAATGTAACACAGAGTACATCAGAAAGCTATGCACCACCAATATGCCCTTTAAGGAAAGCACAAATATACAGTAATCCGAAAGGGGCCACATGGTCCAATAAACTAAGTACCCACAACAATTGCATTCCATTTGTAGTGAAAAATGGCCACTCTCAAGCAAACAAAGATTTTATTCAACCTCTCCCATTCTCCCCACAATCATACTTGTTCCCTGTGTTAAACTAACATCCAATTTTCCTTACAGCCATTCTTAAATTCCAGTAGAACATTGACCCTCCAATCTTACCCTTTGGCCATTTATTAATTTACCCAGTTTACCCAAGGAACAAAAGCGCTCCTCCGTTTACTCAAGGAACTATGATACACAATATTGTATTTAGTTGTTTTAGCCAGAAACTCATTACTTGATTCAGATCCTCAAATCAGTCCAGTAGTCAAAGATTGACCTCCCTATCTAAAGAGTGGTACAGTACACATACTCATTTGTCACCTGATATTAAAGTTTGATCTGATATCACGATTGTGCCTCAAGGAGTCTGTTGACTATGCCAGTTGTGGTGATGATAAATGATCACTTTTACGGTGTCTAGATGTCAGTTTCTCTTATTTCCTTTTTCTATGTCGCAATAAATTTTGTCACAACTGAAATTGAGCAAAACTACTGCTAAGACTACCAAGCACATCTGTCTAATCTGAAATTAAAATTTTTGTAAATACCCAACTCATTCACTAATATTATTTAGGGCAGGAAATCTGCAAGAAACATCCAGATCCACAACATGACTAACTATTAACTGCCTTTTGGGCGATTAAGGATTGGTAGTAAATGCTGGCCTAGCCAGCAATACTCACATCCCATGAATGAATAAAATAATACATTTATTTCTTTCTTCCTCATGTTATCTAGTTTATCTTTAAATGGATACATTCTGTTTTGTCCTTGTGGGAAGCATCCAATTCTTAAGAGCTGGGATCTCCATCAACCAGCACGTAGCAGTCATGACTCCAACATTACTTGAGATCTCAATTAATTTGCAGTGTGCTTGATATTGAGGAACCCGACCAGGAGATCATGGTTCATGGTGCAGGAGGTGGGAAATGTCGTGGAGGCCACAACCAGATCAGCCATGCGCTTTTTAAATGTCAGAACAAACTCAATGGGATGAAAGGCCTACACTCACTTCTATTTTGTATGCTTTTACAACCACTTCAAACCCCACATAAAATATGAAAATGACACTGGGCCATTTGTGACAGCCTTAATGATATTCAGGCATTGAGAAAAACAAGGACAGACTGGGGAAACAGTTGTGTGCTGAGGTGTGAAGAAGATTAGAATGCATTGCAGGTTTTATGAAAGGCTACTCATCAAAGAGATATTGTAAAGTTTTTGAAAAATTTTCAAGAATAGCTGGGGGAACCAGGAAATGAAATCCACTGCAAAGGAATTGGGAAAAGAACTCATGGCAGTGGTAATCTGATCTTCACAGATGAGTTTAGATAGAAAGAAAGACTGCTGACCCAGAAGTCCCAAATGCCATCTTTAGAATCAGACTGTCACTTCTTTGATACCCAGAAAATCAATCCAAGAAATCATGTAACGTCCTGGTGGGGTCAAGTTAAGAAACTATTCACTACCTTTTCTAGTTTGGGCATAACAGGAACAAACATTCCACCAATGTCTATTATTATTTAGAACACAAGGCTTCTTTCAAACTGCATTGTGATTAGAAGTCTCTTTACAGATACAAATGATTTTTTACACAACAGCTCTTTCTTGTAACATTTGAAATCAATGCAAATAAAAGCCAGACATAGCAGAACTTAAGCTGGCAACATGTCAGAATGTATAGACTGATTCTCAACCTAAACTGATGATTCACGTTTGAGAATAAGGTTCATAGTTCTCCGAATTTGCTGATGACACAATGTAGGCTGGTGTAGCAGTCAGGACAGTTTCAGGAAACTTCACGAAAATGACCCGTTACTGGAATAAGCAGCCAGCTGTCAGAGGCAGTGTTATGTGGATAAGTATAGAGTGTCACATAGTAAAAGTAAAACATGCAATGAGGGTGAAGAGTCTAGATGATCAGTGCCTCGAATTTTCTGAAGGTGCAAGTGGAGGTAGTTAGAAAATACAAAGAGCTTCATAAATAAAGACAGAGGTAGAAAATTCTGTGCAATTTTGAACACTCTATTGTACAAAACACGTGAAGAGATTTCCAATTTAAGGAGCCAAACAGTATTGGAAACTTATCTGAGATAAAAGGTACTGCAGATGCT
>JAHRHZ010000289.1:30150312-30208678 GCA_024137785.1 Ginglymostoma cirratum | reverse complement strand
TTATCCCAACCTCAAGTGATCATTCTCTAATGCATCAGTGTTTTGTATCTGCTTTCAACAAAAGATTTGTTTTATACTCCAAACTCATTTCACACATGACTGTTGTACAATGCAGAATTGACAGGTCCTGAGATACTTTAAAATAACTGTTTATTAGTGAGTATGGGAGCAGATTCTCGGAGAAGATTTCTGTAATCAATGTGGAATCAGTTAACTCATTCAAATAGAAGTCACACTCGATATCTGTAATGGAGGATAATACAGTTAGCAACAACCAAACGTGTTTTGTTAAAGAAAACATGTTTGATTGAAATTTTTCATCTTGCACTCATTTGGTCAATTCGTAAGAAATATGAATCTGAAGGGAAAACAACATTTATACTGTATAAGAGAAACATGCTGACTAGTTAGCAAGTGGACTTTGATTGGCAGAAGCATTGTCATAGAGAATGCACCAGTTAGATGATGACTGACAATTAAACTTTGTTTAAATTTTAAGCTAGACGGTTTGACTCTGTTGGTCAAAGCATTGTCCTATGACATGAGCTCGAGTAACTGTCACTTATTTCAAGGTGAAATAAACAGAAAAAGAACATTTACACACACTGTGCCTGACCACTGAGAATTAATTCTTTGAGGAGCTAATGAGCAATAGACAACGGAGAGGCAGCAGATGTGATCTATTTGGATTTTCAGAGGGCCTTTGACAAGGTGCCACAGAAGATGCTGCTAAATAAGAGTCCATGGTGTTAGGAGCAAGGTACCTGGATGGAGAATTGGCTAACAGGCAGAAGATGGGGGTGGGGATAAATCAATCATTTTCAGAATGGCAGCTGGTGACAAGTAGATTTCCACATGGATAAGAACATTGTTGCTAAGTTTGCTTGTGCCCAACAAGTTACATCTGGTACCAATGATTCAGCAGCACTGTTTAAGTTACCAATTAGCCAAAAAGAAAAAAAAGGCAGGTAGTGCAGGGATAAAAGGTACTGCAGATGCTGGAGAATCCGAGATAACAAGCATGGGGCTGGATGAACACAGCAGGTGAAGCAGCATCATAGTAGCAGGAAAACTTGACGTTTCGGGCCGAGACCCTTCATCAGAAATGGGGGAGGGGAAGAGGGTTCTGAAATAAATAGGGAAAGAGGGGGAGGCGGATAGAGGATGGATAGAGGAGAGGATAGCTGGAGAGGAGGCAGACAAGTTGAAGAGGCGGGGATGGAGCCAGTAAAGGTGAGTGTAGGTAGGGGGGTAGGGAGGAGATAGGTCAGTCCAGGGAGGACGGACAGGTCAAGGGGGCGGGATGATGTTAGTAGATAGGAGATGGGGGTGTGGCTTGAGGTGAGAGGAAAAACAGGTTAGGGAGGTGGAGATGAGCTAGGCTAGTTTTGGGATGCGGTTGGGGGAGGGGAGATTTTGAAGCTTGTGAAATCCACATTGATGCCATCCACGCCTACTTCTCCAACCGTGAATCTAACCCTCCCTCTACTGACCCCTTCTCCTGCCTCCAACACAAGCCCTCCTCCTGGACACCACTCCAAGGCCTCCTGCCCTCCCTCGACCTCTTCATCTCCAACTGCCATCGAGACATCAATCGCCTCAACCTCTCTACCCCTCTCAAACACTCCAACCTCTCCCCCGCAGAACGTGCAGCCCTCCACTCCCTCCGCTCCAATCCCAACCTCACCATAAAACCCGCGGACAAGGGAGGGGCAGTCGTAGTATGGCGCACTGACCTCTACATTGCTGAGGCCAGGCGCCAACTCTCTGACACCTCCTCCTACCGCCCCCTGGATCATGACCCCACCCCCGAGCACCAAACCATCATCTCCCAAACCATCCACAACCTCATCACCTCAGGTGACCTCCCACCCACCGCCTCCAACCTCATCGTTCCCTAACCCCGCACCGCCCGCTTCTATCTCCTTCCCAAAATCCACAAACCTGAATGCCCTGGTCGACCCATTGTCTCCGCCTGCTCCTGCCCCACCGAACTCATCTCCACCTACCTAGACTCCATTTTCACCCCCTTGGTCCAGGAACTCCCTACCTACGTCCGTGACACCACCCATGCCCTCCACCTCCTCCAGAACTTCCAATTCCCCGGTCCCCAACACCTCATTTTCACTATGGACGTCCAGTCCCTATACACCTGTATTCCCCATGCTGATGGCCTAAAGGTCCTCCGCTTCTTCCTGTCCCTCAGAACTGACCAATCCCCCTCCACCGACCCCCTCATCCGCTTAGCCGAACTCGTCCTCACCCTCAACAACTTCTCTTTCAATTCCTGGCACTTCCTACAGACAAAGGGGGTGGCCATGGGTACCCTCATGGGCCCAAGCTATGCCTGCCTCTTTGTAGGTTATGTGGAACAATCCCTCTTCCGTACCTACACTGGCCCTAAACCCCACCTCTTCCTCCATTACATTGATGACTGCATCGGCGCCGCCTCGTGCTCCCACAAGGAGCTCGAACACTTCATCCACTTCACCAACACCTTCCACCCCAACCTAAAGTTCACCTGGACCATCTCCAACACTTCTCTCTCCTTCTTGGACCTCTCTGTCTCCATCTCGGGTAACCACCTAGAAACCGATGTCCACTTCAAGCCCACTGACTCCCACAGCGACCTGGAATACACCTCCTCCCATCCACCTTCCTGCAAAAATGCCATCTCCTATTCCCAATTCCTTCGCCTCCGCCGCATCTGCTCCCAGGATGAGACATTCCACTCCCATACATCCCAAATGTCCTCATTCTTCAAGGACCGCAACTTCCCCCCCACAGTGGTCGAGAACGCCCTCGACCGTGTCTCCCGCATTTCCCGGAACACATACCACCCCACCAACCTCCGGATCCAATGCATCATCCTCCGACACTTCCGCCATCTGCAATCAGACGCCACCACCAAAGACATTTTTCCCTCCCCACCCTTATCTGCCTTCCGGAGGGACCACTCCCTCCGCGACTCCCTTGTCAGCTCCACACTCCCCTTCCAGCCCCACCACACCCGGCACTTTTCTCTGTAACCGCAGGAAGTGCTACACCTGCCCCCACACATCCTCCCTCACCCCAATCCCAAGCCCCAAGAAGACTTTCCACATCAGGCAGATGTTCACCTGCACATCTGCCAATGTGGTATACTGCATCCGCTGTACCCGTTGTGGCTTCCTCTACATCGGGGAAACCAAGCGCAGGCTTGGGGACCGCTTTGCAGAACACCTGCGCTCAGTTCGCAACAAACAACTGCATCTCCCAGTCGCGAACCATTTCAACTCCCCCTCCCATTCCTCAGATGACATGTCCATCCTGGGCCTCCTGCAATGCCACAGTGATGCCATCCGAAGGCTGCAGGAACAGCAAATCATATTCAGCCTGGGAACCCTGCAGCCCAATAGCATCAATGTGGATTTCACAAGCTTCAAAATCTCCCCTCCCCCAGCCGCATCCCAAAACCAGCCCAGCTCATCTCCACCTCCCTAACCTGTTTTCCCTCTCACCTCAAGCCACACCCCCATCTCCTATCTACTAACATCATCCCGCCCCCTTTACCTGTCCGTCCTCCCTGGACTGACCTATCTCCTCCCTACCCCCCTACCTACACTCATGTTTACTGGCTCCATCCCCGCCTCTTCGACTTGTCTGCCTCCTCTCCAGCTATCCTCTCCTCTATCCATCCTCTATCCGCCTCCCCCTCTCTCCCTATTTATTTCAGAACCCTCTTCCCCTCCCCCATTTCTGATGAAGGGTTTAGGCCCGAAACGTCAAGTTTTCCTGCTCCTATGATGCTGCTTGACCTGCTGTGTTCATCCAGCCCCATGCTTGTTATCTCAGGTAGTGCAGGGACTTCCCTGGGGCTATCCTATTCACCAATTAATATTTTCATTTTGGAAACCGAAGAGGGCAACGGTTCCTCATGGGATTGCAGTCAGAAACATACACAGAAACTGTGTGGAGGTAAGAATCAATGAGGGAAAGCAGACATTGCTTGGTCTTATTCGTTGGTTACAGATGAGGCAATTTCTCACTCATTACACTTACAATTACTATCAGTAACTGCTCACCCATCTACTGATTGCCCCCGACATTTGATATCTCATCCATTTGATTTTGCTTGTGACCGGCAAGTTACATCTGCTTTAATGATTCAGCAGCAATATTTAATTTACCAATTAGCCAATTTTATTTGACTCTTGCAGCAGGTATGACACTTGGACCCTGTGGTTTAAACACATTCAAATTTCAAGGCCTTACAAGCTGCATAGTGCAGATTCAAAAAAACAAATGCAAAGGTTTAGAAACTAGCCATGAGCAGGCATTTAAGAGTATTTGGACATTTTCTATGGGAGTAGACTGAATGAAAACAAGATTCAATTGAGATATTTTAAATGACTTGGTATTGCACCAGAGTAGGTAAGAAAAGGTTATTTTCTTTGGTCAGAGACTCAGTGATGACAGGAGTCATCAATTTAAAATTATTACAAAGAAAGTAATGAAATATCTTCAGAAAAAAAATCTTTGCTAAAAGCTTTTTGGAGCATGGAGCACGGAAATTTTGATTTCATGGTTGAAGAAAAGAACGATGTACCTTTTAAGAAAGTAAAATCAAAATTTGAACCAGAGGAAGCTGTAATGCCATGTAGAGAGTAGCTTCAGATTGCTCTTGACAAGAGCTCACACAGACACGATGGCCTGAATAGCCTTCATCAGTACTGCAAATTTCAGTGCTCTATAAGATAACCACTTCAAGATGAATCATTTTTCACTCATTCTTAACATGGAAATGAAGGGTAGTTCTCTCGCATTGTTCAAAATAGTGATAAAAATATATCAATACTTGGCAGAACGGTCAGCTAGTTCTAATCTAAAAATGCAAACAGCTTACTTTCTATGGATGTTCCTGTATTTAAAGACTTTGCATGACTGCAATTCAGAACACATAATGAAGAATTTTCCAAATAAATGGATGTCATGACAAAGGCATAAGAATATCATTTGCATTTTGTATGCCTAACTACTGCCAGAGACCTGTAGGAATGTGAAGTTAATGTGGAAAGGAGAGTTCTGTATCAACCATGGCTAAAGATGTATAGAAACCTGAGGGAAAGCAATGTAGGCTAAAGTTTTTTATGTTTGGATTTAGGTGTTTTTGGCAAGGGCCTCAAAGCTTAACATCTGCAGCTAACATCTGACATTTCCCATTTTCGATAGTTCCCGGTAGTTCCAATGAGAGTCCTGCTGAAAATCCACTGGAATGAGCAATGAGAATCTGTTCAAACTGAGTGGTAAACCGCCACTAGATTTGTTGGACAGTGGCTGAGAAATTCTCTAATTATACCAACATATGAATCATTTAAAAGTCATAATGTTACACTTGTTCAATCAGTCATTTCAGCTAATTCTAACTTTATTACCGTGACTTTCATTTCATTGTGCCCACATCAAAATTATAGCGTCTAAATTATAAAATAAGTAAAAGGTTTCAGTTTAATTTAAGGGTGAAGACAGCTTAAGTGTCTAGCATTATGTTGCTATCTGAAATCATTTAGCTTTATGTTAATATGCAGCCACAACCCTTAGATCTATTTCTATAATAGGAACTCTCTTTCTTTCTCACTTCAGGTAATTACTTTTACAACATGCAGAAGCAGCATTGCTGTGAAGCACACTGGGAGGATGTAATTAGAAAGTATTTTTTAAAACAAGTAGTTTAACTATGAAATACCAGAACTAAGTCTAGGTCAATATAATTATGTAATATAAGTCAAAGTAGAGTAAAGGAACAAGAGCAAAGTTAACATGAAGGAAGTAAGTTTAACACATGGTGGCAAAGGTCAGTCCAGTGGAATGTGTGAAGTCATGGACTCTACCAGACGCCTGGATATGCAGGAAGTGTTCTCAGCTGCAGAAAGTTGAGCTACAAAGCTGAGAGATATGCATGTTCAGACGGATGGTCACACTCTAACTTAACGGCATGGGCACAGGAAGCACCAACATGCCAAATGAAACAGAGTGGTAGTGCAAGAATCCCATGGTGCCCTGCACAGAAGTCAGTTTTCTCATTTGGAAGCTGATGAGGGTGCTGGCCTCTCAAACGAATGCAGTCAGAACCATGCCTGTGGCAGGATAAATGGCTCAGCTGTATGGAAGGGGAGAAAAATAAAAGAGGGAGCCACAGTGATAGCGTTAGGGGGACAAACAGGTAACTCCAGGGTGGTATGTTATCTCACCAGTGACAGAGTCAAGTGTGTTACAGAGCAGCTGCAGAACCCTCTTCTGAGGGAGGGTCAACAGCCAGAGATTATGATCCACATTGGCATCAATGACTTGGGTAGAGAGAGGGATGAGATCCTGCAATCAGAATTTAGGAAGCTATGCAGAAAATTAGCAAGCAAGATCGCAAATGTATTATTTTCCAGATGACTCCTAGTGACACATGCAAGTGAGTACAGAAGCGGGAAAATAAGGCAGATTAATACATGGCTAGAAAGATGGTGCAGGGGGAGGGCTCTGGATTCCTAGGACACTGGAATAAACTATGGAGAAGATGGAACTAACATAAACAGGAAAGGTTGCACCTGAACAGAGCTGAAATTGAGCTCCCTGAAATTGATGCTAATTGGTTTTACTAATCCTGCTGAGAGGACTTTAAACTGATTTGGCAGGGGTGTGGGAATGAGGAGAGGGTAGTAGAGAAGAATACCAAGGTTCATAAAATACTTGGAATACAATTGGCACTGGCAGAGGAAATAGAAAGTTAATAGATGAAGTCAGGAGATTAAGTCTAAATCAGAGTTACCATGCATGTATGTGAATGTGTGGTGTATATTAAATAAGTTTGGGAAGTTACAGGGACTGACCACCGTGTGGAAGTATGATGCTGTGGCAATAAGAAAGATGTGGCTCAAGGAAAGGCAAGGCCATGTGTTAAACATTCCTTGGTACAAGCTACTCAGAAAAGGAAGGAAATGAAGAGCAGTGGCAATGTTGGTTAAAGAGAACACTGTAGTGCTGGAGAAAGAAGATGTCTTAGAAGGACAGAATACATCTGGCTAGAGCTAATGAACAAAAAGGGTACAATTATATGACCTGGTGTAGTCTGTAGGCCAACAACTAATGGGAAATAAGTAGAAAAACAAATCTGCAGAGAAATTACAGAGATATGCCAACATTGTAGAGTAGTTATAATGGGAGATCTTCAATTACCCAAGTATAGACTGGTAGTATAATGCAGAGATGAGTTCAATGGGGCAGGAGCAGGTAGAGACAATGGGTCGGCCAGGGCAGTCAGGTTTGAGTTAACCGCCTCGAAACCGACATCTATTTCAAGCCCACCGACTCCCACAGTTACCTACACTACACCACTTCTTACCCACCCTCCTGCAAGAATGCGATCCCCCACTCTCAATTCATCCACCTCCGCCACATCTGATCCCAAGGTGGAGCATTCCACTCCCGCACATCCCAGACGTCCTTCTATTTCAAGGACCATAACTTACCCCTCTTCGGTGATCGAAAATGTCCTCAACCGCATCTCTTGCATTTCCAGCACTTCTGCACTCACACCCACTCCTGCCAACGAAAATAAAGACAGAATCCCCCCTGTCCTCACATATCACCCCATAAACCTCAGTATTCAGCATTCTCTGCCACTTCCACCACCTACAATCCGACCCCACAACCAAAGATATATTTCCCTCCCCACTCCATTTGCCTTTTGTAGGGACCACTCTCTGTGCAACTCCCTCGTCCCCTCCAAACTCCGCACTAACCCCACCACACCCGGCACCTTTCCCTGCAACCGCAGGAAGTGCTACACCTGCCGCTACACCTGCCCCCTCACCTCCATTCAAGGCCCAAAACATCAGATGGAGATTCACCTGTACATCATCAACTTGGTCTACTATATCCATTGCTCCCAATGTGGCCTCCTCTACATCAGTGAGACCAAGCACAGACACAGAAACCGTTTCGTAGAGCATCTGCGCTCTGTAGATGACAAACGACAACACCTTCTGATTGCCAACCATTTTAACACCCCTCCCACTCAGTGGGTGACATGTCCATCCTGGACCTCCTCCAGTGTCACAATGACACCACCCACAAACTGGAGGAGCAACACCTCATATTCCGCCTCGGAAGCCTGCAGCCCGATGGCCTTAACATGGAATTCACCAGTTTAAAAATTTCCCCACCCCCCAGCCTCATCCCATGTCCAACCCTGCCTCTTATCCCACCTCCTTGACCTGACACAACCCTTCCATCTTCTCTCCTACCTATCTGCCCCACCCATCCCACTGACCAATCCCCACCATTCCCTACCTGCACTCACTTATCACCATCCCACCTACATCCCCCAGTAAGTAAGTCAGAAGATGCACATAGTGAGAAACCCGTCAGCTGTGCTATGGAAAGGTGTAGATTAATCAGCAGAGGCCAAAGGCAAGTTTATAAATATTGCTATTGTACAATATCCAGAAGGAGGAGGTAAGTGCTGCCTGTTCTGACACCCAGGTCTAGCAAAGTCCCTGAGCATCCTCAGCCACCACCTAATGCAGTAGCTCCAATGCCAGCTTCCACTGGGTGCTGATTAATATGTTAGGTGATTCGCTTCCAGTGCAGAATGAATGAAGTCACTGCCTGACAAATTGGACACTCAAGCACCCATTTTATGCAAGTCCAATCTCTGTGAGCACTCTTTTCATTTCAATCAAGAGACATTTTCAAAATCATGAGGAGTCTAAATAGAGTGATTAGAGAGAAACCAGACTGAACTTTACACGGGGGCAGACTGCTCACCAGCACACCCAGGAGGAAGTTGGTGGTGAGCTGATCAACCAGAAAGTATTCCACACTGCAGCCACAAGGCACTGCAGATAAGCAGAGGTTCTGGGGAATCAAACGTCTGCCCCTCACTGGGGAAGGAGTCTCATTTTCTGGAGTAGACTGGCAGAATCAGAAGTGCTAGTAGTGGCACAAACTCAGTGGTGGGCATTTCTGGCTCACAAATGATAATCTAGCATGGATCCTGGCCTAAGAGAAGTCTTGGATATTAAGTGGAGAAGGTTTGAGAACTTTGGGAAAAGGGCATGGGGTGGGGGATCAGGCTTCAATTTTGTAGAGCAGGTGAGTGGAAATGGGAGGGGCGTGGTGTCTCAATTCATAATGACACCCGCCCCTCACCTCCAAGATAGTTGCCCCTTCATTCCTGTTGTTTTACAAATCTGTAAATAAATGGCCTGTCCTCTCCCACCCAGTTGCCCATGCCAATTGTATTGTGGCATGGGCAGAGTATTATCACAGTGAATTGAGTTTAAGCAAAGGCAGCTGACTATTTTTTTGACATATGGTGGGTGGGCTGTAAGCTGCCAATTTTAGAGCGGTGTCACTCTCTGTATAATGGGAGTCAGCTCAGAAGTGGGTAGAAGATGATGAGCTAGTTTCAATATTAGCCATCACTCTATTATGTACCAATTCAATCAAAAGTCATCAGATGAGGCTATGTAACATCCGGCTACTGTTCTCCTGGGGCAATACCAAAGGACATTGATTTAGGGTGTGCCAATAACATAAAGAAGCTTTTTAATGCAGTAATCGATTAAGACCAGAAATACAATGACTCAGAGTATAGTAAAAGCAGTTTATTTATGTTTTATATATATATAAAGGAATTGGACGAGCAACTGAAAAAAAAAATTGCAGGGCTTCAGGGAAAAGCTGGTGGAGTGGGATTAGCTGAGTTGCTCATGTAGAGAGATAGCAAAGACATGATGGGCTAATGGTCGCCTTCAGTGCTATGACCATTCCTGATTCCATTTCACATTTTCTTTTAAAGGCAGTTGAAATTGTGAAACTGTATTTCATATTGAATGGATACTATTCTATTTTCATGATAGCCTTGAACACCAACGGGCTGCCTCTCAGTAGCCTGACACAATATGTTCCTTTTGCCAATTTCTGTTATCCCATGCTGCAGTGAAACTGAAGATTCCTGCAAATGCCTGCAGCTGTCATTTATCAAGCTCCCAAGATTCACTTTTCTTCTCCTGTGTAATCATTTTACTTTTCCTTGAAGGTTTGTTGGTTGGAACACACTAAATTACTAGCTTTCTTCACCGTAAAAGTCTTAACACAATCCAACCCAGCCTTCTCATTATAAAAGCTGATAGCACAATCTGGAAATAGTTGCTATTACTCCTTTGGAAGATTTATATTAGATTGAGCTTTAAAGGTAAATTCTATTTCCCACTAAAGTATGGCAATAAATACCTGTTTCCCAAAGTTCCTGTTTCTTCTGCAAACCACAAGATTATGAATTATGTATTTCACACTGACTGTCAGATTTTTATAGTCCAAATGTAACTAGAAATATTTAAAACAGTCTTGAATGTTCCACTACTAGATGTTTTGAATAGGATGGCTATTCTATGATTAGTCACATATAAAACAATTGTATTTTTTCTAATAGAATGAGAGTGGCTGTTCAGATTTATTTTTTTTAGACGTTAACAAATCTCATGTGAATTTACAACATGTCCTGTTTTCATTTCAGATTTTCAGTATTTTTCAGTCTAACTGCTCAAATAGGACTGCCTGCTCATTACAATGCTGACTCTCCATTTATTAGCAGAGTACAAAGCAGAAGCTTCACATACATGTACATAATGAAAGCCTTTCAGCAGGAATCAGCCAGGTTGTGTAGAAATGGTGCCAACATCAAGAAATAGGTGGTCATGGCATTAGGTCAGAGATTCTGATGGCCTGTTCAGGGCGGTGCTTCTATCATTCCCAGTGAGGCCTTTGGCTTAAGAGAAACTGAGGGGACTTGAGATTTTGGGAGTTCCTGTACTCCAGCCCATTAGAACAATCTGGAAAGGTAGTACCCTATGGGTAAGGTACATCAGCTGATCTGAGCAGAAGGAAAGCTGTCCTGTGAATGCATCACTGCCTAATGCCAATCTTTTATTTTTCCCCATACTCTTGGTATGAACCACAATTCTTTTTCTTAAAATTCAAAAACACCCCTATTCTGCACAATGCCTTAAATTGAAATATGGTCTCCCAATAGGACATCGAAGGACTTTTTTGCCCATTATTTATGTTTGTGAAGCAATCACATAGTTTATGAATTGAACCTATTTAAATTTTAAGAGATTTCCTTTCTCTCAAGTATTTACTTCAAGCCATCAAGTCAAATTCATTAACTCACCTATTCTGATTACCATTGGAACACATTCAACCAAAAATAATTCTCCTTAAGATTGCCTAGTTACCAATCAGTGATATTTCTGGCTGGACTTCTGCCTCTGACCTTCATCAACTGCATCCATTGAAGGAAATCAAAGAGGAATCCATTCAGTTGTGAGAGGTCTGCTGTGCTTAATATCTAAACCTAGACATTTAACATCTATATATACATACACATTGCCAAACTCTCAACTTTGAATTCTGTACCGATCTTATCACAAACATTTACAGGTAGTTCTGCTACAATGTGTGTTTTGTTAACACGAATTAGCTGTAACGCAATTTATGAATAGTGGACACTGTTTGGGTAACACAAACTTTTTGCTGTACAGGTATAGCCATTTCCCTATAACATGATTTTCTACGGTGATTTTCTATAGTACGAGGTCAGACAAGAACGCAATTATTGCGATATAGAAGAACTACCTGTATCACAAATTCCACAGGATGATCACGTAAGAAATCATAAACGTGAATCATGAAGATGCCTAAAGGATTTCCTTTGTAGTATCAATAAAATGTTATGGAACCTACTACTAGTTGAAACCCAGGGAACATTATGTAAATGTTACATAAGGAAGTATGTAAGAAATTAGTTACAGTAGTTTTTCATCCATGATCAGGAATCTCTGTATTTGCCTATATGTTAGTCTATAGATTTTTCTTCAAAATTATTTAAACAATGTTGATTTAAATAATTAAAGCATTTTATTTAGTTTGTATTTTACTTTTGATGGAATGGTTTACCAAATATGTAATCTAGCCAGAAAAATTAAATTCATGCTATCTTTGACATTCTGTCCCTGTCTATTTCCTACTGAGCTTTGCGTTTACATCTTGGTGAATGTAAGATTAAAGGCACAAAGCTAGTTATTTCCTTATCCGTAAGTTACATTAATAACTACAGGGAGACCCACCAGCCTCTGTTCAACAAGGTTCTTGAGAAATAATATTTTGTTCATTCGAAGAAATGTAAAACATGGCCTGAGAATATTAAGATCATTAAGGTTATAACACAATGTTAGAACCGAGATACAATTTGTTATTATTCTTGTCAAAATTCTATCTTTTTGTATGATTTAGTTATAATATTATCCTTAATATGTCACATACCTTTCATGGGACTCTCAAATATAATATTACACTGGTTAGGCATACCAAATCTTTTTAAGGTACTATATTTTAAGACAGGTGAATTTTCAACTTATTTCCTTGGTATAAAATTGGATTAACAGATGGTCTTCCTGTAAGAGGAATCACCAGATCAATTGCACTTAATTATTTAAGATTCTAAGCTTTATTATCCCAAAAGTATGAAGGTGAGTAGACAAATGGAAACAAACAGTGATACATGTTACATTCTCAGGTATGGGCACTGCCAGAATATTGTAACTTCTGATGAGTACCCATTGGTGGCTTGTGGCTGGGACTGTTGACTGCCACCAATCCTCTTTTCTCTGTTGAACCTAAGAGCCTTTCTATTACTCGTGGTAGAAGATAGACCACTACAGAGTATTAACAAGAAAAGATACTTATCTTGCATAACAAAGAAGAGTTCATTGCCTAATATTACCTAGCTAGGCACAATTACAATTACCAGGAGCCAGTATGTCATGCCTGGCTCCATTTGAACCTACATATTCTTCCCTTTCAGATACTAACATATTCCCAAAGCATTCTTGCAGTCCAGTGGTAGAGTCCCTACTTCTAAGCCTAGGAGACCTTGGTTCAAGTCTCACCTGTTCCAGAGATGTGTAATAACATCGCTGAACAAATCAATTAGAAAATATTTTTTTAAATTATTCTTTTTTAAATTGAATTGGATTGAACCTACCTCCATCAAATTCTCAGACAGTGCATTTCAAAACCTATCATGGCTTCATTTGTAATTTAAATTAAACTTGAGCCCTCTTGTTCTTGGTCCTCTCACCAATGGAACAGGATTTCTTCACAACTACTCGGTCCAATCCATTCATGATTTTAAATACCCTTATAACAGCTCCTGTTAACCTTTTTTTCTCAAAACATTCGGAACTAATCTCTTCAATCAATCCGTGCAACAGATTTTTGTCATTTCTAGAGCCATAGAGTTCTTAAGGGCTGCTATTACAGCTGACCCTTTAATGAATGCTTGACTGAGTTGAAAAACTCCAAATACACTTTGTGGGGGCGGACTAAGTTCATATTTTGGAGACAATTTTAAGAAGTCGTTAAGTAATTGGTCATGTTTGAGTTGCTGAATAGGAAGTTGTTTGTTTCATAACAAATTGTCCACCTCAGTCGAATTAAAATCCTTGAATGGATTTCATGAATGAGATTTTTTTTTCTGGTACAATTGAGTATAATTGAGAGCTACCTTAGATTGGCCTCTGAGGTGTGCCCAATGGGGATACCAGGTGAGTTGGTATGGAAGGGTTTGGGATGGCAGGGTGATGCCATGAAGGGCATGTATGGGTGTGGAGGCTAATGGGCCTAACATCCTCTCAGGACGGTGGGTCAGTGGTTAGAGCTGCTGCCTCACAGCACCAGGGACCAGGGTTCGATTCCACCATCAAGCGGCTGCCTGTGTGGAGTTTGCACATTCTCCCCGTGCTCTGGTTTCCTCCCACTGTCAAAAAGACATGCAGGCTAGGTGGATTGGCCATGGAAAATTGCCCATAGTGTTCAGGACTGTGTAGATTAGGTGGGTTGTAGGGAGATGGGTCTGGGTGGGATGCTGTGAGAATCGGTGTGGACTTGTTGGGCCGAAGGGCCTTTTACACACTGTAGGGATTCTAAGTTTAAGTCTAAAAGTGGGCTGAAGCCTTAAAGAGCCTCGGCAGGACTACTAAAGCAGCTTCCCTAGCTGGCGTCTGTGGCAACTGAACTGCCACTGAAGGAGGCAGGCCCAACTCAATCAAACCCTGGCAGCCCCCAGAATGAAAACCAAGTAAGCAGAGTCTTTTCACTGAAATGGGTCTGCCAAGTTGAAGCATTTCCCAAGTTGAGCCATCAGCCTCCATCGGGACAATATGTGATTGCAGAACACAATAATATCGAAGAGGAAAACTTTACTGGCACGTAAAAATGGTTGTTGTGTTTGCCCTAATAACGCTAATGAAAATGTCTATGTTACACATCACATTGCTTGCAACTACTTAAATCAGAAAATAAAGCTTGCTATGTAAATCTCTAATCTAATTCTGCAAATATCAAAGAGACATTTCTCAGCAGGCAGTTAATGAGTCTTTTGGTACTAGATCAACTTTAATCAGTTTGAATTAACATGAAAATGTTTTAATTTAATTTATTTATTCATATGTTTTTAAATGTAAATCAAGAGCATAACATTATTATTTGTTTCCCTATCTGTTTATAACAATTGATTGCTATATTATCACCAGTTACTGGCATGATGATTTAATGCTTTTTTCATAGCACATACTGGTAACATGATCAGTTAGCAGTAGATTTCTAATTCACTTGCAGTTGAATATCCCAAAAAATGATTAGAAACTGCAACAACCAGCTGTATTCATGATATAAAATTCTTGGGAATTTGACTTAAAACTAGAAACTAATGAAGAGAATCTGATTTGTTAACTTGGGTTAGTCATTCAAAAAGTAAGGAAGTCAAAATAATTACTTTAGTAATTAGAAAGAAAAAGATTTCTAATTCCCATTTATAGACAAGAATGAATTGCTGAATTCAGAAGATTTCAACTTATGGGAACTGATTTTCTTCCAGTTTTCATTACAGTTACACCTGGCAATGAGTGATAAAGAAGAGAAACTTGAGAGGAAAAACATATTTTTAGAAGCAGATGGATTGGAAGCAGCAGTAAAAAAATGGTAATGTGCTCGAATGTGATGAATGGAATATGAGATTGAAAATTCAGCTCAGAATCAAGTTGGACCTTGAAATTTGGAAAGTGGTACGGATGGGGGAGAGAAATAGACTGAACTTCTCTCTTTACTTCACCTTCTGTCTGCAAACAGAAGGGCTTACTTTTGAAAAGGCCATCATAGGTTTCTTGAATATCTGATTTGTGAAGTCAATTTAAAATTGGAGTTGGGAGGAAATGATTCTTTGTTTCGCAAGTCCTCTTTCCCTCTCCATGTCATGAAGATCTGTCAGGAGAGAGTTGCTGAAATGCTGAAACTTATTCGACTCATGTATCTATTGTGCACAATTAAAATCATGACAACTGTGAAAAGAGTCCCAAAGATTAACATGAAAAAAAGTTAATCTATCCCAGAGAGCTTTAACAATCTATAAATTCACATCTCTGACTTCCTTTGGGACCTACAGAGACAGCTGAATTTATTTTGATCTAAGAAGAGTCTTTGGGTGCCCCCCAGCAAAATATTTGCAAGCAACTCCAACTTTTGCAAATTAATTCTATGCAGGGTCCAGTAGCCAAGACCCAGAGCTGTGAGGAATAAAAACCAAAAAAACTGCGGATTCTGCGAATCAGGAACAAAATCAGAAGTCCTTGGAAGCTCAACAGGTCTGGCAGCATCTGTGAAGAAAAAATCAGAGTTAACGTTTCGGATCCAGTGACCCTTCCACAGAACTGACAGTAGCTGGGAAAACGTCAGTTTATATGCAGAAAATAGGGGATGGTGTAAGGCATAAACGATAGGATAGAACCCAAAGAGAGAGAAGAGCAGTTGGATAGACAAAAGAGTCCATAACAAACAGGTTAGGAGGGTGAATAGTCATTAATGGGGACTGTTAGTGACTAACAATAGATAGTGTGTAATGGCAGGCCGTGTGGTAACAAGGCCTGGTGTGTGGGGTAGTGGGGTGAGACATTGGAGAGTTTAGGCCCTAAAATTATTGAACTCAACATGGAGTCCAGAGGGATGCAGGGTCCCCAAGTTGAAAATGAGGTATAGTTCTTCCAGCTTAAGATCATCAGACACCATTTCTGCCACCACTAGACACATATTCCCCTCCCCTCCCTTTTCTGCCTTCCGCAGGGACCATTCCCTCTGAGACACCCTGGTCCACTCTTTCTTCACCTCCAACACCAACCCCCACCCCCCACATCCCCCCACCACCCCGCCCCCACCCCACCAGCCCCATGGCACCTTCCCCTGCAACTGGTGAAGGTGCAACACCTGCCCATTTACCTCCTCCCTCCCCAGTTTCCAAGGGCCCAAATATATCTTCCAAATGAAGCAACACTTCACCTGCACTTCCCAGAATCTAGTCTACTGCATTCACTGCTCACAATATGGTTTCCTCTGCATTGGGAAAACAAAGCATAGACTGGGTGACTGCTTCACACAGCATCTACATTTTGCTCACAAAAAAGACCCTGAACTACCTGTAGCCTGCCACTTTAATGCACCACCCTGTTCCCTGGCCAACATCTCTGTCTCTGGCTTGCTGCAGTGTTCCAGTGAAGCTCAGCGCAAGCTGGAAGAACAACACCTCATTTTTCGCTTGGGGACCCTGCAGTTTTAGTTTCTTATTCAATGATGAAACCTGGTGTGAGTTTCATCTACGTTAGAGAATGGTCACAATTAGGCATTAAACATCCTAGTGATCCAATTGTTCATTGTCATATTTGTAACATAGAATAGAAGGGCTTGATTTCCAGCATATTCCTCCCATCAGGATCGTGATCATTCTTCCACCTAACACCGCTCGCAATTCTGCCTATATCTGTGTTACCATCAAATTTTGATAAATGGATTTCTATCCCATCAACTAAGGTATTTAAAAGAAAGAGTGTGAATAGTTGAGAGAATAACAGTATCCTTGCAAGTCACTGCCAGTCATTTTCCACCAATTTGAGTACTTGCTCTGTACGCTACCCTCTCATCCTGCCACTGAACCAATTTCATGACCGAGTCAACAACTTACATTCGTTTCCCTGGGCCTTAACTTTAGCTAAGAATCTGTTACAAGGGGTTTGTTTGTTTACTTCATATCACCACACATTAGTTGTTTTCCTTTTTGGGGATAATAAAGAAGGATTAGCAAGCTGTGTAACAATTGGTTAAAACATGATCTGAATGCTCCTTCCATTAGAAGCAAATGCACTACATTTGATTTGTTTTTACTTGATTTGTTGTTGCCATATGCACCGAGAAACAATGAAAAGTGTTGTTTTGCGTGGTCAACAGGAAGATTATACCATAAAAAGTGCATCAGGGTAGCAGAGCAGAGTGTAGAAGACAGTGTTACAGCCACAGAGAAGGTACAGATGGAAAGGTCAACATTACATTTGAGAGGTCCATTCACAGATCCGAAAACAGTGGGGAAGAAGCTGTTCTTGAATCTGTTTGTATGTGTCTTCAAACTTTTATATCTTCTGCCCGACCGAATAGAATGGAAGAAAGTATAACTGGAGTGGAAGTGGTCTTTGATTATGTTGGTTGCTTTCCTGAGGTAGTGGGAAGTACAGATGGAGTCGATAAATGGAAGGCTGGTTTGTTTGATGGACTGGGCTATGTTCACAACTCTCTGTAGTTTCTTGTAGTCTTGGGAACAGCAGTTGCCATAACCATGCTATGATGTCTCCAAATAGGTTGCTTTCTATAGTGCATCTATAAAAATTGGTAAGAGTCCTTGTGGACATGTCAAATTTCCTTAGCCTTCTGAGGAAGTAGCGATGTTGTTGTGCTTTGTTAAATGTTACATCAATGTGGATGGACCAGAACAGATTGTTGGTAATCATCACTCCCAGGAACTTGACATTCTCAACCATCTTCACCTCAGTTCCATTGATGCCAATTTAGGACATGTCCTCCACTCCACTTCCTGTAGTCAATGACCAGCCCTGTCATTTTTCTGGCATTGAGGGAAAGATTATTGTCTTTACGCAATGCCGCTAAGCACTTAATTTTTTTCCTGTACTTTCTCTCATCATTGATTGAGATCTGACCCACAACGATGGTGTCATCAGCAAACCTGTAAATGGAGTTGGGGCGAAATTTGGCCACACAGTCATGACCGTATGAGGACTACTGTAAGGGCTAAATATACAGCCTTGCGAGGTGCCAGTGTTGAGGATTATAATGGAGGAGGTGCTGTCACTTATTCTTACTGATGGCAGACTATAGATCAGGAAGTCAAGTACCCAGTTACAGAGGGTTACTATGTCTCGGCGTTGGAAATATGTTTGTTTGGAATTATGGTGTTGAAGGCGGAACTGTAGTCAATAAGTAGGACCCGATGAGGAATTTTAATCTAATGCCTTCTGTAAAACTATAAAATATCAATTATGAGCAATCCCCTGTCCACTATTTTAGTTGGCTCTTGGAAAGATTAAGTCAGGATCTTCAGGAATGGTCTACTCTTTACAAGTCTATTCTTCCTCTAATCTGCTGAAAAAAGTCAGTGTTCAGTCATTCTATACTTCATTATAAACTGTAATAATTTTATGATAACACTTGCAGGTAAACTGCCTGATCTGTGATTCTTTGGTATCACTCTCTTACATTTCTTAAGAAAAAAATGCAGTGTTGAGAAATAAAAAATTTTGGAAATTAAACAAACAAGGATTAGTGCCTGGAGCACTTAGAAAATTTCAGGGCATTTTAGTCATTTTTTTATTTCGTTGTTGCATCAAGTGACATATTGGTCCTCAAAATTCCCTGCTTCCGTATCAATTTTATTTTGAAAAAAAAAAAATTAATTGCTTCATGCTATAGTTTGCACAAATTACTCTGTTTTCACACTTCCGAGAGGAGTTGTAGATCCATACAGAGTATCAACTAAACCCAGTCTCATCAAATAATCTCAAATTGTAGGAGAGTAATGGTCCCTTTTAATAGATCTAAATAATAATTTTGGTATACGAGAGCATTGTTTTTTCATCTACTAATGTTTAGCAGTCAACCAATAAAATACCCATTTATTAAGTCACACTCCTTAGGAAAACACATATTATAAGATGCTTTCCACTCTTTCAGAATCATGACCATAATTTGAAATACGAATGTGGAATAAAATTATCAATCTAAAAATCTAATGCTTTTTTTTTTGCTTTGGTACCAGCTAAACATTTGGGGAAGTTATGCAGTGTTTTGAAATCATCCTGTGTGTGCATTCAGAATATAAAGGAATTGTGCTGTAGCTTTTTAGGGCTTCAATAATAGAAACCTTACTATTCGCCATCAGGACATGAACTCTACATCTTAACTAGACCTCATTTCATTTAGCAAGAATCTCATTCAGAGTCTGATTCCAAGCAGCAAATATTATGGAAAGGCGATCAGCTTGAGTTCAAGCTGTTTGAAGCTAATGAGCTGAATTTTACCAAAATTCATCGAAGTGTGAATTTTAGGCAGATTCATAGAGAATTTTGCTCCACGGGCTCGAGTGAGTTGTCTCACACAGTTCTCTGCTAGACACCTCTTTACGGATGCAATATGCCCAAAGTCTCCACTGCTGTCTGGGGTACAAACAGTAAAGACCAGCTTCTGAGACAACGTAGGTGGCACTAGTGACACTTCATTGGAAATAGAATTTCACAATTATAACTGTATTGGACTTTGCATCATCATCTGTCTGACTGACTGTCATTGTAACTGCAGCTACAATAATGAAGCTACAGAGACTACCCATCCTTAGCCCAATACCATGTTAGAACTCGGTCTAGGAGAAATGCTACTATTTCCCTAATGCCCAGTGTAAATTGTACAATGTGGGAGCATCATATGCCAGAAAGAATTTAAAAAGTTGGTCATGTTAACTTTCGTTGAACAGGAAAAAACAAACAGAAAAGCTGTATTTTGTTTCTGACAATAAAGTGAGTCTGTTGCCTTTTGAACAATGAGTTTTCAGTCCGTGACTGATGACCTCACTCAACTTCTGCCTGGGTTATTGTGCTTACTACGGCGCCACTCTATCATGCTGAAGGTCATGTTCCTCTGAGTTCATGCTCTCATCTTCCTCGTCTGAAGACTGCACTCACTGTCCCAGCTTTTCAGCATCCATCAAATCCCCTCTTTACCTGCTCCAGTTGTGCAGCGTAGAGCATTTTGGATTATGCTCTGTCTGCACTGATCTGAAAGGCCCTCCAAGCTCCAGCATTGGTACCTTATCTCTGTAAGTTCATTGTCTGCTCTACGATGGAATGGGCTACATTTCCTCTATACTCAGTGTCAGTCAGAGATTCCATAAAGGAGTCATTGGCAGTGGTGATGGAGGGGAGGCCTTGTCCCACAGCATTGGTCTGGCCTTTGAAATGAAATAGGAACATGAGAGTTCTCAAGCATATAGGCATCATGGCAGCTCCAGGGTGTTTGATGCAGATTTTCAAGATGTGATAGTGATAATCACAGTTGACATGTATATTTACTGAATGAAGGTCTTTTTCTGTTGATGAAGTCTGAAAAATTATTATTTAGCCCTCTCAACATCACATGTTCAGAGAATGATAATTGGAATCCCCCAGATTCAATGTATGTTGGCAAAGCCAGCAGCCTGTGTTACAGCATTCACCTTGTCACAGGGAAACACGGAGTGGTGTGATCTGGCACAAACTGCAACAGCATGATAATGCTTCTCAGTTGACAATTGAGGGATCCCACAAGGGTATAAATGGATCTTTGGAAGCAGACACTGCATAAACGTTTATTGCAACTACTACCTTGATGGATTAGGATGGCAAACCACCCATTTAGTTCACAAGCTTTGCTCCAGAAGATGGCACAACTCTGTAACCTTGTCCTAGTATGTCCTCTGTCTGTAGCGGGAAATTGCCTTATTCATCTAAAGAAAATGATATAGAAGATGAATGACACTGAGCCTTCTGTACCTCCTCATTGTTAGAAATCACTGCTCAATGTCCCCTCAGTGTGAAGGCTGTTTGGCAGCCCCTGGAGTTTGCTGTTGGCCCTGGATGCACTGACAACATTAGTTTGTCTTCAATTTCTCTGCACCTTCATTGCACTATGGCCACAGGGTGGTGCTAACCCAACTGCGGCTGGATCCATTGTTTAAGTTCCAATGAACCCATATAGGGATTATCAAAAGCAGAACAGATCCTTAGTAATGTCAGCAGAAATGAGGGTTTAGCTTAGTCCTCAATGCAGTGTAACATGGAGGCCTCCCATAAAGTGGGCTGTAGAATGACTGGACATGGACCATTGACAGAATGCACCTTAGTCTGATGGAAGTGTTGTATGCCATGTAATGCAAGTACAATAGAAGATTTTAACTATGGTGGCATTGCTGAAACTTTTTACCTCCTAACTCCCACACTCACATCTATGTCATACAAGTAAGGCAGCTTGTATGAGCATGTTGGTGAGTACTTACAGTTCAAGTTGAGAGGAAATTATCTCTATCTTCTTGTGCGACATATGAGACCTTGGAATTTCTTTGTAAATGCTTGCCTGTAGGTGATATTTTTAAGAATTACCTTTGCTTCACAGAGAGAGACTATAATCACTGTATAATGACCTGTCACAAGCAATCTTGAACAAGGGGTTGTATTCCATATATTTTGCACTGCTCATGTTTCACATGCAGGGTACAGATATCTTCTATCCGTACCATGTAAATACCTGACTCATGCAAATGTCCCTTGAAAAGCCTTATGTCCCTCACAAGTAGATCCCATGTCTCAGACAGAAAAAGAAAACTTATTTTGCCCATTCTGGGTGTCGTAGAAGCCAATGCTCATATCTGTTGTGCATTTATGCATCAGCTGAGGATGGAAGGCAATTCAGGTTGCACTTGGCAGAGCGAATCACATGCTCAGCTATTAATCTAGGTGACCACCAAACTTTCGTGTTTGTTTCTTCCTTACAGTCCCTGATGCCTCATCAATTCTGAGCTCCCCAGGCCGACAGCTTGGTAATGCCAAACATCATGATGCATTCTCACTCATTGAAGGAGGTCTAGATTGCTGATCTGAACTTTCCCTGCTGCAGTAACTTGGATTCTCCGATGCATTATTGTTTCCCACCCTTATAATGTTGAGTTGCCAAAAGTGCAAAACATTTTCCCTTCTGCATCCCAGCATGCTGCCTTCAGTCCTCACAATTGACTTCCCCAACTTGCTAACTGCACTGCAGGAATGGTCCCTAATAACCCCTTTTAACTTTCAATGAATAGGCCAAGCCCCCGATGGCTTGGAACATTAGTACCTATTGATGACTGACTAAGCTTCTGACTGGTCTCTGTACAGCTCCCCAAATGAATTACCACTAGCCCTTGACTGGTCATACAGCCTATAGAATTGCTTGAGGGCCAATTTCCAGGCTGTAATGATAAGGAACCCCTTAAGCCTGAAAGCACCGTGTGACTACTAGACCATGTCCGAGCCTTTGACTGAGATCAGACAATATCCTTGACCGACAGTTTTGGGTTCCCCTGACTAACAATTGCCCTCCATCACTTGACTGAGGGTTAGTCCTCTTGCCTTTGAAAGATGGCCACTTGATTGAAGCACATTCAGTACGTTAACCATTTAAATAACTGGCACAAATTGAGAGTGTGATTTTGACATAGCACTATGCTGTACAAACAACATAACTGCTTGACTGATCAGTGCAGGCAAACATATCACACATAAAAATTTGTGTTTGCAAGGAAAGGCAAGATTGTAACTTTGAAATTAGGTGGTGAAGTAGCAGAGCAAGACAGAGATTCAATGAACATCAAAGTTAGTGCAAAGTGGGTGAGTGCTAAGAGAGCAAGTGTTGAGCTTTGAAATACGCCTTGTTCCAATGCAATGAGGTGGGTGCATGACCCTGCATGCAAAGTGGCTTCTCAGCAGTATTGCAATGAGAGGTACCATTGCCCATGTCATTCAGGAGCTACTGCAGCCTTCACTAACTAACTCTACAGAAGCTGTTATTTTAACTTGGACTTTTAAGAGGATGTTTGAATTCCTTGTCATTTTATCAACTCTGTAGCTGATACAGAAAACAGATGGAAATAACAGCGTGGCATGTTCAAGAGAGTAATTTCATCTTATGAATAACCTTTGAAAAAAAATCAAATGTTATGAATAACTAAAGGATAAAAATTGGTCAATTGGCCAGTTTCACTTCAACAACTTATGTAAATAAGGGTACCTTGATGGAATATCCTGCAGTGATTTGACTATAAGTCAATCAAAGAGAAAAATATTTTTTGCCTCATGTGTGACTGGAATAAAATTTAAACAGATCACGACAACATCTGCCCAAACTTACACATATAAAAGTATCCCAATTATCATTTGGTGCAGTGCCTAGGATTCCCAAGAACGAAAAGAATTCAACAGGCATACTTCTGCCGAGTAGAATCCTTAATTTTGGAAACAGTTTTGGTTTCGTTTCTTTTTCAAAAGTGCTATCACACAGAACCAAATGGATTCTTTCTACCACCAAATCAGCTGTGGCAATTGTTACCTATTAACCAGCGCTGCCATTAAATCATTCACATTTCCGATTGCTCACATTATGTGTAGAACCCATGTAGGATAATGCAATCGCACCAAAGATGAGGGATAAGTTTGGGGGTGTGGGGTGTGGAAAGAGAGAGAGAGAGAGAGAGAGAGGGCACAATTAAAATGGAGTTGGAACAACTTTTGTTTCTTTTACTTGCCTTTAATCAGTCACAACTTTCAAGCATCACCAGTGGCTGCATTGCCTTATTAACTCTGATGATGGGGCTGGCAACATTTTAAAGCGTCCTGATCATTTCTACAGATATGAAATCCAAACAGGCCTTCTGAAAAGGTGTTGCAAATCATGCTGTTTAAGATCTGGAATTGTACATTATCAAGTGTGCAAGTATTGAAATTGAAACTTTGGGAAGTAAGCTGTAAAACTTGCAATGGAATCTGTGCTTGTTTTTGTTTTGACTATTATTTGATCATCAATAACTCCAAAGATGTGCAGGTTAGGAGGATTGGTCATGCTAAATTGCCTATCGAGTCCAGGAATGTGCAAGCTAGGTGGGTTAACCAGGGGATATGCAAGGTTAGGGGGATAGGGTAAGGAGAGGGTGGGTCTGAGTAGCATGCTTTTCAGCGGGTCGGTGTGGACTTGATGGGTTAAATGGCCTGCTTCTGCACTGTAGGGATTCTATGATTCTATGATAACTGCGAAGTAGATCACCAGTTCAATAATTAGTGACTGAGAAGTTAAGAGACAGAGGTTAAAGTTTGAAAAATATCCCCGTTTGGCTAGGGAAACCATTCACATATTCCTCTGAAAACTAACTTTCTGCGACATCGAAAGCAGTCTATTTCCAAATGCAGAACACCTGAACAGTATCTATGCTTGGGCTGAAAAGCAACAAGTAACATTTGTGCCACTCAGATGCCAGGTATTAACCATATCCAACAAGGGACAATCTAACCACTGCCTCCTGATAACCAGTGGCATTGACATCACTGAATCCTCAACTATCAATATCCCAGGAACTATCATTAACCAGAAACTGAACTAGACTAGCCAGATAAATACTGTAACTACAAGAGAATATCAGATGCTAGGCATTCTAAAAGCAAGTATCTCAAGTCCTGACTCCCCAAACCATATGTAATGGTTTTCTCCCCACTTGACTGGATGGGTGCAGCTCCAAAGTCACCCTAAAAGTTTGGCACCATCCAGAACAGGCAGCCTATGTGAGTGGCACCACATCCACAAACATTCACTCCCTCCACCACACGCTCAGTTACAGCAGTACGTACCATTTGCAAAATGCTCTGCAGAAATTCACCAAGGCTTCTTACACAGTTCATTCCAAATCCTCAATCACTTCTATTTATAAGGGCAAGGGCAGCTGATACATGGGAACACCACCATTTTCAGGTTCACCTCCAAGCTACTCACCATCCTGACTGGAAATATTTCTCCATTGTTTCAGTTTTGTTGTGTCAAAATTCTGGAAGTCCCTTCTTAACAGCATTGTGGGATGAAAACAGAAACTGATGGTGAAACTCAGCAGGTCTGGCAGCATCTGTGGGGAGAAAGCACAGTTAATGTTTCAAGTCCGGTGACTCTCCATCAAAACTGACAGCAGCTAGGAAATAGTAGTATTTATGATAAAGACAAGGTTGGGGTTGGGGAGGGTGAGGGGTGGTGAGGGAAAGGGGAGGGATTGGTTGGTGGAAGTAGAGGTGAGCAGGTAGGTTGAGACGGAGTCCAGCAAGAGAGAGAGATAATGAAAGGGTTGGGAAAACAAGGGGAATATTGATACTAGGCAAGGGCAGAAGAGAAACTGAAGAAGTGATAATGAAAGTTGAGTGTAGGAGAGAATGGGTAAGCAGTGCTGAAAGTTATCCATGTTGTGACAGGACCAGACATGGGAGTGGGGATAAAACATGGAATCAGGCTGTCTAGTTATTGAACTCATGTTGAAGTGGCAGGCATCTGGAAGCTTGGGCTCACTTTTACTGAAATATCACAGGCATTCTACAACGAGGTCAACAGCCTACATTTCGTGTCCCCATTGTAGAGGAGACTGCGCTATGAACAGTGAATACGGTAGATTAGATTGAATGAAGTGCAGGTAAATCACTGTTTCACCTGGAAAGTGGGAAGCGATGTGGCTCTACCTACAATGGTTGAAGTTGGCAGCTCATCACCACCTTCTCAAGGGCAACTAGGGATGGGCAATAAAAGCTGGCTCAGCCAGCAAAGTTTACATGCCATGAATAATTTAAATAAACATCTTTTTGAAAGCATATACAATTTCAAACAATCTCTGATGCTAATTACTCAGCAAGACTGAGAACTCTGTAAACACAATCCTTTATTTATTCGTCAATTCTGTCTGGCATATATTTACCAGAGATTCGTGTCACTGTCCAGTTACTGAGGAACTTTCAAGGCTTTTGAGGGACACTGACAGGGTGGAAGACACATTGACTGGTTCTGATAGCAGTGCTGAAGAAGAAGATCATCATCAGCCATGGTAACAATAAGAAATCACTGTGGTGGGATCAGAAAGAACACAGGTGAGCGATAAAGAATGAGATGGATAGAAAATTAATGTATAGGATGGAGGTGTTCATACAAAGACACCACAAAGCAAGAATAGAGTATCCAGAAAGAGAGCGGCATTCTACAGAGAGGACTGCAGATTTAGAAACTCAATTGCAGGTTTAAGGGTACCCATTACTCATCTTCAGTTGAGAAGAATATTGACAAGGAGAAAGAGAGGAGAAAGAAACTATAAACAGAAAGACAAAGATACCTGTCTCACTTCATCATCTGAGGGCATTGAAAAGGATAAACTGGAGGAAATTTGATGATGGGGCACCAATTATCAGACCAGTGACAGCAAAAAAGGAAAGAAAAGGAAAGAAAAGGAAGTAACTCCTTATTCCAGATTCCATTATCTCATGGCACATCCAGCCCCATTTACCCAAAGATCCATAGGTCAAGAACTGGCCTGCTCAGTCTCATGAAAACCAATGGCACAGTGATGAAAGGTATATAATTTATACATATAACTATCATTTTTTGTAATTTGGATTTTAAAATACAGGCATACAGGTTTTCATTAAAGGGTTTTCTTCTGGTAAGATGGCAGTGGAATAGCAATTCTGAACCCAGGGCTTGTCTGCTCCATCCACTTTTCTTTACATTTCTTTTCCTCTCTCTTTTTTCATTTTTTTCCTTTTTGTTCTCTTTTATTTTACTTAACTCTTGTTGAAGGCCTCAATCATGGCGAAGGCATTGGCAGCGAGTGAGTCTAGCATGGACTGAAAGGGGCCCAGCATTGACTTGAGTGGGCCCAGCAGTGCAGACTCATGGCGGCTACATCAGGGTTCCAGGCAGCTTCTGCAATGACAAGGTGGTCCTAGCAATAACTAATGGCTGCTGCAGCAGAAGCGACTTTGGGTTCCCAGCAGCATCTGTATCCATTAATGGAAGCAGTTGGGGAAGTGAGCTTTGCTTTGTACGTGGTATCAGAAGCAGCTGCATTGCCAAAGTGGGCCTGAAGCAAACTCATGGCAGTGGCAGAATTGAGTTTGGGTCAGTGTGGTACCCAGTGGCATCTGAACTGGCAAGGTCCATCAAGGACTCAATGGTGAGGGCATCAGTGGAGGTGAGATGGTACTGAAGAGTGGTGATTTTCATTCCAGCAGTGGTGGCGCAGCAAAGGGGACATGTTCCTGGCACATGAGGAGCACTTAACAAGAAAAACTGTAAAGTCAAACTTTCTTTTCTTTATTTCTTCATTTTTCTGCCTTTATATTCTATGTTTTGGGTTCTTTTCTGTGTTTTAAAATGAAGCTGGAGAGTGGCAACACCATACAACATTTTTCAGCATATTTTGTAACAAAGTACATGACAATAAATAATCATTTCAAATAAAAGAAAGTTGGAGAGTCCTTCCAGAAAAGTGACACAATCAAGAATGTGTTAGAGAGCAGATAACTATAAATCCCTGTGGTGTTAATAACAAGCTGTTTATATTATGCTGTTACAGATAGGAAGATAATTGTTTTTTCATAGAGCCCAAGTCAATACGTTTAGTCAGAGCTTTATTTGAGTTAACCACTCTCTATAATACACACATGATTACTCCCTGTATTTATGCAGCTAATTTACACCCAATTAACCCTTAATATCTCCATCTTCTGTTCCATTACATATCACAAGCTGTCAGATCAAATGAGATGATCATCTTTGTATTGGGTAAAATAAACACATCGCCATCAGCTTTGTTTTCAGTTTGGAAGAATCTAGAGTGAGGATTTTTTTAAAATTTCAGGCAGAAGATACAAAGATTGAGTCTAGAAATCAGTTCTGATTCTCTCCTAGGAATAGGGTCAGTTAATTCAGCAGAAGGGTTTAAGCTAGGAATCTTCCAAGCAGGAGAGTTCAGTTAGAAATCTGAAGGTTATTAGGCTCTCACATTTGTGGAAAAGATCCTGTCAGCAGATTCAGAAAGGATCCATTAAATTGTCTCCACAATCCAAGACCAAGAAACTGTCAGAACTCAGTTAAGTAGAACCTTGCAGAGTTGAAAGAAAGGGTGATATCCCTGAAAATGAGTCTCTCTCTTGGGTAGTGTTAGCAAGTGTATTGAAACTGTGTTTTGCTGTGAGTTTTAAATCTTGCTAGCCATCTTCAATACGTTATTTGCTTGATTTGATTTTCGTTCTCATTTCTTCTTTTGTGTAATCAACTTCTGTTCTATTGTTAAGGAAAGTTTGCACCCTCCTGTGATGAGATCTCAGTAATTAACCATCATGTTAACTACCCTAAAAGATATGTATGATCTATCAAGTCAGACTTCACTCTCAGATCTGACTTATCCAGTCGTACCATCAGCTAAGATTGCAACAGCAGATACTTGTGAACGGGAATAGACAGTCGATGACCAATTTGCTGCAGACCAGCACAATAACAATCAGTGGCTATGGCCATAGATATGGTATCTGCCATCCTGTTTAACATGGTGGAATAGTGGCATGCAAAGTGTACATGATCATGCTACTGGTCTGCACGGATTCATTGGGGAGATTGAATCCCCATAGAGATGGCTACTCTCTCCATTGCACCGGTGTTTACTCATGTTCATCTGTGAAGGGTAAATCTTTCATTGAAAGCCCAACTAGTTGTCTAAATGGACTCACCAAAATGTGAGAATTTATGCTGGTTTATAGCCATAAGTCCTGTGACAATACAACCTTAGAAGTAAGGAGGTCCTCTGAGGAAATATATTCATGCATATTCACGTGTGTTCGAGCCCTGGCAGGTAAAATAATTAGCAGGCACAAAGTCACTATCTCGGCGATCGCAACACTCAGACTGCACATCATTCAGTAAATGAAGAAATAAGATCAGCATAGATGTGCGCCAGAGACAGTTAGAATGGTCACCAGCTGTTTGTCTCTCCGATCCCAGTTGAGAGGTTTGCAGATAATTGGTTTAATTTCTATGGCATATGATGCAGCTTTGAGCTGAACTAACTATGGTGGCCCTCCTTCAGTCCTCTCCCATACATTTTTGTGCTCTATTACACAGGAGTCCAACAAAACAGACTTGAGTAATGTGGGTAACGCATTTAGGAAGTTGACATAAGACAGTTACATCACACTAAATAACTTCAGGATGGTTTGATGCCTTCCTGGTGCTAGGGACAAGAACATCACAGAGTGGCTGGAGACCATTCTTCTGTGGGAGACTGAACAGCCAGTAATCATGGTCCACATTGGTACTAACAACATAGGTAAGTCCTGATATTGGAATTTATAGAACTAAAAAGTGTTTAATAAGATAGAGCACGCAAGTCTACTTAATAACAGCCATGCTTTAAGGGTAGTAAATTGGCATGCTTAGGGGACTTGCTAACTAATAGATGACAGAGAGTTAACATAGAAATACAGAAAATAGGAGGAGAGTAGGTTATTCAGCCTTTGAGCCTGCTCTACCATTCGTTATGATCATAGCTAGTCATCCAACTCAATAGCCTGTTCCAACTTTTCTCTCAATAGCCTTCAATCCCTTTAGCCCCAAGTGCTGCATCCAATTTTTTTTTAAAATCAGGCAATGTTTTGGCTTTCTGTGGCAGAAAGTTACAGAGGCTCACCACTATCTTGGTGAAGAAACTTCTCCTCGTCCTCAATCCTAAATAGTTTACCCATATCTTTAGGCTATGACCTCTGGTTCTGGACTGTCCCACTACTGGGAACGTGCTTCCTGCATCTATCCTGTCTTGTCTTGTTGGAATTTTATAGGTTTCAATGAGGTCCCCCTACATTCTTCTGAACTCCAACAAATATAATAATAACTGATTCAACATAGCCTCATACATTAGTTCTGCCATCCCAGGAATCAGTTCCTCAAATAACGAGATCAAACTGTACACAATAATCCCATCAAGGCTTTGTATAATTGCAGCAAGACATCCCTGCGCCTGCACTCAATTCTCTCCCTAACCAACTGCACATACCCAGTCTAGCAGCGATGTCCTTCAGGACTTGGCCCATTCAGCTAGTAGTTGTGCTCCCAAGCCACTCTTGGTGCTGGATATTGAAGTTGCTGCCTTGCTTCCTCCAAGTGCCATGAGGTTATAGATTGTGTTGGAGTATGATTCTTCTGCTGAAGAAGAATCTGTTGCCCACAGCATCTTATGGGTGCCCAGTTTTGGGTTACTAGGAGTCTATCTCATTTAGCACAGTGATAGTGCGACACAGAGTCATACAGCACAGAAACAGACCCTTTGGTTCAACCTGCCCATGCCAGCTATGATCCCAAACTAAATTAGTCCCACCTGCCTGCGCGTATCCTTCCATAAACATTTCTTATTCATGTACTTATCCAAGTATATCTTAAACATTGTAACTGCACCCACAGCCACACTTCCTCAGAAATTTCATTCCATACATGAAGTACTCTCTGTTTGAAAACAAAATTTTTCCCTCATGTCTTTTTTAAATCCTTATCTTTGCACCTTAAAAATATGCCCCCTAGTCTTTGAAATCCTCCACCTTACGGAAAAGCCAACTGGCATTCATCTTATCTAGAGGTTATAACATCATGAGGGTTCTAAGGTCAGTTCTCAATCTCCACTGATAAAAGTCTCAGCCTATCCAGCCTCTCCTTAAAACTCAAACCATCCATTCCCTGCAAACTTCCTGGTAATTCTCTTTTGAACCCTCACTGGCTTAATAATATTGTCCCTGTAACTGGGCAGCCAGAGCTGGACATAGTACTCCAATAGAGGCCTAAATATAACATCCCAACTCCTACACTCAAAGATCTGAGAAATTAAGTCAAGTGTACTAAGTACCTTCCTAAACACCCTGTCTATATGTGGCACAAATTTCAAAGAATTATGTTCCTGAAACCCTTGGTCTCCCTGTTTTACAACATTTCCCAAGGCCTTACGTTCAATTGTTTGTTTTATGAAAATGTAATAACTCGCATTCATCCAAATCAAACTCCATCTGCCAATCTTTAGCCCATTGACCCAATTGATGAAGATCTCATTGTAATCTTGGATAACCATCTTCACTGTACACAATAAACATAAATATTGGTGCCATCCACAAACATACTAACCATGCCGTCTAGATTCTCATCTAAATCATTTATATACATGACAAACAAAAGTGGACCCAGCATCAATCCCTGTGAAACACTGCTGGTCAAAGGCCTTCCATCCAAAAAGCAGCCCTCCACCATCACTCTGTATCCTGCCGTTAAGCCAATTTTGTATCCAATTGGCAAGCTCACCCTGAATCCCATGTGATCTAAGTTTACTAATTAGTCCACCAAGTGGAACTGTGTCAAAGCCTTGACTAAAGTCCAAGTAAACCATGTCTACTGCTCTGCCCTCATCAATCATCTTTGTACTTGAGTCAAAAAACCAACTTTTGAAAACTCAAGTGAAACATGATTTCCCTTGCACAAAACCATGCTGACTATCCCTAATCATTCCTTGCCTTTCCAAATGCTTAAAAATCTTGTCTTTCTGAATCACTTCCATCGACTTACCCACCAGTGAAGTCAGACTCACAGGTCTATCGTTCCCAGATTTCTCCTTACACCCTTTCTTAAACAAAGAGACAACATTAGCCACTTTCCAGTATTCTAGCATCTCTCCTGTAATTAGAGATGATGCAAACATTTCTGTGAATGGCCTCAATTTCCTTCCTAACTTCCCAAAATGTCCTGGGATACATTTGATCAGGTTCCAGAGATTTATCCACCTTTATATTTGCCAAGACTTCCAGCACTTCCTTTTCTTTCATATGAACGATGTTCAAAACATCAATATTTACTTCCCAGAGTTCTCTAGCCTCCACTTCTGATGTGAAATATTCATTCAATGTCTTTCCCATCTCCTGAGGTTTCGTACAAAGAAAGATGACTTCTTTGAACTTTAAGGGGCCCTATTTTCTCTCCAGTAGCTCTTAATGTTTCTGTAGAATCTTTTTGAAAGTTTCCTGTTTATCAGCTGTCCCTTTACCTGCAAACAGTCTACTCCAACCAACTTTTGAAAGTTCTTGTGTCATACCATTAAAATTTGCATTACTCCAATTTATGTAAGGTATACTCAGTATGAAGCCAAGCTCTTGCCTCCACAAAGATTGTGCAGTGGTTATTTTTAGCGATACTGTCATGGACAGGCTCATCTGCAAGAAGCAGTTTGGGTGAGGATGATATCAAATATGTTTTTTCCAGCATGTCCATTCCTTCACCACCTGCCGCAGACCCAGTCTAGCGTATATTTCCATTAGGGCTCAGCCAGCTTGGTCAATAGTGTTGCTGCCAAACAAGTCTGTGTAGGGGATTTCAATGTTCATTACAAAGAGTTATCTTAGAGGCTTTACTTTTCAATTTACTTCCCTTTAGTCTGTTTTCAGAACTTCATCCCTCCTTTCCCTTGATACTGACATTAACCTTGTACTCTGGCTGATCACTCTTCCCCTTAAGAAGGTCTTACAACCACTCAACAAATTCCTTGATCCCAATACTAAGGAGGCAATAGATACGAGACAACCTTAGTATCACGTCTGCAGCCGCTGAAATGTCTCAGGGTTTTCTTCTGTCCTGCTCGCCAACCAATGAGCCTGTCACTATTCCAATTTCACTGTTTGAATTTTTTTTTTTAAAATCTCAGCTTACTCCCGAGTAGAGATGTTTTCCACAGGTCTGATTCTCTCCACTGCTGAAGAAGGCTCCTCCAAATTCCATTTCTTTGTTGTCCCTTTGAACAGAGTTGTGCAATACAGCTAGGAAATGAGAAGAACAGGAATCAAATTTCTTGGCTATAATCAAACAGAAATCAGAGAATCCAGATCACTGGCTTGACTTCCAAGTTTTGCACACAAAATTTTACCCTTTAACTCAGGAAGCACCTCCAGGTTCACAAGATTTATACTGCAAATGGCGTGGACAAGACAAAACAATAACCTTTATACTTTGATCCAACAATTTGCTGTTCAACAATTCATTAATCATTTTTGAATTTAATAGTTGAGTGACTTAGAAAATTATTACTGCTCAATATTTCAGGCCTTTACAGGTTTTTACTCAGTTCACTGTCTTTAAATAAATGATGCAAAGGGAGTATACCTGTATATTTGATTTGCAGTTCCCATAATCATGTTATTCATGCTTTATAATTTATATTAGAAGAAAACAGAAATTAGCAAAGTCCCAGAAACCTCTATGCAAAAAGCATGACACACAATCAAGTGACCAGAATCAGATCATCCAACAGTCACAAAGAATATATATGTATCAGAAGGGGAAAAAAAATGTTTAAACTTACAGAAAGTCAAAGATGGCAAAAGAAAAAGAACAACAGGTTGATGTTGTGATCAAGATCACACTTCTTTTACTATCATAGAATTGAATAAGTCTGAGATTTTCCATTCTGAATGTCATCTGTTGCAGTCTTCCAGATATGCTGCAAAGGAATTGCCACATCTTTGATCAGTCACAATTTCTGAACAATGACATTCTTCACAACAATGTAAACATTTGCAAGTTCAGTAATCTATCGACCAGATATTATATTATAGAATCCCTACAGTGTGGAAGAAGGCTATGCAGCCCAGCAAGTCCACACCAACCCTTTGAAGAGCTTCCCACACAAAACCACCCTACATTTCCCATGGCTAATCCACCTAGTCCATAGATCCATGGACATTATGGGCAATTTAGCCTGGCCAATCTACCTAACCTGCACATCCTTGGACTGCGGGAGGAAACCGGAACATCCGGTGGAAACATATGCCGACACGGGGAAAATGTGCAAACTCCACACAGACAGTCACCCAAGGGTGGAATTAAACCGGGGTCCATGGCACTGAGAGGCAGCAGTGCTAAGCGCTATAACAAGCTATTAAAGATGTCAAAAAAGCTACTCAAACTGGTGTCTGTAATATTGTATGATTGTCAAATTTTAGTGAAACTTGAACATTGCTGATTGGACCAGACTAGTTACATGACACCATGTTGAAATTAGGTTCTAACAACAGCATATAAAAAGTTATGTAGCACCAAGGATCTCTCTCAAACCCAGACCTAGCACTCACTCTTCTCAAATCCATCTCAGTCCCTGCTACTTTTGCATCCCAACTTCCTACTCCCTCCTCAGTCTCACTTCAAGAAACACTGCCAGCCTCCCTCACATGGCCCAACATCCAACTCCCTGTCTACCCAAACTTGTTGCCTCTTTCTTCTCAGTCCAGACTGTTGTGCCTCACCTGGGTAGCCAGCTGAAAATCAAGCTCTGCTATTCTCAGAGTCATCATAAAATTTAGTTTTTTTTAAAAATCAAATTATACAAAGTCCCCAATTTATTTGATGGATAGATCCAGGCTACTTTTTATTATTTTAAAAATACATTCTAAAACACCCCTAACACACAAATACAGATAGACACAAATAAAAAGATAAAGTCACCATAGTCTTACAAAGACTCAGGTGACATAGGATGCCCTCTCATGAGAGGGAGCGATGACTGGTGGTGGTTTAACCAGATGGTCATAATGCCTCAGCGAGGGGAAACATTGAGATTGAGACACCTTCACCGTAACCTCATCTGGTCGGGGTATTGAACCCATGCTGTTACCATCACTCTACATTGTAATTTGTTTTCTCCAGGCTCTTTTCACTTCTTCACAGGAGGCAAAAAGTGATTGGTACATTAACTACAAAGTCTCAGCTTACAGCAATTGAGGAGGGAAAATGAACTTGTTTTCTTCAGGCTTTAGGTATTTCACTGAAAGAAAGACGTAAGACCCGTCCTTGAAGCAATCTCAAGGCTTCTGATACTTGTTACACTTTCACATGCTGTTCAGCTCACAGGAGCTAATCAGATAGTTCTTGCTTGACTGATGACCTTTGATATTCACAACTGGTCCGAACTCTGCAAACCAACCAGCAACCTGTTGCTAAAATTTAACTTTGTATATTGCCTGTGGTGCCAACGAATCTACATACAGCCTTATCCACCAGTTCAAAAAAAAGCAGTAAAAACTCAAGTTAGAATGAGTTTCTGTAATTGATTTTTAAAAGCATAGTAATTGTTTCTTCAGTCCTTTTCTGTAAAACAGTCCTTATTCCATATTAGTCCATAATTAAAAATATAAATGCAAAGACGCACAGCCTTTACAAGACCATAGTCTCCTACTCCCTTCCTTGCCTTAGTTCACAGAGCTTTAATGTCATTAACAACTGTCTTAATGACTTGCTGATAAACCATACCCTGTGAAGGAAGTGATAGTGGCTTTATCACATCAACATGAAAGTAATTTAGCCCATAGTAAGACATACATCCTAAAATCCTGCCCCATCCCACCAAAGTAAACATCAACCATTCAATTGTACCCAATTTACTTTCCTTCCAGATTCCTATTCATTTGCATGCTGGTGACAAAGCCGTGATAATATTAAAGTTCATCTGCTGATGAAAGCAGCATTCCAAAGTCATTCCAACAGTTTCAGCTTATTTTGTACTGAGGTATCATCTGCATGGTGACAATTGAAGCAACCCTCCTAACCCCTGAAGTAGTGATGAAATGGAGGGGCTATACCAACTGAAGAGAAAACAAGATGTGGTGAAAAACCTGAATAAGGAAAAAATAAATATTTAAGTAATGGGGTGATAAGAGGTAGACAAAGGGAAAGAAATAAGTAGTTAAATGTTCTACAATAAGACTAGAGACATTGAAATATTTGTGGAATTGAACGGCCGGGGTTTCTACTTTTATAGCCACTGTCCTGTGATTTGCCTGTCCATCAAAATGAGTGAGGTATATTATGAGTGTAACCCCCTCTGCCTGTGAAGGGTGGCAGTGGTAGTAACCAGGATGTATCAGCTACCTGTAGGGAAATTATTTCCTGCTTCGCAGGCGAGGAGAAAGGTTACTGTATGGTGTCTTACAATATTTACAGAGGGGATTTCAACTGGTGCAAAATTCTTGTTCCAGATGAAACTTTTCACAATGTACCCAAAAAAAAGTAGAATGTATTCCTTTCTGGAATAGTTGAAAAATGCATTGAAGAAATGCAATGAAAGAGAAAAGGAGTCACTGACTGTCAATGTAATTACTATTCCAATCCAAATATCATAGAATCCCTACAACGTGGAAGCAGACCCTTTGGCCCATTGAGTCCCACCGACCCTCCAAAGAGCATCCTACCTCCTACACTATTCCTGCATTTCCCATGGTTAATCCACATCGTCTGCATATCCCTGGACACTATAGCCTGGCCAATCCACCTAACATGCACAAAAACAAAATTGCTGGGAAAGCTCAGCAGGTCTGGCAGCATCCGTGGAGAAAAAAAACAGAGTTAACATTTCGGGTCCATTGACTCTTCTGAGGACCTAACATGCACATCTTTAGACTGTGGGAGGAAACCAGAGCACCTGGCAGAAATCCACATGGATATGGGAGAAAGTGCAAACTCCAAAGAAACTGTTACCCAAGAGTAGAATTAAACCCAGATTCCTAGCACTCTAGGGCAGTAGTGCTAACCACTGAACCACCATACCTCAGAATTTTTAACCAGAAACCTCTTGCACCATTACCTGTCAGACTTGGTAATATGAAAGACTCTTATTTATTTCAGAATGATCATGCTGTGTTTAAGTTCACAGAAATGTTTCTACTTGCAGAATTTCCAGCCTTAACATCCTTTCAAATTTGCAACCTCAACAGCTTTTGTGCATGTGAAGTGTCAAATGTGTATCACATAGAATTAGGTCAAAAATCAGTGAGTGATTGTGTTAGATAGAAAATAGAAAATAAATTGGACGTTGGTTTCTCTGAATAGAACACTCAGAATTTATTGTGCTTGGATATCATTTGGATTGTAGGTATTTTGTTCATATGTCATGCAGTGACCTTCCGTGATATTGTTGCACTGACTTTGTCAATGATAACAATTTTGATCAGTAAATACGCAATAAGACACAACAATACTTGATTCAAGTGCTTTTTTTCTAATATTAAAGTTATCACATTCACTGCAGCTAGGAAATATGGAAGGAGTTAAATTATTGGTTCTGGATTGTATCAGCAATATATATTCAGTTTTGCAGTTTAGTGGGTAGGGAAAAGGATAAGAAGTAACAAACAAAGAAAGGAATTAAATAAAATGAGAATGAAATAAAAGCATACTGATGGGAAATAATGTGAAGAAAGAGGAAGGAATGGACGAAACAATTTGTTTCTTTTCATGATTAGGTTCAACAATAGATACTGCCCGGGACACAAGGTATAAATCCCCTGCTCTTCTTTGAAACAGTGCAATGGAATATCTTACATCTACCAGAGAGAAGAAACAGGGCCCGAGTTCACCATCACATCTGAAAGACAGCAACTCTGACAGCGCTGCGTTCTCACATATTGTTCTCACATCCCTGGACCCACAATGTTCTGATTTGAGCCAAGTAGGTTATTACTGAAGCTGAAGGGTCACTGGACCTGAAATGTTCACTCTACTTTCTCTCCGCAGATGCTATCAGACCTGTGAGGCTCTCCAGGAATTTGTCTTTTTGTTTCGGATTTCCAGCATCTGCAGTTCTTTACTTTTTGTCTTATGTTACTACTGAGGCAATACCTGTCTCACACGTTATATTAATTTCAGTGACAATTCTATTAACAAAGGCAGTTAAAATGCAAGCTGCGAAGGAATGGAATATCCTTAACAGCAGCTTCTGGTTTCTGATGAAGGGTTTAGGCCCGAAACGTCAAGTTTTCCTGCTCCTGTGATGCTGCTTGACCTGCTGTGTTCATCCAGCCCCATGCTTGTTATCTCAGATTCTCCAGCATCTGCAGTACCTTTTATCTCTGGTTTCTGATGTTTACTTGTGCACGTGTGAACACCGGGCAGCTGCTTTCTGATGTTCCCCATAATATCAGTGAGGCCACTTACATCTCTATTAATATCTCCATAGAATCCAGGCCAGTAGATATAGGGAAGCAATTGTAATATTCTAACCTCATCTTGGAGTACAGGCATTCATCATGAACCTTGAAGTTTTCCCTTGACAGTTGCAAAATGTTCTGAATCGCTTGATAAAATATTTTTTCACTGAATCTATTACACTGTATGCAAGCAACTGTTTCCCTCAACAATATGTCATGAAATTATACTATTCAGCATTGACCATGTACTACAATAGCACTTGAAATTTTATAATTCTATTACAGAAATGTAGAGTCCATGGAACTGCTTGGCTTGCCTTCAGATTTATGTGAGAATGGTGCTAATCAAGGAGTGCCATAATAACCAAGCCAAGATATAATGGTTCTTTTCATAGTCAAAGCATTCAATGTAAGAGCCTTTAATTTTTATGATATATCTTACGTTGTTAAGAACAGATCATTTACCAAAGAAAAATTAAATCTGCTTCAACCATAAATCTTTTGCCTTGTGCATAGAATTACAGAGAAATTACGATTTAGAAACCAGTCCATGTCACCATGTGCCTTCTGAAGGATCAAATAGTTCTAATCATACTGACCTTCATCCACTTATCCAATCTACTCCGAGCGCTGTCAGAATTTCTGCTGCTCCACAAATTCTGTGAGTGAATTTCAGTCTCACAATTCTCTGGGCAGAAAGGAGTGCCGGTCTATTTCATTACAGCTTATCAACTTTAATTATATTCTGAACAGAAATTAATAAAACTGCTATAAATTCTTGAAAGATCTGAAAACCAAAGCTAACATCTTGCTGAGATTCAGCAGTATTATTAAGTGACGAAGAACCATATATTTTGCAATACCCTTTCAATACAGTTTTTAAAGGGAAGGACAGAACTAAGACAAAATTTAATAACTGCTCTGGTAAAATCAGTAGATAGTATTCAATTACAAAGCAAATCTAACAAATAATTAGTTCTGGTTCCATTATGCTTACTGATAGTGTTTCAATTTCAACAATTAAATATTTCTTGTTTTCTTATGGAAGAGTTATAAAAATCCATAATCCTTTTTTGCAACCTTACTGCCATTAGCTTGTGATTGCATCATGCATATGCATGATCTAGTGAAAAGAAAATCTACAAGCTAATGTTCTCAATCATGGATAAAATGATACATCAGAAGAATATAATAATATTCAGACACTGGTATACAATCAAAAGGAAGATTGGTTCATTTGGAATAGGCAATAAAAGATAAAGCGAATATTATCTTTGAGTCTTAGCTGCATTGCCCAGTTCCATCACACAACTAGTTTTTGCAGGGTGAGAGCTATAAAATAAAATAAACGTCAAAATGTACACAGCAGCTTGTGGAGAGTATCTTTTGTAGGGTAATAGCATGACAGTCCCTTGTGAATCAGAAGTGGATAGCCTGTGATATCAGTTTATGTCCAATGCTGACTTGGCACATGACCTGCCATTTGGAACCTCAGTCCCTATTAATACCCTGTCGAAAATATGTGCGGTTGAAGTTTTCAGGTCAGGGTTTTTTCACTCCTCTGTGCTGCTGGAAAGATAATGGAAGTTCTGTGTTGTAGAAGGAATTGAAAGCTCTTCCAGTGAGAAGGTAATGGAATTGAACATCTTCAGAGTGTTATGTGGATTTCAAAGCTCACACAGGAAAAAAAACTTGATCTCAGTCATGGTGGCTATCATATTAGTTCCTCAGGCTGCAATATAACAGGGAAATGGAGCAGGATAAAACTGTTCATTATAGGAGAAGGAGTGTAACTCTCCACAAAGATTATACATTGTTATGGTCTTCAGTAACAGTTCTCCTAGTTCCAGCTCAGCGAGAACATTGTCTGAAGCTGTTACGTATCCACTAAGTTTGTTGTTGAATTGTACCATGCCCTCAAACCAGATCTGCGACCATACAGCAAGATGAGGATGGTTCTGCCAATAGCTGTCAAGCTTTTTTTTAATGTATTCATATAATTTGTTTATCATTGACTGGACCAGTATTTATTTCCTGTCCCTAATCTCCCCTGTGAAAATGGTGAGAAGATTACCATCGTATTTACCTCGGAGTTTCCAACCTCGAGCCAAAAATACCTTAGCATCACTTCCTCGTTCAGCATGCATTGTAACAACCGGGAGGTCACTGAAGCCCTGCAAGCAAAGAAACGATATCTCTATCCTTTGACTTTCCTCTAAGCAAATGCAAACAGGACCAACAGGCACATTGCTTCACCAGGGCATCAGGCTTTGCAATAGCGCAGGGAATAATTCAGGCATGACGGTCATTTTGTGAACATTACACCCATTGGAGAGAGAGAAAAACGCTGGAATTGAATGGAGTTCCATTCCCAAAATGTGTAATTGGTGTGTGACCACGCACAGACTGTCATGTTGGTGATATCCTGTTAATCAAGCAGCAGTTAAGATGTAAAAACCGAAAGAACTGCAGATGCTGTAAGTCAGGAACAAAAACAGAGTTGCTGGAAAAGCTCAGCGGGTCTGGCAGCATCTGTGAAGGAAAAATCAGAGTTAAAGTTTCGGGTCCGGTGAGCCTTCCTCAGAACTCTGTTCTGAGGAAGGGTCGCCCGACTTGAAACATTAACTCTGTTTTTCCCTTTACAGCAGTTGAGATGTCTTCATTATGTGCCAATGAGGCATTCCCATCATTTTCAAGTCACCACATTGAAGTTGAGGTGGCTGGTCAAAAGATACCTAATGTGCCCCCTCCACAACCAAACTTGTGGACGGCATTCCTACAAAGGGAGCCATCCAACAACTCATTGATCTGTCCGTCAACATCCTCAAAATAAAAAAAAAAAATTGTTCTGTTGACAATTGGGGATCAGCCTGTCAGTACTTGCAAGAACATAGATTTTGATTTGTGATCTTCTGTTGTTTTTAATAAGCTTGCAATCAGAAGAGCACAGCCTTTATTATCAGGCCTTTGACGGCAGACAGAAATGGCATGATGCCTTGGAAAAGCTGCTCACACAGGAGTTCATCCTTGGACCTCACCAGCTCAGCAGTTGTCTGAGATGACTGCCGGACAGTCAACAGCAAGGGCATTAGTGGGTGGCAATAGTGTGAGCAGAAATGCTGAGAGAGGTTGCGATCTTCAACGAGAAAATGAAAAGGAGAAAAAGGAGGAGGTGCCCAGGACACCATTGCACCAGATGGTTTGCCTCTACACATTTCACCCGACCCCATTTCCTCAGGAAAAAAACTCAGATCACTATTGCTCCACACTTTCTCACCTTTTCCTTCATTTATTGAAAATTATCACAACATTCACTTAGCTAATAACCTGAAAGCAAAATACATAAACCAAATATTATCCAGCAACTTATTCTGGAAAAAATATCCAGTCTTCCAAACAAAACACAAACCATCATTTTTATGCATTCCCCTCACGCATATCTTGCAGGTGTATTTGCCTGCTCTATTGTTCCTGTGCAGTGCTGCATAGTTGGTGGAAGGTTGTAAACTTTTGGTGGGCTAGATAGCAGATGGCTCTGCATGGCATCTTGGAAAAGCTTTGAACCACGTGGGTTTATCTTCAGACTTCACCAGCTCAGCATGGGCAGTAGCTGTCTTAGCTGGCTCACAGCCAACAGCAAAGGTATTGGGGCAGGGCAGTGGTGAAAACACACATGAGGCAGGATTGTAGAATTCTGCTCCATAAAGCCAATAACTCACTTTCAGAGTGATATCTCAGCAATCTGCTGGAGGACTGATTGTTGGATTGCTCAGAGGCTTGGTGAAACTCCTTTGAGCATTGCAATCCAGAACCATCTTGGCAGTGGTCTGAGCCTGAATAGCATACAGAGAGGACCAAAATGACGTAAGTAGTAAGAGTTGGAGTAAAACATTTGACTACCCGAGTCTGCTCCACCAGTGAAAAGGAGTCATGGCAGATGTGATTGTGACCTTAAATCCACTTTCCTGTCAGTCCCACAAAGATCTTGACTCCTTTGCAAACGAGCTTTGAATATATTCAATGATTCAGACCTCACAGTTTGCTGGGTAAGAGAATCCAGATCACTAGTCAAATAATTATAAAGATATTCCTCTTTATGTCCATATCAAATGGGAGATGTCACAAAATGAAACATGCTCTCAGCATCTCTGCTTTAAAATCTCCTCAAAACCTTACATCTCTCACTCTTCTAAACTGCAATAAGTGTAAATCCAACCTGCTCAGCCTTTCTTCTTCAGACACATTCCTCAACCCAGGAATCAGCCCAGTGAATCTTCTCTGAACTGCTTCCAAAGAAAGTATATCCCTTCTTAAGTACTCTCTTCAAACTGTAGAAGAACCCCAAGTGTTGTGTGACCAATACGCTGAACAGTTATAGCATAACTTCCTCTGTTGTTACACTCACACACTAAAGCAATATTCTGTGTACATTCATAACTACTTGCTGAACCTGCAAAATGACTTTTTTGCAATTTGTGCAATGGGACGCTCAGAACTTCATGCATTCTATAGAATTTCACTATTTAAATAACATATAGCTTTACTATTTTTCCTGTAAAGTGAACAACTTCATATTTTCACATATTATACTCTGCCTACTAAACTTTACCCACTCACTTTACATTTCCATAGCCTTTTACAGACTCTTTGCATCCTCCTCATAACTTGCTTTCCTACCTATCGTCATATGAACACTACATTGTCTACATTCCTGTCAGCCCCTTCCATCAAGTTATTAATAAAGATTGTGGATAGTCAAGGTCCCAGCATTGATCCCTTTGGCAGTTCACTAGTTACAGTTCTCCAACTTGAATAGAGCCCAAATATCCCAGCTGTCTGTTTCCTATTAGTTAGACAGTCCTTCATCCAGGATAATGTATCACTCCAAACCACAAGTTTTATCTTCTATAGTAACCTTTATGAGGCACATTATCAAATGCTTAATTGGAAATCCAAAGACACAACTTCTACTTGATTCTGCTTTATGTTCACTGATAGTTCTTTCAGAATGGAACACTAATAAATTTGTCAACCTTATTTCATGTAATTTTAATTTACAGCTGCCACTGCATCAAACTCAATTGTGGAGGGAGTGAATGTTGGAAGTGATGGATGACATGTCTATTGAACAAGTTTCTTTGTACTGGCTGATTTAATGCTTATTGGATGTTGGAGCTAAAACCATCCAGCATAAGTATGCTATCACACTCCTGACTTGTGCCCTGCAGATGGTGTACAGAGTTTGGGGAGTCAGGAGGTGAGTTATTCACCACAGAATTGCCATCCTCTGATATGATCTTAGAACCGTAGCATTAATATTCCTGGTCCTGGTCAGTTTCTGGTCAATGGCTATCCCCAGGATGTTGACAGCGGGCTAATCAGTAATAGTAATGCCATTGAACGCTCAGGGGCAATAGTTGGATTTTATCTTCCATATAAATTTTCAAGCGCACCCAAATGAGCCAATCTGATTACTGTAGAGTCAACTTCAGAATTTTCTGTCTCTGGGTTATTGCTCTGATATTTTTATTTCACTTCCTTTTTCTTTCACTGCTATAAATACACTTTTCTCCAAACACCTTCTCTGATATAGAATGCCTTTAACATTTTAAGTGATGCACTTGCTGATATTTTTCCTCCCGTTGGAAATACTTACTACCACACGCACATAGTGGAACTTCTTTCTGATTTGAGAAGATCCAGTGAACGTTGCTTTTAATGGATCCCATAGAAAGGTATCACTGCTAACACCATGACTCCAGCAATGAAATTCTGGTCTTTAGCCTTTTTGTCTACTCTAGTTTTCATTGCTTGTTGCGAACTTTTCAAAGATTTTTTTCGGTCAGTTCACATGATCACCAGCAAATTCTAAGCTAGAAGCTGAATGGCCTATTTTTTTTCCCCAATGTTTGTCTGTTATTATCCATCTGTTTCAAAATGTCCCTTATACTGGCACCACATAGGCAACACCACCTTCAGAGCTCATCTTGTGTAAAGAATACCATCCTTACCCATAAATGCAAATATCTCCAAATGATAGAATCTCCAACTACGACTGCGTGTCCTCCCCTTAGATATTTTCCCATTCCATGATGCCTTGGTTAGCATTCTGACAAAGCTTCCCACAGTCATTTTCCTTATTCTCATAGATATCGAGCTCTTTGTACCTATTCGCAACAGACCAGTGTCTGGTCAACCTCCTTCAATACCTTCAGAGATAGTAGGAACTGCTGATGCTGGAGAATCTGAGATAACAAGGTGTAGAGCTAGATGAACACAGCAGCCCAAGCAGCATCAGAGAAGCAGGGAAGCTGACGTTTCGGGTCTGGACCCTTCTTCAGAAAATGATATTCGTTTTCTGAAGAAGGGTCCAGAGCCGAAACATTAGCTTTCCTGCTCCTCTGATGCTGCTTGGCCTGCTGTGTTCATCCAGCTGTACACCTTGCTATCTCCTTCAATACCTTGTCTGCATTCCTTTTATTAGCCTGCCTGACTGACAGTCACAATCTCCCATTTAACAATTTGCCAGTTACTTGTAGTTTATTCCATCAATTAATTGATTACATAGCAGCAGATATATAAAGTATCTTGATTTACTTGATAGTAAATTAGTTAATAATTAGTTACAGGGATTAATTACTAAGCTACCAGCATCTTTGAACACTTGAAATTTCATCATTTTGTTCATTTTCCTTTAACTTACGCATAGTAAAACTTTACTAACTCAAGCTCAACACTAATGACTAAAGAAGCTAAATACATGAGGGAATATCTAGATACATAATCATAATGTGTCAATTTCCTCAGATTCCTGAGATGGTGTTTATACTTGTGTGTTTCATGTTCTCCATTTCCTTTTGTGTGACTATATATTGTTGCCCCTTGGTTTAGGTTACTTTGTGCTTATTTTTCTCTTCTTATTCTCACCAAATTATCATTACTGCTCTGTTCATCAGATTCTCTCAGCTTTGTACATGTTACCATAATTTTTTTTTAAACTCACCATCTACGTACTTCTATTTTAATGCAATGCTTACCTAACGTTTGGTCATTGTTATGAACCGTACATATCACTAGCAACAGCTAGTGTTTGAATTTTGTGATACGTAGCCAGATAAATCAACATTTCCCAATTTACAATAAAATGATTTTCATCATCTCATTCTCATTTTCCACTCTGTTGCTCTCTGCTGTTAGCTTCTCTCCCACATTACAAATCTCATATAAATTAGGTGAATATAATTCTCCACTTAAACCTTGAGATAATTTCGGGCCCATCTAATTTGCCATGCAAAAATTATAGGAAACAAAATTTCTCATTTTAATGCAGTATGGTTATAATAGTCCTATTAATAAAATGAAAGAGAACTGAATAATGCATTACCATTCAGTAATTGGATCAGTAGTAACACGAGATCTGATTACACACACATAATACTATAAGAGCTGCATTTATTTTATTTGAAATATAAATTAGAAGATGGAAGTTTGGACTGCTGTGCCACAGAGAATGCACCAGTTTTTTTGTGGAAAAGTGCGGTATTCACTCATAGTTACACAAGAACGTGGAACTTTAAGAGAAACTGAATTTGATACTTTTATAAGTCTAGCTGACAACAGGTGCCCTAGGATTGTAAAAAAAACACCTGGCAAAAGTTTTTGGTTAGTTTTAAATCACAGTTTGTCACAGAACTGAGAGGAAGGAACAGTTGCATTCAGATCTCTAGAAGCCTGCAAGACAAACCAGATCTCTTTCTCCTTCTGAGTGGAAGAAAACAAACACTAAAATACTCCAAAAAGAAGAGTTTGCAACTCAAACAAAAACCTAAGTAATGCTGACTGGCTACTGAATTAAGGATCACCATGATAGAAACAATGAACAATGCTCAGTAGCAGCGGTATGCGTAATCTATGAGATGCATTGCAGAAATTCATCAAAGATCTTTAGATAGCACCTTCCAAACCTATGACTACTGCATTCTAGAAGGACAAGGGCAGGAAATACATGGGGACACCTGCAAGTTCCCCTCCAAGTCACTCACCATCCGGACTTGGAAAAATATCACTGTTGGGTCACTTCATTGCGTTAAAACCCTGGAATTTCCTCCCTGAAGGCATTGTGGATCAACCTACAGTATGTGGACCGCAACAGTTCAAGTGACAGCTCACCACCACTTTTTCAAGGGCAACTAGGGATGGCAATAAATGCTGGCCAGCATGTGATGCCCATGTCCCATGACTGAATTCAAAAAATCATCAAAAAAAGTTCTAAACCTGCAGAAGCCCAATACTACCTTTCTACGGAACACAGGAGATCTATTGTTTAAAATAACCACAAGTTAGAGGATTTCAGAAGTCACACAGACACCAAGTTATAGTCCAACAGGTTTATTTAAAATCACAAGCTTTCAGAGCACTTCGAAAGCTTGTGATTTCAAATAAACTTGTTGGACTATAACCTGGAGTCGTGTGACTCCTGACTTTGTCTAACCCAATCCAACACCATCACATGTTAGGGGAGTACAACTTGAAGGGTTTGAAAGGATTTATTTAATACGTATCTGCCAAATTTTAAAGATCTAGCAAAAAATAAAATGCAGCATCATTATGAATTGCTGACTCTAATTTTTTGGTTGGAAGCGAATATCAACAGACAATATGTGCTTCCAGTTCTTAGAAAACAAGGGGAGAGAAATTGGAATGCATTGCTTAAACTGCTCTCTTGCATTAAAGCAGCCAGTTTTTCCCACGAGCATTTCCAGAAACCTTAGAGCCCATACATCCCACTGTTGATGATGAAATAACACCACAAGTGTTAAGAAAGTCAATACAGTGTGGAGCTGGAGGAAAACAACAGGTCAGGCTGCAACAGAGGAGCAGGAAAGTCAACTTTTCAGGTCAGGACCCTTCATCAGGACTGATGAAGCATCAGCAAAGACCATTTGATTTTAATTTTATTTTTGATTTTTAATTGTGAAATGTTTCTTCCTTTGGGGTTGTAGAATTCCAATTCTTATGCGTTATCATTTTATTGATTTTTCTGGAAATTTGTCAGGTTCTGGGAAAAATTACATAGCTGTTAGAGCCAGCACAAGCAATAGGTAACTTGGGATCAGTTTTTGACTGTACAAAAAGCTATTCAGCTCAACAAACCTGTGCTGGCTCTAACAGCTGTATAATTAGCCCCACCCTCCCTCATTGATCCCATTGAATGGTGGAACTGGCTTGATGGGCTGAGTGACCTATTCTTGTAGCGATGTTCCTGTGTTCCTACGATGCTGATCTTTTATCTAACATTGCAAACTTGATCCTTTTTCTCCTATGTTTTCCATCCATATTTCTGCAAAATTGTTATCTTGTCCATTCTATTTCTGAATGAATGTGGGTATGTTTGGATTTAAAAGGGGTATAGTTTGAGTTTGCACATTAGCAATTAATAGCCAATTTTATGACATATTTAAGGATTAGTTTGTTATAATATGGAAGCTTTGTTTTCTTGTTTATTGATGAACCCTAATGTGAGTTTCTCATAAATTTAGGTCATGATTAAAATCAGAAAAATTAAACACAGTATTTAATTTGAATATTTTCATATTTGTGATGACTTGTGGACTAGTGGAGCCTGATTTCCAGGGTATGTTTCTCATCAAGATACTGAAGAAACACAAGAAGCATTCTTTGAGAACATGGAATCAGGTGTGTAAATATGATAGAAAAGTTTAACATTTTATGCAATGCTTTTCACATTAAAAAGAAATCGGGAGCCTAACTCAAAAATTTCATTCAAATGGCAAGAAAGGTTTTACTTACTCATTCCATGCTAGAATGTGTTGAATTATTATTGCAAAAATAGAACATAATACCTCTGCTGTGAACAGAGGGCATGAAAGGCACACAACAATGAATGCGCAAGCTATAACTTTCATTATCAATTTTATTTTGCTTATGTTGAATGGGAAAGAATTGAATAGGCATTTAGTAGCTTTCTTTGCTCAAGACTCTTTTCCCGCTAGCTGTTTTCAAGTGTGTGCCCTCTGGATATGGTCATGAATAATCACTGCAAAACGGTAAATATGCATATAAAGTTCCTATTTTCCAGTATAAGATTAATTGTGTGTAAACTAGAGCCTGTAGTTCACATCTCAGTGTATTCTGTCTCCTAGGATATTTGGAAATCTCGATTTCTTTATTCATTTCTTCGGCTCATAGTTGAACACAGAGCAAAATAGAACAAGATTACTACAGCAACGCAGCAGATAATAAAACAACGCAAATTATTCAACATTGCCTACATCAGCAGAGCAAGGCTTAGTCACATCATTGACCTTAGTTTTCTGTAATTATCTGTATCACACAAGAGACCCTTAGAAGAGTCAATCATTTCTTTTCATACAGAGATGAAATTTATATTTAACACATGAACCTGCTTGATATAATTCTGATTATTAAGCAGAATATTTTACAGCTCATGCTGAGGCGTTTGGAAGAGGAAGTAACCAAAATCTGAATTTTTAAACCTCAAGTATATTCCAGGCATCCACTAAATTTTCAAGTGCAGTCAGATGTTACTAAGCTAGAAGCTGCTACAATCAGCAAATGATTGAAACCTTCCCTCGTCGAAGGGATTCTGTACTTATACTAGAAACACAGGAAGTGAACATACAAGTACAGCAAGCAATTAGGAAAGCAAATGGCATGATGGTGTTTAATGCAGGGGAATTAGAATAGAAGAGTAAATATGTTCTGCTGTAGTGTACAGCTGTGTCCACAGTACTCTTTGTCGAGCTTAGAAAATACAACTTGCTTGTTTTTTCCACTTCAAACTGCATGCAAAACCTATGTCCATCTTCACCCACGTTTTATTTTTTGCACAGTGTTAGCATTCACAGTACAGTTTGGAATTATAGTGAAGTGTAGGAGGAGTGGACTTACAAGAGGAGACCCATCACAGATACCCAACTCTCAAAATCATTTAATGGTCACTAAATTATACTCCTCGCTTGTACTCCAGAACTAACTGCATTCCTAGCCAAGCTGTTCCAATACAGCTATTATACCATAATTTGCCTGACAATTTGGAATATTGCCCATGGATGTGCAGTACACAAGGAGCAGGAAGAGAATTTAATTACCACCCCATCAATCTATTCTCAATCATCAGCAAAGTGATAGATGGGTCATCAACAGTGCTGTCAAGTGACATTTGCAGAGTAATAGCCTGCTCACAGATGTTCATTGTGGGCTCTGCAAAGTCCACCAAGCTCCTGACATCATCACAGCCTTGGTCCAAACATGAACAAGTATCTGAACTCCAGAGGTGTGACTCAATGCACTTGATCATCCTGGGAGCTACTACTGACCAGACATTGAACTGGATGAAGTACTTAAATACTATGCCTACAAGGGCAGATCATAAGCTAGGAATTCTGCAATGAGTAACCCACCTTCTGTCTCCCCAAAGCAAATGACAGGAGTGTGACAGAATGCTCTCCATTTGCTTGGATGGGTACAACTCCAACAACACTCAAGAACATTGACACCCTGAGGACAAGGCAGACAGTTTAAATGACACTCCATTCACCACCTTCAATAGTCACTCCATTGTGATTGGTACACAATGGCAGCGGTGTGCACAACCTACAAAATGTGCTGTAGTAACTTACCAAGGGTTCTTCAATAACACTTTCCCAACAATGACCACTACCATGTAGAAAAACAAGCTTTAATGAAGTAAATGCATGGAAATATCTTCAAGCTCATCTTTAGGCTACACACCACACTGATTTTGAATTATGCTGCAATTCTTTCACGGTAGCTTAGTCAAAATCCTAGAACTCTCTTCCTAACAACAGGATTGGTATTCCTACACCCCAAAGGCTGCAATAGTTCAAGAAAAGCAGCCCACCCTACCTTCTCTGGACTATGAGGAATGAGCAATAAATGCTCGCCTAGTGTGTTACATGGAAATGAAAAAATTAAAACCATCCCCCTCAGATCACCTTCACCCATGCCATTTCCCTGTCCCCTTTCACTCTCCTATATCAACATTACGCACCTCATATCCCTTATGCCTCCTCCATCTTCTCTCAGAACTTCATAATACCCACATGTCCTGGTAGATTTCTCATATACCTCCAGCATCTACCGTCTATCCTCAAGAAACATATGATGGCAACAGGAATTGTTTTAAATGGAGATGTAAAAAAGCACACCTACGATAATAAAACAAAACTTTCATTCAAAGGACTGCCATTGGTACTTCAAAATGAAACTTCTTCAATGAGAAATGTCAATCCTTTTTATGGCCTTTAAGCCGTACTAACAAATAATCATGTACTCTGAAACCACATCAAAGGCTAACGATGTTATTACAGACTTCTAAAACTATCAACTCATTCCACTGAACCAGCTATGTCAATAACAATGAGTACTCCAGTGTCTTATTTTGGAATTCAGCCAAGCACTCATAGTGGACAAAGCTATCAAAATATTATTGCAATTGCAAGAACACAAAATGGAAAGAAAGGATGTTCCGTCCATTTAAAAACTGATACCTGTCAATTGATGGAGCACAGCAAGTGCTCAGATTTCATTTTATCTTTTAAAAGCAGGGGATGCTTTTATCACAGTCGAAGCTGTCTATACAACTAAAGGTCAATGCCAAATATGACAAGGTAAGCTTATCAACATATTTTTCAATATTTTGCAGAATTTCTTCTTTGGAAGAAGTACTGTAATACATCTTGATATGATCCCAGCTTACAGTGATAGTTGAGATAGATACGTCATACTCCAGAATGAAACCTTGCTCAAATCGGTCACATCTTCAATTTTATTTTAATTTGTTAACATGGAAATTAGTCACTGAAACAGTCACACAAGGTCATGGATATTCTTTATTAACAGAATGTAAGTTCCACTTACTCCTCCTCCCTCTTTCTACGACAGTATAAAACCCATCACCTTTCCATTTCAAAGAAGTGACATATTGGACTGAAAACATTAACCCTGTTTCTGTCTCTATAGATGCTGGCAGACATGCAGAGTTTCTCTGGCACTTCCAATTTTTATCAGTATTTGTATCACATATTGCCATGGAGCAAGCCCAGTGCTCCAATTTTGGGCCACTTTTACTTTTAGGGACACCTCCTCAGACCAACAAAAATTCTGCTCAATATATATATATACACACACACACACACATCTGATGCTGCCAAAAAAAGAGCCTTTTCAGCAGTTTTGTCTTTTATTTCAGGTATCCAGAATTTTCCTTGCATAATAGCAGCATAGGAAAATTTTATAGCAGTAAACCTGTCAATTTAGCCTATTGCTCCTGTGCCAGCTTCCTGAGTGAGCTATTAATTTATTGGAGTCTCAGTTCCATGCTTGTTCTCTTAATTTTTATCTTTTTATTAGATAATAATCCATTCCCAATTATGGATTCTGCTTTCCTCTGGAGTTTATGATACAGCATTTAATGCCCTGACCAATCGCTACACGATAAAAAAGATGAGTTCTAATCACACCCTCATTTATAGCGTTTAACTTAAAAACAGTACAAAATTGTCAATGATGTCTTTATTGTAAGAATATTACCTACAGGAAGATAAAATAATACTTGTATTATGCTGCCAGTGACTGCTATTGAAAATGCATTTAGAAGTTGCCATAGTTACCAAGAAATCACAGTGGAAAAGAAATATTCAGCAAGTTAATTACTTGTTACAATGTGAAAATTATTTCTGCAGACAAATATAACTTGTTTTTCCCAAGGATTCAAATCAGGTATTCACCAGAAAAAAACAACTTAATAAATGGAGTTGCAAATTTGTCAGCTTTATTTGTTCCAGAGACCTTTCTTCAATTTTCCTTGTTCACCAAAGTGAGGCATAACAGTATTGGAACATGGGAAATTTCCTGTTTTTGCATCCAATGTTAATATTGAACACTGCCTTATTCAACACAGTGCAGGGACTAGCTTTTGTGAGCTTAGCAAAAGCTAAGCCTATCTTTCTTTGACAACAACTGGGCAGTAATGGACCCCACTCATGGCTGCAATTATTTCAGCAAAGAAATGTACAGACCAATCAGATTTCATTCATAACTGCAGGTAAAGGCAAACCAACACCAACAAAGAATTTACGTATAAACAAATGCATTATCAATTTCAAATCACATCAATTTTCTCTTACTATGGGACAGAGAAAAAAAATTACTTACACTACAGCGAGCTTCACACTTTGATTATTAGCATCAAAAGAGGATACTGGGGTTATCACTTCGCTCTTTGGAAATATTCTTCCAAGCCTTTAATAGTAAGCTCGTGCTGGAGCCAAAAAATGCAACAAAAAAGTGCTGTGAGTAATTTAAATCACAGCATTCTTTTTTGCATTACTTGGTTTATGAATCACAACAGATGATGTTGCTCAACCCTTTGGCAAAAACAAATTCTAATTGTGAAGCTGACCTATTTAACTTGCTCTCAACTTGTAATCAACCATGAATTAGAAGATCAGCTTCACTTGTGGAGCAATATTCATTCCATTAATGACTGCACAGCACCTTCTATAAATATTACAGCTTGGTTAATTAATCTTGACATTTTGTTTAAAAGTGCCAAATGAATGGAAGCCTGACATCGTTTATGTAAGGCCAAAATGTCATTTCCTTTTGGTGGATATCTTATTGACTGGCAGTCAGTATGATTTTTGAAAGTCGCTGATCAAAGCTGCAGCACTTTCCATACCCAAAAGCAGCTCAGATAAATATTACGAAAGTAAAAAAAAGCCAAATGAACTTCTTTCTGATATGTCTGTCAAACCGAACTTATTTAATAACTAAATTCATTCTTGCAGACAAAATCTGCTATTTGATTGAGATCTGAATGTCATTCTATGATACTAAACATATCCATATGTTATTAAGAGATCAATATCTTATAATATTGTTACTTCAATACTACAGTAAAAGGGGATTAAAAACTAGGTACTTGTTCAAGGGCATCAATTTTCCTTCTCAAAGCATTTGAAAGAAATATCTATAAAGGTTATCAGTAAGGGCTAATATCAATTACCAAAAATGGGTATGTGACTTGGGGTTAACCCATGGCAACACAATAATTTGGTACTGCCTGCTGCTCATGTCAATGATTACATCAACTAATCAGCACCAACCATGCTGTCCATTGGCAGGGGCCAGTATCATGAGTGACTAAGTTTTAATTTATTGTTTTCTTATTACTTGGATTTACATAAGTGAGACCTGTGTTTATTGGAACAGGATACCAATAGAATTTAGTTCAGTTAGGGAATAGTTAGTAGTTAGGGGGAAATTGTTCAGTTTGTTAGTAATTCTGTTAATGAGTTCACTGTTAGAGTTAAGTAAATAAATTGTTCCTTGTCACTTATAAAGTGATGCCAGCTATTCCTTTCTTTTAACTCTTTTTAACAAATTACAAGGGGCAAGGCAAGCTTCTTTGGGTGTTTTGGATTTAATTATTAGAATGGAACCTCTTCTGCCGCCATAACAGTTTGGGGCTGGTGTTTTGGTTTAATTATCAGAGGGGTTCAACATTCAACCTCCCCCTCCTGACACTATTATTCTATGAATGTCGGTGACAGAGATAATGTTGAGTGAGAATCAATCACTCAGTAAAGTGAAAGATCGAGTGAGTAAATAAATTTTGCCAATCGTACAAAGATGATAACTAAAGACATCCACCCTAAACAACAAATCATGGGAAGAAATGATTTGTCACACAACGAGTTGTCTTCCATGATGGATGTCCACAAGTCCACCAGATGTTATTATGGGACAAAAAGACTGAAAGAATTGTTGATCTGGAAATCAGAAACAAAAACAAAACAGAAATTGCTGGAAAAAAATTCAGCAGGTCTGGCTGAATTTATGGAGAGGAATCAGAGTTATTGGAGAAAGGAAGAAAAATGGGGTGATTGTTTTGCAGAACACCTGTGTCTGCCTGCAAGAAAGATCAAGCTTCCTGTTGCCTGGTGCATCAACACAATGCCTGTTCCCTGGCCAACATCTCTGTCTCAGGCTTGTTGCAGTGCTCCAGTAAAGCTCAGTGCAAGCTAGAAGAACAGCACCTCATTTTCCACTTGGGAATTCTGCAGCCTTCTGGACTTAATATCAATTTCAACAATTTTAGGGCTTGAGGCCATGTCCTTACCCAAACTTCCACACATCAGGCCAAGTCATCACGTGGACTGCCACCACACACAACCCATTGTCAGCTACTAATAGGCCCCATTAGCAACTATTCATTCCCCCTGACTGACCTTTACTCACTCTATTGTCTGTCCAACTGTTTTTCCCTCTGTTTGGGGTCTATCTCTACCTATTGTTTACCCTCCCCCCTCTCCCACCCCATTTTCTGCAGAAATATCAACCTTTTCTTAGCTACCATCAGTTCTGAAGAAGTCACTGGACCCATAATGTTAACTCTGATTTCTCTCCACAGATGCTGCTCGAACTGCCAAGCTTTTCCAGCAATTTCTGTTTTTGTTTTGGTTGTGATGTTATTGGGACAACTTCCTGAGTTGGCAGAGAAGCCATCCTCTATGAAAGAATTCAGGAGATTAAGACTATGGGCCAGCAACAATGCTTACCTGGAATGATATCCTCTGTGAAGGCTATCCAAGAGGTAAAAAATCTTACCTTACCAATAATGATGACTGTTAAATGCTATATAATGATACGCATGTTTGTACAATGGGTTAACTATGGGAAAAGAAGTGGGGGAATACATTGTATGATATAATGGTTCTGGGGGGGTTTAATTCTTTCTGGTGCATTAACTCAACCTATTTGACCTATGTCACACACAGTCAGTGGGTGGAGACTTGCAGTGCTACTGCAGTATTCAGAGGGAGCAAATGCATCTGCCGCAGCTTTCTAAGGTCCTTGTGATAAGTATGTAAGTGTAGTTGTACCTATTGCTATCACGCAGTAAACATTCTTGCTATCTGACCACTGTCTTATCTGGTGTAGCCAGGACCGAAACAAAACAAAGTCAAAGTCAACGGAGGATTGGTGGCAATGAGCTATCTAAAACATTCCTGACCCAGTACTACGTATATATAGAGATGACAAATACAAAGAGAAACCAGGAGTTGTCATCTGGGAAATACCACGGGTGCAAAGAAAATACTTTTGGTGTGGTTTCAGTAAAAATGTGGAGAAATTTTCCCCTCCCTAGAAGCGCAAATAATCAGACAGGTCAGCACTAGACAGTAGCTTACCCCTTCCCCCTCATTTCAGCAATTAAATCCTAATCAGGAAGGTCCATGGTTAAACTTCCCAATCTGCCAACAACTAAGATCCTTAAGTGGTCAATTCACAATCACTTAAGAGCCTCAACATGTAACTAGCCTGATTACCTGCATTCTCAGATGGTGAAAATAGTGGCCATCTTCCCGATATGCTGCCTTTTCACCCAATTTGCCAGACTGGGAGATCTTACATTTTATCCCAATCAGGAGGCAATTGGAGACACAGACGGAGGGCTTTTAAAACACATCTTCTATCCTTACTTCTGAGGCGCCTGACACCCCTTTCTCTGTGCCCTACCCTGAGATCTGCCCCTCAAAAAGTCTTACCCTTTTGTCGTTCCCTGCCTTTGTTGCTGTTCAGCCAGCAGCCTGGGGCTTGAATGCATCATTGTTTCATACAGTGGCTCCTAATCTCTGATTAGCTGTCAGCTTCAGGCTGGATGGAATATCACGGCCCCAGGACTTGATGAGATATCTACTGCTCAACACTTAAATGGCTAATTGGAACCTGACCTAATTGACTTTCTTGTTGGTAGTGGCAAGATTCTCTCTCCCTTAATGATGCCCATTCACATACTTTGCCTACAAAATGGAAAACCACATTCAACATATCTTTGAACTTTAAGAAGCAATAAACTAAGACAAATGGAAATCAAAAACTATCAAATAAAAAACAGGAGTTTAAATTGTCTTTCTGCTTTCCAACACAGATCTGCATATCTAACCTATCATATTCCTACTGACAACAGTAAACCTGATCCCAGTAAACCCCATTTAGAATACTGTGTCCAATTTTGGGCCCCACACCTCACGAAGGACATACTGGCACTGGAGCGTGTCCAGCGGAGATTTACACAGATGATCCCTGGAATGGTAGGCCTAACATACGATGAACGGCTGAGGATCCTGGGATTGTATTCATTAGAGTTTAGAAGGTTGAGGGGAGATCTAATAGAAACTTACAAGATAATGCATGGCTTAGAAAGGGTGGACGCTGGGAAGTTGTTTCCGTTAGGTGGGGATACTAGGACCCGTGGGCACAGCCTTAGAATTAGAGGGAGTCGATTTAGAACGGAAATGAGGAGACATTTCTTCAGCCAGAGAGTGGTGGGCCTGTGGAATTCATTGCCACGGAGCGCAGTGGAGGCCGGGACGTTGAATGTCTTCAAGGCAGAGATTGATAAATTCTTGATCTCGCAAGGAATCAAGGGCTACGGGGAGAGTGCGGGTAAGTGGAGTTGAGATGCCCATCAGCCATGATTAAATGGCGGAGTGGACTCGGTGGGCCAAATGGCCTTACTTCCACTCCTATGTCTTATGGTCTTATGGTCTTATGATCTCCTACTGCCACACGGAAATCATAATGAATAAAAAAAGTCACAGTTTTTTTTATTTATGCACAGACAGAATCTAACAGCCCAAAACAAGGACATATCTATTTTGGAGGGAACATGGAAAATTTAGATTCTGCAACACAAGGTATTTAAGAAACGTGCTTAAACAAATATGTTTTAAAGTAATAGCACTGACCTATAAAACTGTACTGAAATATTACACAGCTATATAAAATCTGCTGTCATCTACCATGTAAAAATAAGGATTGTGCTGCCTGCAACTGCGACGTATGTTTAAACATTAGCAGCCTTTGTACAAATTTTTCTTCATTTAACACTGGTCAAGGAATCTGTCAATCTCCTTATGTTTGTCTTGGTAGTGTGCAGACCAGAATTAATTTTATACTTGCAGAAACGGTAGATCTGCTTTCATTACCTGTTGATGGGAGTCTGGTGCAGCACACTGATGTTGTTGCATGTTACACATTGGGCCTGGGTGAGCCAAGTTGATAACCTGTGAGTTCTCATGCGTTGATTTTCTAAATTCAGTCAGGCTACTTAGTGATGCAATTATTCAAAAGGAAAACTGAAAAGTTGTCACAAAGTTCGTCTCATAGTACTCTTGAAGACTAGAAGTAATGTATATTAGAAGTAATAAGTATTAATGATTATATATATAATTATACTTATACTATAGATGTTTCATGTGAATGTTAAATTTGTGTGTGTTCTTTGATATTATCCCAAATCTCTTTAACAAAAGTACTATTTTATATCGATCTACTCAGAAGGTACCCAGCGCAAGAAAGAGATCAACATTTGGAAAAGATTAAGTTTAATCCACAAGTTTCAAGTTGAAGACAAAATAATTTTGTCCTGACAATTCACAAAAACTTTTATTACTACTGTGCTTGTTGCACCTCTGACTTAATATGTTGAGACGGATGTAACAGGGGATTTTCATGACCCAGTTTTGTTTAACTGGGTTATCAGAACATCAGTGTAAGCTAGTCAGATCATTCTGCAGCTACAGCAAATACCTATGCAATTTTTATCACTAGGGTTATAAATAATTTCCCTCGCTGTAATATACTATAGAAATGCAATTTACTGCAATATAGTGTTGGAGGTTGGAAAAAAGACACTTATGAAGAAAGGTATAAAAAAAAGTCTTGCTAATGGTAAGCAGGAACAATGCAAAAGCTATCAAAAGTGAGTTACTATCTGATAAAAACAATAAAACAGTGCAAATATTCTTTTTTTAAAATTTTTTTCTGGCCATTGTGAACCAGAAGCTACCACCAGGATCACAGATATGCAATTGTTTCTGTGAAAGTAAAATATAGGTCTTGTGCAGCAGCCAATTCTCTATCATTATTTTCAACAGTGAATCTGTATTAGCACATCCTAAGGAAAATGTCACCTCCAATCACATCATGAAGAAGGGTTAGTTATGCAGAGATATATTTCTTAACATGATACTTTTATATCAGATAGCTGTTATTATGTTATATTTTGCACAATATTTTATCAAATTATTATTTGTTCTGGGTCACAAATCTCTGTAGCTGATTAAATTGTGAGATAAGATCAAGTAATATTAAGGTGTGGAGCTGGATGAACACAGCAGGCCGAGCAGCATCATAGGAGCAGGAAAGCTTGATGTTTTGGGCCTCGACCCTTCATCAGA
>JAHRHZ010000289.1:30108102-30149912 GCA_024137785.1 Ginglymostoma cirratum | reverse complement strand
CTTCCCCTCCCCCATTTCTGATGAAGGGTCTAGGCCCAAAACGTCAAGCTTTCCTGCTCCTATGATGCTGCTTGGCCTGCTGTGTTCATCTGGCTCCACACCTTGTTATCTCTGATTCTCCAGCATCTGCAGTTCCTATTATCTCGAGTAATATTAAGCTGAGTTTCAATATTTTAGAAAGTTCCAAAAATTAACTCTTTTGATAATTACCATCCAGCATAAATGATCTGACTACTATGAAAGTGTTTCAAATTCTTCTGTCTTATGTTTTATTTACTAGGTGACTCCATTTTTTATTCTTGAGTCATTGAGTTGGATCTTATAGGGGCCTGAAGAATGTGAGCTATGGTGAGATCTATGACAGAGTTGCACATGAAACCCAGCAAGGCCAATCATAGCACTGGGAGCAACACTCTGCATCTTTTATGCATTTGGCGGGTGTTGAGACAGGTTTCTCACTGGGCAATGGTGAGTTGCCTATTAAGGAGGATTATTGCTTGTTAAATGGTTTATTAACAGCACATCTCACCTCGTTATTGTGCAGCTTCCTGTCTTCCTGACTGTGCTAAACCTACTCGATGTCAAGAGTTCTCAACATGGGAGTCAGAGCAGGTTTCAATGCTGGCTCTGCAAAGCCTCCATGTTGCTCAACAATAATCAGCATCTCAGGGCATGATCCCTGGACACCAACACCCTGCACCCCTCATTGGCATCAGACATATGCCAGTCCCTCAAATTCCCTCATGGCATCTCTCCACTCCATTTTCACAACACTTAGATTGCACAGACTAGCTGCGACAAGGACACTTTGAGTGCAGGCACAGGCACTCAGCTCACAGATTGGACCAGGTGGTGTTGTGGGTATACTCGCTTGCTATTTTAGCACTTGTTCACTTTGGCACCTACCTGCATTGTCAAAGGTTCCCTGCTTTCCCTTGGCATGCCAATTAGCAGAATCAAATAACCTGGCAGCTCGCCATGCTGGTCAGTAGTCCTCAGTCTAGAGGGGCGAATATTTTCCTGCATGGCAATGTGTTTCATTAATCTCGAACCTGCTCCATGTGCCATCAACCTATGCGACAAATGCTCTGCATGTGCAGCAAGCAAGCAGCCATGTCTCAACGTCTCAGGGGAGTAGCCATCACTAAAGTACATGGAGGCACCTATCAGTCAGGTCTGCTGGCACAGTAAGTCAAGGGCAGCTTCCCATACCAGTCTAATGAACTACACATGATCAGGTGTCTCATTGGGCTCGTCACAATAAGGGTCTCCATGCCTCCACAGTCCAGGGAGTGGGTTACATAATGTAGGGTGGGTCCACAGCTGCCAGGCCTGCACATAGGGATAACACAGTTGCGGAGATATACAGGCATCAGTCAGGGATCTGGGCTCTTCTCATCCAAGGCTGTCTGGATAGGTTGCACAAGGGGGTGGGCCATGATTATCTCATTGGGTCTAATCCAGAGAAACTAAGGGGAAAGGGGGATGTGGGGTGGGGCTGACAATGGTGACTGCTGTCACTGGATGGAATTTGAAAAGCTATTCATCAGAGGTACTGACGAAATAAGTGAAATAAAGGTGATGGAAAATAAATAGCAACTACACTGGTAAGTCAATATTTTAATAACCAGGGATAGTGTTATAATGGGCCTTTGATCAGTTCCAACATCTTTGGATTCTCTCAAAGATGGCATCAAATGGAAGGACAGGCTGTTTAGAGAAAAGGCATCTCAATATATGTTACAGTAATGAACAAAAAATAATTTTCTATTTTCTTAACAGACAATTCTCAAGTTTATTCCCATTTTCTATTTTAAAAAATGTTTCCATTTGCGAAAATACAGAATTTGGATGCTCACCAGAACTATCAAATTTTAATAAATGAAAAATTTGGTTTATGGATAGGATTATTCTTCTAAACTATAAATAGAAACTGCTGATTTACACATCCATATCCGACAAATAATTCATTCAGCAATTCAATCCCAAAAATTGGACTAAACATTTTCAACTAAAATCTACTACAAACAATCTTATTGTAAACTGTACCATCACATGCAGATGAGTTCTGACGCTTCATGTTTGTATTCGATGTGAATATCAAAAATGGAAAACTAAGAAGTTAGTTCCATTTGTATTAGGCTTTTTGTGTTTTGATAATATACTTGAATCAATATTGCACTTGAACAAGTGAATGTGATTTGACCTAAAGACCATAAGACCTAGGAACAGAATGGGCCATTCAGCCCATCAAGTCTGTTCTGCCATTTAATTAGACCTTGACTGATCTGATAATACTCAATTCCACATTCCTGCCTTTTCCTCATAGCCCTCGATTCTCTTCATGATAAGAAATCTGACCTTCTCAGTTTTGAATATACTTAACAACCCAACTTCTACAGCCTATTGTGGTAAAAAGTTCTGCAAATTCACTACTTTCTGAGAGCAACAATGCCTCCTCACCTGCCTTAAGTGGGTGACTTTTTGTCTGAGGTTATGCCTTTTAGACCTAGATTCTCCCACAAGGTGAAACAATCTGTCCACATCTACCCTGTCAAGACCCCTATGAAACTTATAAGTTTCAATGAGGTCTCCTCTCATTTATCTAAACTCCAATGACTACAACCCCAACCTACTCAACTTATCCTTATAAGAAAATCCCTCTATACTCAGGATCAAACGTGTAGACCTTCTCTGAACTCCCTCCAATGCCACTATATCGTTTCTTAGAGAAGGGGACGAACATTGTTCATAGTATTCAGCTGTGTTTAGCCCATTGGTATTCTTTATGATAGAATGATTAGGCAGTAGCAATCAACATCTAAACATAAATGGTGCATTTATTATTTAATGTTGAGTACATAAAAATGGTTCATAAAACAGAATTAGAAGAAAATTCAACATATTAACCAGCTCTGTTCATCACTTGATTAATCATGTTTATTACAGCTCCTGAGGGGACTGATTAGGGATAGCCAGTATGACTTTGTGAGTGAGAAATTGTGCCTCACAAACTTGCGTGAGTTTTTTGAAGAGGTGACCAAGAAAATAGATGAATGCAGAGTCTAGACATTGTCTACATGGACTTCAGCAAGGCCTTTGACAAGTTCCTCACAGTGGACTGGTTAATAAGGTCAAATCGCATGGGGTTCAGGGAGAGCTAGCTAATTGGATACAAAGTTGGCTCGACAGTAAGAGGCAGAGGGTGGTAACAGAAGGTTGTTGTTTGAACTGGAAGCCTGTGTCCAGCAGTGAGCCGAAAGGGTTGGTGATGGTTCCACTGTTGTTTGCCTTTTATCTAAATGATTTAGATGAGAATATAGGAGGAATGGTCAGTAAGTCTGCGGATGACACCAAAATTAGTGGTGCAGTGTACAGTGAAGAAAGTTACCTCAGAGCGGACCCAACACTGATTCTTGCGGCACACTGCTGGCCACAGGCCTCCAGTCTGAAAAGAAACCCTCCACCACCATCCTCTATGTCCTACCTTTGAGCCAAATAGGAAAGGCATAGAGGGATATGGGCTTCAAATTGTAAGATTACATATGTTATTACAGTGCCACAATCTTCCCACAGTTTTGAAACTCTGCTGGCCCCCAACAGGAAACATCTAACCTGTCAAGCCCGCTCAGATTTTACAATAATGCACCTTTCATTCTTCTAAACTCCAATGAGTATTGGAGCAAGCTGCTCAATCTTTCCTTATAAGGCAAACCCTCATGCCTGCTCTGCCATCAGGAAGATCAAGGCTGATCTGCTGTGTTTTGAATTCCACATTTCCATTTACTCTGCTAGCCTTTGATTCCTTCATCTAAGATATATCTATCTACCTCCACCTTAAAATTATTTAATGATATCATTCTCACCATCTTCTGAAACAGAGTTCCAAATAATTCTCCACATTCTGTCCTAAAAGGGTAGACACTAATGTTTAAACAATGCCCTTTTAATCTGGACTCACCCACAGGAGGAAACAGCCTTTCCATGTCTACCTTGTTAAGACTATTCAGGATTTTGTTTTTTCTTCTTCTTTTTCTTTTTCAATATCCAGAAGCGCTCTTGCACACAATTGAAAGTTTTTGTTTTCCATCACCAAATCACCTATGGCATTTTATTTTTCATCTATTAATCACTGCTAGTAAATCACCAGTGTATTCCAGTTGATTAACGTAGTGATTCTAACAATGTGAGCTAAGTGAACCTCATAGAATATGAGTTCCCTGACTGAGGCTGTTAATCTGGTCCAATCAGGGAGCCCTGGCTTACAGATATAAACAGGAGTGTCAGGAGCTCTGTTCACTCTGAGAGCTGGCTCTGAGGGAGCTGGATCAGTGTCAAGGACTCTCCACGTTTAAATAAAGGGTGGCTTGGAGACAGGATACTGGCCTCTTTGGAGTTATTTCAATTAATTTACATGGAAAGCCCATGGAGGCCAATGCAAACCATCAAGGTGAGGGAGAGGTAGAGAGAGGGGGACGGGGCTAAATCAAAATGGAGTTTGAGGGGGAGATAAATCACTCCACATCCACCATTCATGATGCAATACACTTCAATCAAGTAACTCCACATTCTGCTAAATTCCAATGGAAACAAGCTGCATCTGCCCAGGAGTCAACTTAGTGAACCTTCTGTGAACAACCCACAATGAAAGTATATTTTTCTTTAAGTAAGAGATTCTAGGTGCAGTCTCACCAATCTTCTATATAGTTATAACAGGGTTTTCCTACATTTACATTCCAAACCTCTTGCAATAATAAAAGCCAACTGGACATCATTGGAAAGTGGAAATCACTCGACTGGGTGCAGTTATAGCTGAAACAAGGTAGGTACCTCTAAGTCAGAAGATCTGGCTTCAAGTCCTGCCGGCTCCAGAGGTGCGTCATAACCACATCTAAAGAACTTGATTTAATAAAATAGAAACCAGACTGTGCCTCAAAACCTGCCTTTTCTGCTGAGCTGCCCCCGCCCCTTTCTCTATTTAAGAAGCTACATCTAGGCAGCTAGGTTGTTCCAGCTGGCCTCTGACAAATTCTAATAGGCCTCAATAGGTCTTTAGATCACCTTAACCTGCTGCTTGCACCCACTTCACACTCCAACCCTCAGAAAATGCCCTGAAAGTGGGAAGATGCTAGGAAACCGGCATAGTGTAAAATTCCTCGCTTGCTCACCTCTGTGCTCACCCATTGGGACTAAAAATTCAGCCCTCAACTGTTTCACTGTTTTCCTTTCCTAACTGTATAATTTAATCACTATTGGATAAATGTTCACACTCCATTAAGCTGTAAATGGAATCTGTCTCATTACTCATCACTGAGTCCAGTATATGGCATGCTTCCTTTTTGGTTCTATGACATGTTGCAGAAGTTATCTTGCACACACTCAGAAAACTCACTAGATTTATGATATGCGGTGGTCTACTTATACCAATCTGTAGGAAAGTTGAAATCCATATGACGACCACTTTGTCTTTGTTATATGCCTGTCTAATCCTTGTGTTTATACATTCTATGGCTTCACAGCTGCTACCACAGCTCTGTATATAACGCCTATTTTGGTTGCCAATGTGTTTCTATCTAAATTAATAAATTCTCCACTGCCTGTATGCCTTTGATTCTATCCTCTCTTAAAATGAAAATTTATTTCATCATTGGTCATCATGTACCTGTTTTCTTACAAAACTTTTGCTGTCCTTCCTATAGCCCTTATACCCTGCTATGTTTAATTCTCAGGCCCAACCATTTTGTAGCCTTCCTTCAGTAATGGTTATCCTGTCATACGCTACAGATTAACTATGGGCCTGTAATTCAGTCATCTTTTTTCCTTGTACTGCAGGTTTTTATATAAACAATGTTTACTTGGACCACACTCCCTAACCTGCGCTTTAGCTCCAATTTTCATTCACGCTCTTTCTTGCTTTAATTAATTTACATCTTTTATTTTTCTGACTCATTTTAATGCCCAGAACATATCTACTTATATAATTCTTCAAGTCTATTCGTTTGATTTATTTTCAAACTATTATTATGCAACTTTTCCACAAGAGCTACACTCCGATCAATCCCACACCCTCCCCCACCATCTCCCATTTGTTAGTTTAAAGTCTTTGTGGCTGCCCTACTTATCCTTTCTCCAAACGTGGGTCAAATGGATACCGTCCCAATATTGCCATATGAAATAGAACCACTCTTCCCTATACTCTCCATTCAGCACCATGTGCACATCCCTAATCTGTTTCTTGCTATGCCAACAGAACCTGGTTCAGATGGTAATATGGAAATATATCTCGTGGGCTCCTTTGTGTTAATTTAGCCCCTAGATCTTGATACTCCTCAAGGGAACTCTTGACTGTCCTTCCCTACATTGTAGTTTTAACATGGCTCGCAATTTTCTAATGATCATCATCATGAATCCCAAAAACACTGAGGACAGGATCTTCCTCAGATCTGAGTGTCGTGGGCTATGGTGGAATTTGTGGCAGAATTGGGCAACAAGTCCAGTGAGGACTATCTCACATCGGGAACAACCCATTGCATCTTTTATATTTTTGCTGAACAGTGAGGCGATTTTTTTTTGCCAGGCAGTGAGGACTTGATAATTTAGGGAGTTATTGCTTGTTAAATGCTGCAGCTCACCTCATTCATATACAGCATCCCATTTTACCAAATGTGCCAAACATGCTGGGAGTCAGAGCTGGTGACTTCAGTTCACCACTTGTTCCAAAGAACTTCCAGGTTGGACACTGGACATATGCATCCCATATTCAAGGACATTGGCATCCAAAATGTACCAGCTTCCAAAACCCTTATGGCACATCACCAATTCACTTTTTTTTCCCTTTATTCATTTACGGATGAGGGTATCACTGGCCAGGCAACATTTATGCCCATCCCTAATTGCCAATAGGGCAGTTAAGAATCAACCACATTGCTGCGGGTCTCGAGTCACATGTAGGCCAGACCAGGTAAGGACAATAGTTTGCTTCCCTAAAGGATATTAGTGGACCAGGTGGGTTTTTCCAACAGTCATCATTAGATTCTTAATTCCAGATATTTATTGAATTCAAATTCTACCATCTGCCATGGTGGGATTCGAACCCAGGTCCCTAGAACATTATCTGGGTCTCTGGATTAACAGCCCAGTGATAATATTATCGTCTCCCTCCTACATACAGGATGTTTCTGCACTCCGATGCTGTATCACAACCTGTACCAGTACTTTCTGTGCAAAGCCGCTGCAAGGTCATTGGGCATGCACCCAGCTAATGGACTGGACCAGGCTGCAACTCAGGACTGTTCACTTGCTCTCATAGCATTCATTCACACTGAGCCAACCTTCAGCTTACAGCATCCTTGCTGTGCATTGCCTTGCTTTGCCTTTTTGTGTTCTGACCCCTCAACCAGAGATACACAGTACTGCTGTATTGCTGTGTCGTTTAGCACAGATGTAATGTCAGGAAGCTTGTCATGGTTGTCAGCAGGCCTCAGTCAAGTGAAGGGAGATAGCCTTTGGTCAGGAGATCTCAGCACAGTAGGTCAAGAGCAATCTCTGATACTGGACTTGGACATGGCCAGTCAGGTGCTTAGAGCAGTCAGTCAGGATACTCTGCACAATAGGGGTGAGGAGCTGAATATCAAGTAGCCCACCACCCGTCTTGACTCTTTCTGACCTACTAGGGATTGTTTTCCTCATGGAATGAGAGAAAAAGGTAGGTAATAAGGGAATTAAAAGTGGGAATTACAGCTGATATTTTTGATGATGGTGGGGAGGTGTCCTGAGTAAGTGAGTAGGCAGTGCAGAGGTCATGTGGGGCGAAATGTCTCAGGGTTAGGGTGGGTGAGAGTGAATGAGGGAAATGTTGCAGGCAGTAGTGAGAGTGATACAGTATGAGCCTTGGTGGGAGGTGGTTGCGGTAGTAGTTTGTACTGGAAACGTGAGTGATAATATGGGAATAGAATCAGACCAGAAGACACAATAATGGTGGGGCAGACAGGTAATTAGCGGAGTTTTATAAGATATCCTGAGAAAGCTAACTCAGTTTTGTGGTGAGAAACCTGCTGATAAACTTGACATAACTGGTATTTAACCAAAAGAGACATACGAATTCAGCCTTAATTCCCATTACAGAAACATTAACTCGGTCTATTTAGTGCAGAGGTCCCAAAATAAAAGATTTATACAGTTTCATCTATTTCCCACAATAACATGAAGAGATGCCTCAGCAGCACAAGTACAGTAAGGGCTAGGCTTGGCAAATCTGTAGGCCTTGCTGGAAGTAAATGAATTCATGCCTCGCCTTTGGTGGATTCACTGTAAATTGCTCTTTGGTAATGGCCTGCTTTCTGTTTGGGTCAGTCAGTTTAATGGGAAACCACTGGTGTGGTTACAAGGAGGCCAAGTCTACCTGCTTTTGGCTGAGATAGTTGAGTTTTAAAATAAAAGCTGAAAACTGGCCAGACAGTAGCTCATTTTGACTTCATTTGTTTTGCAGAGTTGGGACCAAGGTAATTTTGTACGTCCTTCCAGAGGAAAAAAAACACCGCAAAGTCTAATAATACTTGGAAATAAATATTCTGGAGCTTCGCTTTGAGGTACACAACAGGAATTGGACCAGTGTGTGTCATTCACACGTCTTACTGGTTTTCCCTTCGGGGCTGAGAGCTTCACTTGTAAAGGGAACATTGTCAAGCAATCCCTATTTCGCTGAAATTGTTCCTCATTCTTACATCATCAAAACAAAATACAAACATAAAGTTTATTCTCATTTCAGTTTAAATGCAAATATTTGAATTTAAAATTTGGCTTGACTAAGATGTATTTCAGAAGGTTCCAGAGTAAAGAATCCGATACAGAAATGACAATAATTGGAAAAGTTTATAATTGAGAACACTTGTGTTTTGATAAATTTTCATACACCAAGTTATTTTGTTTTACTTTTTAATTGTGATGCACCTTTTTTCTCTGTTTCGAAAAGGTCATCTTGTTATTGTTAATGTTTCTGAAAACAAGAGACTGTGGAAGGTTTGTGTAAACCCCGGCTCATGAATGTGGAAGCATGACTGCTTTAGAAGAACATCAAGTGAATACGAGGTGCTTTTATTTCAGAAGGAGAAGCCATTAAAGCATGCAGTAAGAAGTGTGGAGCTGAAGTTGTGTGAATATTCAGTGCTGTAAGAGAGCCATAAGACCATAAGATGTAGGATTAGGCCATTCGGTCCATTGAGTTTGCTTCATCATTTGATCAACGGAGCAAAGGTTGAGAGGGTCGACAGCATCCAGTTCCCAGGAGTGACGATAACCTACCACCTGTCCTGGACTTCCCACACAGATGCAATGGTCAAGAAGACACAACAATGCCTCTTCTTCCTCAGGCAGCTCAGGAAATTTGGTATGTCCATAAGGACCCTTACCAACTTTTACAGATGCATCATAGGATGCAGACTATCTGGGTACATAACGGCCAGGTGGGGCAACTGCTGTACCCAGGACAGTAAGAAACTAGAGAAAGTGGTGTGCACAGCCCAGACCATCACGGAAGCCAACATTCCATCCACAGACTCCATTTACACTCCTTGCTGCTGCAGGAAGATTGCCAACATCATCAAAGTCCCCTCCCACTCCAGTAATGCTCTCCTACAACCTCTTCCATCAGGCAGAAGATACAGAAGCTTGAACAGATGCACAAACTGGTTCAAGAACAACTTCTTCGCAGCTGTTATTAGACAGATGAAGGGACTCCCTAACTTCAAGTAATGTTGATCTTATTAATGTTGAACTTGATTTGCGCACCTCCTGTGCAATGTAACCTGTATGTCTCACTCTGTCCAAGTACCCTATGATCTGTATGTCCTTACTTTCTATGTTTTGCCCGTACTGCTCACAAACAAAGCTTTTCACTGTACTTAGGTATAAGTACCAATATATCAAATCAAATCAAATCATGGCTGATATGTTCCTCAACCCCATTCTCCTGCCTTCTCCCCATAACCCTTGATTCGGTTACTAATCAAAAACCTATCTATCTCTGTCTTTAAGACTCTCAATGACTTGGCCTCCACACTGCTTTGCGGCAATGAGACCCACTATTAACTACCCTCTGGCTGAAGAAATTCCTCCTCATCTCAGCTGCGAAGCTGTGCCTTCAGGTCTTAGGCACTCCTACTAGTGGAAACATTTTTTCTATGTGCTCTCTATCCAGGCCTCTCCATATTCTGTAAGTTTCAATCAGATCATCGCCCATCCTTCTAAACCCCATTGAGTTACAGACCCAAAGTTCTTATCGCCCCTCATATGATAAGGCCCTCATCCCCAGGATCGCTCTTGTAAACCTCCTTTGGATCTCCTTCAACACTGGCCATCCTTCCTTAGAAACGGGTGCAAAACAAATCATAACACTCCAAATGCAGTTTAATCAGAGGCTTGAACAGCCTCAGCAGTACATCACTCTGCTTGTGCGTTCTAGCCGTATCGAAAGGAATGCTAACATTGGGCTTGCCTTCCGTGGTAGTCTAGTGGTTAGGATTTGGCCCTCTCACGGCCACAGCACGGGTTCAATTCCTGGTCAGGGATTGCACGTTCGGGGTGGCACAATGGCTCAGTGGTTAACACTGCTGCCTCACAGCGCCAACAACCCAGGTTCGATTCTACCCTCGGCTGACTGTCTGCGTGGAGTTTGCACATTCTCCCCGTGTCTGTGTGAGATTCCTCTGGGTGCTCCAGATTCCTCCCACAGTCCAATGCTTCTTGCTTCTCTCTTACCCACTATATAATTTAAAAATCTTGCAATCTTCTTTTATAATTCTTTTCCCCTGTTATTGTATTTTAGTTATCCTCTACTGGTTTTTAAATGCTTCCCAATCCTTTGGCTTCCCACTAATCTTCACCATGTTGTTATACATTTTCTTTTGCTTTTATGCTGTCCTTGACTTCCCTTGTCAGCCATGGTTGCCTCATCCTCCCCTTGGTCTAGTTCTTCTTCCTCAGGATGAATTTCTGCTGTATCTCCCAAATTACCCCAGAAACTCCTGCCATGGTTGCTCCACCATTTTCCCTGCCAATCCGTCCCTTCTGTCAGCTCTGGCCAGCTCCTCCATCATGTCTTGTCATTAATTTACTCAATTGTAATGCTGTTACATCTGATTCCATCTTCTGCTTCTCAAACTGCGGATGAATTCTATCATATTATGGTCATTGCCACCTAGAGGTTCCTTCACCTTAAGCTCTCAAATTGAGTCTGCCTCATTACACATCACCAACTGTTCCATTTCTGACGAAAGGGTCCAGACCCAAAACATCAACTTTCCTGTTCCTCTGGTGCTGCCTGGCCGGCTTTGTTTCTCCAGCTCCATACTGTGTTATCTCTGACTCCAACATCGGCAGTTCTTACTATCACCAACTGTTCCCTAGTTGACTTTACCACAAAATGCTCCAAAAAGCTTTCTTCAGTCCACCTGTATATTGAAGTCCCCCATTATTATTGTAATAGTGCCATTCTTGCAAATCTGTTCTATCCCCTGATTCAATTCCTTTCCCACATCCTGTCCACTACTAGGAGGCCTGAACACAACTTCATCAGTGTCTTCTTCCCTCTGCAGTTCCTCAACTCTACCTTCAGATTCTATACCTTCCAATTCTATATCATTTTTTGTTGCCAATTTGATTTCATTTCACACTAACAAGGCAACTCCACCCCCTCTGCCAGTCCTTTTGACAGAATACGTATCCTTGGATATTTAATTCCCAGCCCCGAACCTCTTGCAGCCTTTGTGATACCCACAACATTGTACCTGCCGATTTCAATCTGCACTACAATCCCATTTCATTTGTTTTGTATATTGCAAGCATTTAAGCACATTCCTGCATTGACTTCCCCCTTCTCATAGTTGTCCTCTTATCTGCTGTGCCTGAAGATAGATTCCTGACCCTTTCCATTTTGTTTATCCTTTAACTTGTTCTGGAAACTCTAATAATCTCTGCTAAGCCCTCCATCCTTTAACCTTTTTCATAATTTTCCCTGCAATGGAACCCACACCCAAAATATTTAGTTTAAGCCCTATCCACCACCCTATTGTGTGATTCGCCAGGGCTTCAATCCTGGCATCAGGTGAATCCATTCCTATCAGAACAGCTTCCTCCTTCCCCAGTGCTGTCAAAGTCCCATGAATTCAAACCTATTTCTCCCACACCAATCTTTGAGCCACATGTTTACCTCTTGAATCTTGCTGACCCTGTGCCAATTAGCTCATGGCTCAGATAGAAATCTGGAAATTACTACATTTTTTTGTTCTGCTTTTTAATTTAGCGCCTTGCTGCTCATATTCCTTCAGCAGAACTTCTTTTCTCTTTCTACATGTATCATTGGTACATACGTGGACCATGACAACTGGATCTTTCCCCTCCCACTCCAGGTTCCTCTGCAGCCCAGATGGGATATTCTGAACCTGGGGACAGGCAGGCAACACAGTCTTCAAGACACTTGATTCTGGCTACAGAGGACATTGTCGATTCCCCTGATTATACTATCCCCAGTTACAAACATATTTCTCTTTTCTCCCCATTCATGAACAGTGACTGTACCATGGTGCTATGATCAGTTGATCATCCTCCCTACAGCCTCTGCTCTCATCCACCACAGGGAACAAGATTCTCAATAGCCAGCTACAGTAAGAAATAGCAAGGAAGAATTAGAACAGGAATCAGCAACTGTGAACTACTGAGTGAGTGGAATGATTTTTCCAAAAAAACAGAAACAGTAGAGAGAGGTTGCATCTCTAAATTTAAAGAGAGAAGATGATTGTAGCATCTTGAAATAAAAAGTAAAAGAACTATCTCACTTGCAGATACAATCACTTATCTTCCCATCTCTAGCTCCAATTCTCAATTCTTATCATCACTAGTCCTTTACAACTTTGTTATTGCATTTCTCTCCATTTATAGCAAATTCTTTATTGTATCCATTTGTACTGTATTCGTTGTATCCCTTCCAAACTTGGAAATGAAAACAATATAAGAATAAAACAAGAACTGGAACTTCTTCCAGTCTGAGTGGCAAAATTGTAAGATTGCTTCAAAGCTAAACGAATAAAATGTGAACAAATAAGAGTAGCACCTCTGGGTCCATCCAATCTGATGATGTCACATCACCACCGTTTCCATTAATGTTTTTTGCCTCCTGCAAAACCCCAAAGCCCATGTGTGACAATGACTTCTGGAGCAGAAAGCTAATCGCCTTGCACCAGATCCTCTGCATGTTGACAGAGCTCCATAGTTTGGAATGAATGTTGTATACAATCATGGATGGAGAATTGGGAAGCCTAGCTCTAGATCCTGATGGTGTCAGATATGCCATCTCTGGTTCCTAAGACTCTTTAGTGCTGTTTGACTAGCCAATGTATCTTGTGTCTATTTCAGTCATGTAATGAACTATTCTTGCTATTAGGACAGGTTCCTCTTCTTATTAAGACTCAATGGTGATCCAACCTCTACCATTGCTTAACAAACACGTACTTAGACACCATATACATTATATATATTATATACATTAAATATATATATATGATATATATATAGAGATATAATGTGGCCTGGATGAAAAGGTATATCACATTTACATGCGTTATCATTTGCAGCCCCTTTTCCTTTTTTTGTTGAAAGGGGCTACTCCTTAGATTTTGGTTGCACTTTAGCCCCATGCTACTGACCTACAGGCACTTTGTGTGGGGAGAGGTGGACATGAGGGTCTTCTTGTGGACTTGCTCTTGGGCCTGGCCAAAGTGTCCGCTAACAGATCCAGGCAGGAGGCCGTGGAGGGTTGATTATACCTGACTGTCTGCCCCTCTTTCATGGTTACATCTGCACTCGGGTGACCCTGGAGAGGGAGAATGCTGTGGTCACTGGCACGATAGAGGCCTTCAGACATCAGTGGGCACTACATAGGCTGGGCAGCATCATTACCCCAGACAATGTTATTTTAATTTAGTAATTTTCCGTATCCTTATATAAGTTCTGTTCACTATTAATTTGTATTTTGTTACAGTGCCCCATTAGTGGCTGTTGAAAAAGGAATAAAAGGAGCTTTAATTTTGGTTTAAAGGAGCAGAAGGAGCTTTATTCTGTATCTAAACCCATGCTATCCCTGTCCTGGGAGTGTGCAGTGCAGTATTGAAGCAGATTTACTTTCATTTTTAAAGATTACTGAGGATGGTAGCAGCGCTTTACTCCAACCACAACCTGCCAGTGGTTAGTTCTATTGACATAAGAAAATCAGAGCTAAAGAAGATTGCTACAAGCTGTACTGCATCATAGACTTCAATAAGGTATAGAAAAGCTGGACATTTGAAGTTCTTCAAGGCATATTTCAAACCCTTCACTAATGTTACTTACACCATGTATGTGAACATCATTAGAGTTTGGGAGAGGGAGTATTATTCACTGTATGACTGCAATGAGACAATATAGCTGAATCTTTGAGTTTTGACAATAGATTATTTTTGCTAGAAATAGGATTGCCTTAGGCATTAGAGATCTGAGATTGTCGATCATCAGCTAGAGAGTATACATGAGAAAATGGATGAGGATTTGAATTATGCTGAGACAGAGCTCCATGACTAACAAGAATAACATAATGGAAAAAATGAGAAAATTTGGAAAAGAACCAGTGGGAAGATCAAAGCCAGAGTTAAGTATCATGGAAGATGTCATACAGAAGAAGTGTGCGAGGAAAGAAATAAAGTCACCATAGTACTAGTCCCTCAGCAGAGAGAGAGATAAGTGGTAGTGGGTCAACTTAAGGGTTACCACACCTCAGGCAACTGATGTTGAGAATTAGAGTCATTCATGGAAACCTCATCCAGTGCAGGAATTAAACTGACACTGTTGACATCACTCTGCATGGCAATCCAGCCAACTGAGTTAACAGACCTCCTTTGGGGAAAACAATGCTTTAAGCACAAGAAGCTGAATCACTTTGCACACATGTTTAGCTAGAGAGACGCAAAACAAGCCTATATAGATGGCTGAAGGATAGGTGTCATACAATAATTCTGGTGAATTATTCTATACCATTCAACAAATCAGCATTACCAGGTCTAAAGGTGAATAACAGTTTGTGACTACCAAGTTGATGACTACAGAAGGACAGTAATCAAGTGAATGTAAAATGCTTTCAGCTTAGAAGGAGAAGTCATTTAAAGCCTACACATAAAATAGTTTAAAAAGTCTGAGCATTATTTCAACACATTCCAAACTCATCCGCTGCTGCAGAGTTATTATCGAGCCCAAGATATTTCCTAACATGTGTTTCGCCAGACATTGTCTGTGACGATTAGTTTTAAGGCTTTCTGCTGCTGATCTAGTAGGATAGCTGTAGGAAATCTGGTAACATGTGGTTTTGGCAAGAAATTTGAGCACAATGAACAAACAATCAAAATGGCATTCCATAATCCAAATCCATTGGTGATTGTCTGCATCACTTTGCTTTTGATCTTCTTTGTGCTCAATGCTGAAAATGAAAAATGTTTCTGTGTTTACCACTGTGTCAGAATCAGGCAATTCAGATGAAGTGCAACATGAATTAAATGCAGAACAAGGCTTCAAGCACAGTGACATTACAATATATCTTCAGTACAATATTAGCCAGCAGCCTTATATCTTTCACAGCAACTATCTTCAAACTCATTTTACTTTGGGCCTATGATGCATTGGTAATTGTAGGCAGTACTTTGGACTGTACCTGAACTCAGGTCCCATAGATAAGAAGGTTTTGCTCCAATCAATAGCATACTCAGTCTTCTTTTAAAATTGTACCCAACGTAAATATCAGAAAGCAGTGAATCTGGACCAGCAAAACATTCCAAAATGCAGTGTGTTAATATATGATTTTGTAATAATGCTGGAAATGAGGAAATCTGGTGGATGCAATTTCTGAGTCAAAAAATTAATTTCCATCCCCTTAATCACTATAGCAACGTCTTCCCTATGTTTATAGAACCAGATAAAGATTGTGAGCACAGCATGACATGCTTTACTGCTCCTCACCAACAAATATAAAAGTAAATCATAGAAAGTACCTTTGTTAAAAGGACCATTTTGATTACAAACAAAATGGATCACATTTGCAATTATGATCACCGAAGCACATAACAATATACTGTGCATAATTAAAAGGAGCTTAGTTTTTTGCCTAACCTTATGTAAATGCCTCATGATTTTAGTTATTTACATAAGTGCAAATGGATTTCACGTCATTTGGGGGGAGTAGAGCTTAAAATAACATTGTCAAACTTCAGGTTTGTTGCACAGCTGATCTTTATTTTGCCATATACTAACCTACCATCTATTATGGGACACACAACCCCCACCCTCACTGACTTGTAAAAACTATGTCATGGACCCTTGCCCGTAAAAGCCGATCTCAATTTTTACTTAGGAAGAAAACGTGACTGAAGAAACTAAGGAACCAGTTGAGTGAAAGTGTGTGTATTTATTATCCTTCATTTTACATGCATGTTGTACACATTGTCCTTATATTCTAGCCGCTATAGTGAATTGTATCAGAATAAATAGATTTAAGAGGAAAGAAGAGAATAAAAGGAACATCTTCTTGTAAACAAGGCAGTCTAAAAATTAAAGTACACCTTTTTTTAGGTGTGGGGATTATGATTTGTTGTTTATGTATGTTATCATGGAAGTAAACAGCCTCAAACTTGAGGCAGCCTCCTCACTTCCCCATTGTTGATCCAAGCAGGGCTATTGGTGTTGGCTGCCTGGCCCTTTATCAGGGGCTAAGAACAATGAGCAGACAACATGCTCCTCTTGGAAACAACTGACTCTTAAAGTGAAAGTTCTCTGGACCCTAGGGTGCTTTTGTTGCAATTTTCAACAAGGGAAATGCAGCACAGGCCAAAGTCCGTGCCCTGTCGATAGCAAAATTCTGGAAGACATAGAAAACCAGGATGAACTTGGCTACGCTTTCTGCTGAGTATGGGAGCCTTTCATCAATATGGTGAAGTCAGCAGAATCATTGCTTGAGGTCCCCTACGGTCTGCTCCACAATGGTTTCTTGTAGTTGTGTGGCTCTCATTAAATTCGCATTGTCCTCAAACAGTCAGGTGATGGAGGAATTATGAAACAGGTTAACAAAGATTATTCCTTTTTGTCAAGCTATCCATTTGGTTTATTCCAGGAACCAAAGACCACTTCAGTATGAAGACGTTTGCAAGGATTGCAGATATTCATTAACTTGACATTGTGCACGTGTTGCGCACCAATCGTACGTTGATGGAGTGGTCGCCCACAGTGTTCATATTTCTTCCCAGTTTGGGTGTCCCATAGATCCATGTGTATGTAGCCAATGGCTTCTTACACCATTATGAATCCTATTAACCCTGCAAAGCCATATGGTCATTCCTTTTTTTGAAAGAAAAATGCTGGAGCTCCCTTTCCTGGTGTATCTCCAGATTCTCCATGATGCTGCAATGTACAGAACAGTGAGAAAAATTGGCTATTTTTCACTTGCTTCCATCTGAAAGGATCAGTTTCTGTCTGCATCCTGTTGCGCTGCTCTAGGTCCTGTTGAAGGAGGTGCCACAATTCATTGACTGTCTTCTTGGAGAATTTCAGTTGTCTCAGATCTTGCTCTTGGCTATGTCGTGATGGGAGAAGTGGAAGTCTTTGGTGGGTTTGGCCTTCTGCAGAAAGCCCTCTTCCTTCTTCCTCGCCATGCAGCTTCCCTGTTCATGGTCCGGCCTCATGTCACTGCTATATTCACACCAAGAGGGACTGCAAATATAGCCCTCATATTATAGCAGGCTTCCTGTATGCAAGGCAAAATACCTCCCTTCATCTTCAAAATCTCCCAGTTGTAGGAGCTAAAAGTGAGGGAACTTCATGCAGCTGAGCACGTGTTCAGATGGTACAGTTTAGGGCACCCTGTTAACTGGAACTGCATGGCCCAATTGACAACTTTTCTCAAATCAGGCTATGTGGCTACTTGTTGTCACAGTCTGCCCAGTGTGAACGTTTTCAGCATCTGCACAACATGCCCCTTGCTTGGGCCTTGATCTACGTAAAATCATAAGAAATAGGAGTAAGGGTTGGCCATTCAGACCCTCGAGTCTACACCATTGTTCAAAAAGATCTTGGCTGACCTGCCCAGGCCTCAACTTCTCTTTCATGTCAGCTCAGCATTGTTGTCAATATCCTGATGTTTCAGAAACCTATCTATCTCCTCTTTAAACACTTGCAGTGAATTTGTGTGCCACACTGACTGTACTTACAAAAGGAAAAGCCCAGTAAAACTTGCAAATGACACATGGCCTTGAATACCTCAAAATTGAGCTCTGGCATATCCAGAATGTTCATTTCACTGTATTGCTGTTGTTTTGTTTTCTTTTTGCCTGGAAGGTAGAAGAAAAGCCGGTAAAACTGATGGATGGACGAGGTAAATTAGCCTGAAATGTCTTATATATTTCAAAATGGAGGACCAACGTATTCATTTCGAAGTATTGATGATTGTTTCCTGGTTTTGCCCTTTGGTGGCTGGAAGGTCAGAAAACATTTGATTAACTATTAACTCTCTTCACATAAAGGACTATCGGAATAGACTGAAGGAGAAATCATGGTCATGTCCATCATCAAAATAAACATTCACAGTTAAATCTGGCATTTAATCACCCCATACCTAAGACTTTGCATGATGAAGCACAGAAACTTAGCACCGACAACACCAGAAAAGAAACACTATTATTGAATGGTTTAGTTTTGCAAACTTTTTCTGGGAGTAATAGAATTTGGCAGAAATGCCAGTGATATTGGAAAATGTCTTCTGTGTGATTGTAGTCCACAATGGAGAAAATGTCAATAAGTGTAGAAGGCGCAGTGAACAAAGAACAGTACAGCACAGGAACAGGCACTTTGGCCCACCAAGACTGTACCAACACACATTTTTCTAAACTATAAACCTTTTGCCGACACACGATCCTTATACCTCTATTCCCTGCCTATTCATCAATCTGTCAAGATGCCTCTTAAATGTTGCTATTGTATCAGTTTCTACCACCTCCTTTGGGGGCGCATTCCAGGCATATACCACCTGCTGTGTGAAATCATTGCCTCTTGCATCTTCTCTAAACTTCCCCCCTTTTACCTTAAACCTATGTTCCCTAGTAAGTGACATTTCTAACCTGGGATAAAGACACTGATTATCCATTCTACCCATGCCTATCATAACTTTGTAAACTTCTATCAGGTCACACCTCAGCCTCTGATACTCAAATAAAAACAAACCAAATTTGCCCAATCTCCCCTCATAGCTAATACTCAGCAAACCAGGCAACATCCTGGTAAACTTTTTTCTGTTCCCCCTCCAAAGCCTCCAAATCAATCTGGTAGTTTGGCGAGCAGAACCATACATAACATTCCAAATGTTGCCTAACTAAAGTTCTATACAGCTACAACATGATTTGCGAATATTTGTACACTACACCCTGAACAATGAAGATAAGCATGCCATCTTAACCGCTTCATCCACTTGTGTTGCCACTTTCATGGAACTGTGGACCTGTATGCCTAGATCCCTGTATGTTAATGCTTCTAAGGTTATTGCCATTTACTGTATACTTCTCTCTTGCATTAGAGCTTCCAAAATGCACCACTACATGTTTGTCCAAATAAAATTCCATCTGCCTTCTGCTCAAATCTCCAGCCTGTCTATATTTGCTATTTCCTCTGGCAATCCTCCTCACTATCTGCAGCTCCCTCAATCTTTGTGTCATTGGCAACTTACTAATCAGATCACCTACATTCTCCTTCAAATCATTTGTACATGTAGATCACCATTGTTCACAAATCTCCAGTCAGAACAATACCCTTCCACTGCAAGTCTCTGTCCTCTATGACCAAGCCAGTTCTATATCCATCTTACCAGCTCACTACAGATCCCACGTGACTTCACCTTCTATACAAGCCTGCCATGAGACACCTCATCAAAGGCTTTGCTGAAGTCCACGTAGACAATATCCACTGTCTTGGCCTCATCAACCAGCTTTGACACTTCCTCAGAAAGCATTGTGAGACATGACCTCCCCCATAGAAAGCCATGCTGCCTGTCACAAATAAATCCATATTTTTCCAAATGTGAGTAAATCAGAAGGAAGGTCCTGACCCGAAATGTCAACTTGCCTGCTCCTCTGATGCTCCACACTGTGTCAACATTGGCTATTTACCAGTTCTGTGGCACCTCTCCTGTGACTAAAGAGGATACAAAGATTTCCCACAAGGCCCCAACAATTTTGTCCCTCACCACCCTCAATATTCTGGGATATATCCCATCAGGTTCGGGGGACTTGTCTACCTTAATGCTGTTCAAAATACCCAACAATTTTGGGTTTTGCAAACAACACCAAAATTGGTGGTGTATTGAACAGCCAAAAAGGCTACATCAAAGTACAATGGGACCTTGGTCAAGATGGGCTGGTGTGCCGAGGAGTGGCAGATGGATTTTAATTTAGATAAATGTGAGGTGCTACATTTTGGGAAGGCAAACCTGGGCAGAACTTATACACTTAATGGTAAGGTCATGGGTAGTGTTGCTGAACAAAGAGACCTTGGAGTACAAATTCATAGTTCCTTGAAAGTAAAGTCGCAGGTATTTAGGACAATGAAGAAGGTATTTGGTATGCTCACCTTTATTGGTCAGTGCTTTGAGTATAGGAGTTGGGAGGTCATGTTGCAGCTGTACAGAACATTGGTTAGGCCACTTTTGGAATACTGTGCAATTCTGGCCTCTCTGATATAGGAAGGATGTTGTGAAACTTGAAAGGGTTCAGAAAAGATTTACAAGGATGTTGCCAGGGCTGGAGGGTTTGAGCTATAGGGAAAGGCTGGATAGACTAGGGCTATTTTCCCTTGAGCGCCGGAGGTTGAGAAGCGACCTTGTAGAGGTTTATAAAATCATGAGGGGCATAGATTGGGTGAATAGCCAAGGTCTTTTCCCCACCATAGAGTAGTCCAAAATTAGAGGGCGTAAGTTTAAGGTGAGATGGGAAAGATTTAAAAGTGACCTAAGGGACAACATTTTCATGCAGAGGGTGGCGTGTATATGGAATGATCTGCCAGAGGAAGTGGTGGAGGCTGCTACAATTACAACATTTAAAAGGCATCTGGATGGGCATATGAATAGTAAGAGTTTAGAGCGATATGGGCCAAATGCTGGCAAATGGAACTAGATTAATTTAGGATATCTAGACAAGTTGAACCATAGGGTCTGTTTCCATGTTGTACAGCTCTTTGACTCAATCTCCTTTTTCATATCAACATTTCCTAGAATATCAACATACCCTTTTCTAGACTCACCATGTCCTTGTCCTTTGTGAATACCAATACAAAGTATTTGTTAAAAAATCTCACCTGTTTATATGCTTATTTACATGTAAAATGTCTTGGAATTTTCCCTAAACCTGTTTGCCAAGGATATTTCATGGCCCCTTTAAGCCCTCCTAATTCCTTGTTAAAGTTCTTTCTTGCTTTCTTTATATTCTTTGAGGGCTGTGTCTGTCTTCAGTTTGAAAGCTTACGAGTGCCTTCTTTCTCTTTTTGACTAAGTTCTCAATTTCTCTTGACATCCAAGGTTCTCAAATCTTGCCATCTTTATCCTTCATTTTCACAAGTACATGCTGGTCCTAAACTCTAATCAACTGGCCTTTAAAGATTCCCGCATGACAGATGTGGATTTACCCTCAAACAACCATGCCCAATCTACACTCCCCAGTTCTTGCCTAATATTGCCAAAGTTAGCCTTACCCCAATGTTGTACTTTCACTCAAATACTACTCTTATCCTTCTCCATAAATAACTTAAAACTTCAGGAAATATGGTCACTGTTCCCAAAATGCTTCCCCACTGAAACTTCAATCACCTAGCCAGGATCATTCCCCAATACCAGCTTACCTCGTTCAACCATTTACATATGTGAACTAGCAATTAACAACGCATGTTTTACACTGGAATTCTATGGATGCCACGCAATATTCAGTGCAACTTCTTTAATAAAAGGAACACGATACAGAGGACTATGCAATAAGATCTATCTGCCCTAGCTGAGATAATGCTGCCTACCTTAGAGCGATAACCAGTGAACCAGCCCATAAGTGAATACATTTCATGATTAATCTAAATAGATCTCAGATGAACATAAAATCATAGACATCCCAAAAGAAGGCCATTCTGCTTGTCACTTCCATGCCAGTGGAAAAAACACAGTTCTGATCATTTGCACTCTCCTGATCTTTTCCCAAAGCCCTGCAATGTCTTTTCCTTAGGTGCAGATCCGTTTCTTTTTTCAAAGCCTAGATATTATTTGTCTCAAATTCTCAAATTGTGCATTCCAGACCCTAATCACTCACTGCCTAAAAAAATCGGAGGTCAATGCAGCAGTCTATCATGGTTTCAGAAAGTCTGTTTATTGAAACTGCAAAAAGCATGCTTTACTATGACAGATTACCAGCAGGATATCCAGTTGGTCCCTTCATTACATTTTTACTTAAGCACAAGCATTAATTAAATAGATAGCAAACAATGGTTTCTCTCACTCATGTGAAAGCTCAATAGCAGCTGACATAACACAGAATGCCACGTAACAGTTGCTTATTTCAGCAAAGCAGTTCATGCCATTAAGGTCAGGTCTTAAATCAATATCTTGTCAAATCTTTGCACACTTTTTCAGTGTCAAGGAGATACTACTTGATCTATTGATCAATTTCACCCTCCCCACTCACCATCCCTCCTGTCTCCTCTGCACATCCCTAGCTCCCAATCAAGTGAAGATAGGACAGCCAGCCAGATTTGCTGGGTAAAATGTTTGTTGTGAAGGCCAGAAGTTGGCAAACATGGATATCGTACCTTTTCACCTTTCTGTATTTCATGTTTGAACTCAGTTCCTTAAAAGATTAACATTTACAAGTTTCACACCAATTTGAAGAAAAAAAATTTGTTTTTCTATTCTTACAAAGTAGCTGACTCCTCAGCACTACTCCTTGTGGTACTCCAATGGTAATAATTTGCCAACTTGAAGATCTCCCATTGAAGCCTACACTTTGCTTCCTGTCCATTAATTAATGCTCTAGCTATGTTAATGTATTACCACACTCCATTAGCCTGTATCTTTCCAATTAACTTTTTGTCAGATATCTGACTGAATGTTTTCTGGAAATCCAAGTATGTTTCCCCCTTGTTTTACAACTTGGGGCCAGATGCAAACAAAACAGATTTACCTATCAGAGGATGATGACAAGGAAGGTAAGGGTAAAGAGGTTGAGCTGCACCCCATCACCTCAGATTGAGGTACTACCAAAGAAGACGACAAGGATTGGAGACATGTTGAGGGATTGGCCTGGATATCCATGACCAAATCTGTACAGGATGCCACTATCACCAGGGACTTCCTAACACAAATATAGTTCACCTAAGCAGTCCTGAGGATCTCACTTCATATCTTCTGGGAGATGCCTATTCCTAACGAAAGAGAATGTCAACAAGAACCCTTGATATTTGTGATCATCAACATTGCCGAATCCTGTGACATCATTATCCTTGGGTTTACTATTGTCCACAGATTGACCGTGAGATGCTCTTTACAAGGTGATCCTGAAATTGGACATTAGAGACTGGCAATTAACTGGAGAGAACTTCACCTTGTGTATAGCCAAAGCCTGTCCACTATGTCAAATGTGCATATGTACAGTGCAAATTGAGACTCATATACAATGACTGGGCCGACAGAAATGTAGCAACTCAATACTGCACAGAACAAAACCGTGCTGTACTAGCCATGCCACCACCACCCTCTTCCTTTTTACAACAGTCACCAATCACCATCAGTACACAGTCACTGTAGTGTGTAACATCTACAACATAAAATTCTGCAACTCACTAAAACTGCTTCTCAGCCATAGCCTCTACCTTCTGGAAGCAATAGAGTGTCAATTGTATGCCAACTTCCACAATTGCAAGTTTTCTCAAAGACACATAACATCCTGATTTGTAGAGATGCCACTGTGCTGTTCAAGTATGTTGCTCAAAGCACTGTGTGGGGGCCTTCGCCAGATCGACTGCAGCTTTTCAAGATGGAAAACGAATGGTGGAATGGATTACAACCTCTGCACTTCTTGGTAGACTGATACCGGTGTGAACATCTGAATGAAGACTTTCCCTTCCATTGTTAGACATGCATTGCCACACTCTTCATGATGTCATTAAGAGACAGATGACTGACTACAGTGCCTGCTGGTAAGAATCTGCTGCTTTATATTTTGCTGGTATCTGTAGCAATCATTCTACAGTGGCACAAACACAAAGTTGCTGGAAAAGCTCAGCAGGTCTGGCAGCATCTGTGAAGGAGAAAACAGAGTCAACGTTTCGGCTCCGGTGACCCTTCCTCAGAACTGATAGTGGCTGGGAAAATGTCAGTTCATATGCAGAAAATAGGGAGGTGGGTGGGGTTGGGAGTAAACAATAGGATAGAGACCAAAGAGAGGGAAAGACAGTTGGACAGACAGAGGAGTTTCTAACGATCAGGCTGGGAGGGTGAATAGTTGTTAATGGGGACTGTTAGTGACTAACAACAGGGGGTGTGTAGTGGCAGGCTGTGTGGTGACAAGGCCTGGTGTGTCTGGTGGGGGGCTGGGACATGGGAGAGTTTAGGCCCTAAAATTATTGAACTCAATATTGAGTCCAGAGGGCTGTAGGGTCCCCAAGCGGAAAATGAGGTGTTGTTCCTCCAAGTTGCGTCGGGCTTCACTGGAACACTGTAGCAAGCCGGAGACAGAGTTGTTGGCCAGGGAACAGAGTGGTGCATTGAAGTGGCAGGCAACAGGTAGTTCAGGGCCTTTTTTGCGAGCTGAACGTAGATGTTCTGCGAAGCAGTTGCCAAGTCTACGCTTCATTTCCCCAATGTAGAGGAGACGACATTGTGAGCAGCGAATGCCATAGACTAGATTCTAGGAAGCACAGGTGAAGTGTTGCTTCACCTGGAAGGTATGTTTGGGCCCTTGGATACTGGGGAGGGAGGAGGTAAATGGGCAGGTGTTGCACCTTCACCAGTTACAGGGGAAGGTGCCGTAGGGCCGTGGGCAGGTGTTGGGGGGTGAAGGAAGTGCAGACCAGTGTGTCCCGGAGGGAACGGTCCCTGCGGAAGCCGGACAAGGGAGGGGAGGAGAATATGTGTCTGGTGGTGGCATCTTGCTGGAGGTGGCGGAAATGGTGTCTGACAATCTTCTGGATGTGGATGCTGGTGGCATGGTAGGTCAGGATAAGGGGAACCGTATCGCTGTTGCGGGACAGAAGAGAAGGGGTGAGGGCGGAAGTGCGGGAGATTGGTCGGACCCGATTGAGGGCCCTGTCGACTACGGAGCTGGGGAATCCTCGGTTGAGGAAGAAAGTGGACTTTTCGGAGGCTCCCTTGTCGAAGTTGGCCTCATTTGAACATATGTGACGGAGATGGAGGAACTGAGAGAATGGGATGGAGCCTTTACAGGAAGTGGGGTGTGAGGATGTATAGTCCAGGTAGCTGTGGGAGTCAGTGGGTTTGTAATGGATATCCACAGAAATGGAAACAGAAATGTCGAGGAAGGGAAGGGAGGAGTCAGAGATAGACCAGGTGAAAGTGAGGGCAGGGTGGAAATTGGAGGTGAAATTGATAAAGTTTTCCAATTCTAGACAAGACAGGGAAGTAGCACCAATGATATTATCGATGTATCGGAGAAAGAGTTGTGGGTGGTGGCCGGAATAGGACTGGAACAAGGAATGTTCCACGTACCCCACAAAGAGACAGGCATAACTAGGGCCCACCTGGGTATCCATGGCAACCCCTCTGAGAGGAGTTGAAAGAGAAGTTGTTGAGGCTGAGGACAAGCTCAGCCAAGCGGAGGAGGGTGGTGGTGGGTGGGGATGGTTCAGGTCTTTGCTCCAGGAAGAAGCGGGGAGCCCTAAGACCCTCCTGGTGGGGAATGGATGTGTAAAGGGATTGCACATCCATGGTAAAGAGGTGGTGGCTGGAGCCGGTAAACTGGAAGCTTTGAAACCGGCGTAAGGCGTCAGATAAATCATGGATGTATGTGGGTAGGGATTGGACCAGGGGGAGAAGACTGAGTCAAGGTAGGAAGAGATGCGTTCTGTGGGGCACGAGCAGGCTGAAACTATTGGTCTACCTGGACAGTCTTGTTTGTGGATTTTTGGCAGGAGGTAGAAACGAGCTGTGCAGGGTTGGGGAACTATTGGCTTGGAAGCGGATGGGAGGAGATCACCGGATGAAATGAGATCCGTAACCGTAGTGGATACAATGGCCTGATGTGCCATGGTGAGGTCATGGTCCAGGGTAAGGTAGGACGAGGTATCTGAGAGCTGGCGCTCAGCCTCTGCAAGGTAGAGGTCAGTACACCAGACTACAACAGCACCACCCTTATCGGCAGGCTTAATGACAAAGTCAGGGTTAGATCTGAATACATGGAGTGCAGTCAGTTCGGAGGGAGATAGGTTGGATTTGTTGAGAGGAGCAGTGAAATTGAGGCGACTAATGTCACGTTGACAGTTCTCAATGAAATGATCGAGTACAGAAAAAAAGACCCTGAACTATCTGTTGCCTGCCACTTCAATGCACCACTCTGTTCCCTGGCCAACATCTCTGTCTCCGGCTTGCTACAGTGTTCCAGTGAAGCCCAACTCAAGCTGGAGGAACAACACCTCATTTTCCGCTTGGGGACCCTACAGCCCTCCGGACTCAATATTGAGTTCAATCATTTTAGGGCCTAAACTCTCCCACGTCCCAGCCCCACCAGACACACCAGGCCCTGTTACCACATAGCCTGCCACTACACACCCCCTGTTGTTAGTCACTAACCGTCCCCATTAACAACTACTCACCCTCTCAGCCTGATCATTAGCAACTCCTTTGTCTGTCCAACTGTCTTTCTCTCTCTTTGGGCTCTATCCTATCATTTACTCCCAACCACATCCACCTCCCTTTTTCTGCATATAAACTGACGTTTTCCCAGTCACTATCAGTTCTGAGGAAGGGTCACCGGACCTGAAATGTTAACTCTGTTTTCTCCTTCACAGATGCTGCCAGACTTGCTGAGCTTTTCCAGCAACTTTGTTTTTGTTCCTGATTTACAGCACCCGCAGTTCTTTTGGTTTTTATTCTACAATGGCAAACCATCACCTCCATTGCAGAAAGCATAGAGCATATTTACAAGTGCATAAAATTAATTATTGGCATTTTGGGATGACAAAACACCACTGTGAATCTTTTAGTGATTAAAGCCAAGTGTATCTTGCACTCACAAATACTCCTACAGGGTGCTTCCCATGTTGCCTCTGGGGAAGTGGGGTCAAGCTGCTCATCTCTCACTGGTTAGAGAGCTATAAGGAGTCAGCGTCATTATGCAGGGACCCAATGGAAACCTTCCTGAGACTGCAGTCTCTGTTGGGGTAGCTGTGGCCCTCGGGATTTGCGGCCCTGATGACAGCTCTGGTGAATGGGTAAGGAAGTCATTGAAAGTGGTATCAAAATTTTGGAAACCTCATCCTCCTCACCTACCTCCACCGCCCTGAGCTGGTATTCAGGAGGGCCAGATGAGGCTGGTTGCTGGGGTACAGCAGGCAACCCTTCTAAGTACCATTGTGTTGCCACTACAAAGCACAGATTCACAGAAAGGTTACAGCACAGAAGGAGTCCATTCAGCCTACACCATCTTGTTCAATGAGTATCAATACCTAGTGCCAAGTGCCTCTGTTTTTCCCCGTGTCCTTGCACATTATTTTTACCAAATAATCATCCAATGCCCTTGTTGATGTCCTTTTATGGGTATGGAGATCCTGGTATACACCATGAAGACCAGTACTCTAACTTGGGATGTCCTGCTACTGAGTGAGCCGTGAATATTTTTCTGAACGTTTCACTGTTGTTGCATCCATTCCAAGTGATGCCACATACGTCTCTCCAGGAGACCGACTGTTCTTTCATAGATGGAGCTCATGCAATCAAGATCCATGGTTGAGCTCATCACCTCGATGGACTTTTCCACATGCAGTGTGAGAGCTTACAGTGCCTCAGGTAAGTAACTTTAACAGATATCTGCATGTCTGCTCCTCTGGAACCTCCTGTGGGAAATTCACTATCTCCGATACTGAGCTCAAAGGGCACAATGATTATCAAGGAAGCCTGAGGATTGGGAACATTTTTGAAATCAGCAAAGTAGGATAAAAGTTTGATCAAGTGGAGGAAAATAAATTATGAGAATATAATTACAGAGAACTGTAGAAACTGATCATAAAACCTTCTATAAGTATATGAACAGAAAATGTTTAATAAAGACAAATGTAGGTCCCTTACAGTCAGGAGACTGGGAAATTAAAATAAAACAATCCCAGTCCTGCAAACATTTGTTTACTATTAAGTTGCCTTTGTCTAGTTCATCATTAGACAAGGTCAATAGGCAACATTAAACTCTATTGTTCCTATGGATGGCCCACGATGGGACATCTTGTCCAGTGTAACTAAATAGTTGATCATCAATTAAAGCTCTTGCTAGTCTGCTCACATGTGTTTCGTTCCACGAAGCAACAACACACCATCAGCTCCCTCCCTCACAGCAGAAGTGGCATCTAAGGCAGTCCTTCATAACAGGCCGAAGATGTCACATATATATAGAATGGTTGAGAAGGCGTTTAGCATGCTTTTGCTGAGATTTTACAAGGCCTCTTCTGGAGTACTGTGTCCAGTTCTGGTCACTCACTTATAGGAAGGATGTTATTAAGCTGGAGAGCGTTCAGAAAAGATTTACCAGGATGCTGCTGGGACTGGAGGATTTGTGTTACAAGGAGAGGCTGGATAGACTGAAACATTTTTCTCTGGAGTGTAGGAGGTTGAGGAGTGACCTTATAGAGGTTTATAAGATCATGAAGGGTGTAGATAAGGTGAATGGCTGGTGTCTTTTCCCAAGGACGGGGGATTTCAAGACTGGGGACACATTTTTAAGGTTAGACGAGAAAGATGTGGAAAAGATTGAGGGGTAATTTTTTTTTTACACAGAGCGCGGTTCATATGCGGAACAAACTTCCAGAGGAAGTGATAGTTGCAAGTACAGTTACAACATTTAAAAAATATTTTGATATAAGTACATGAATAAGAAATTTTTGGAGGGATATGGGTCAGGTGCGGCCAGGTGAGGCTAGTTTAGTTTGGGATTATGGTCGGCACGGACTGTTTCCATGCTGTATGACTCTATGACTCTATGTGATTCATTATCCTCTACATCAGAACCCACTTCTGCCTCCAAACTTCTCCTAGAGTCAATGGGCCCACCTTGATTATGACCCACCTTTACCGATGAAAATGATGTGAGAAGGGTCATTTCTATAAAGTTGAGTGTATCCGAGATAGTCCTCAGGTCAAGGATGACATTTGCTCCTCTTTTAATGAGGGGAGGCTGCTGTAATGGTTCTGGTGATCAAGAAACTTTCCCACTCCTACCATCTACTGTAGGTATATCAGAAGGAAGTACAAGTTGACAACGATCCTGTTTGACTATGTTAAAATGCACATTCTGTGACAATCAGGTGGGATTTTAATTTGGATTATCTGGCCCAAAGGCAGGGTATTGATCACAAAACATCCCAGAATACAATATCAGAGATAGTAGGAACTGCCAATGCTGGAGTCTGAGATAACAAGGTGTAGAGCTTGATGGACACTGCAGGCCAGGCAGAAAAGTTCTTTTCTGAAGGAGAGTCCAGTCCCGAAATGTCAGCTTTCCTGCTCCTCTGATGCTGCGTGGTCTGCTGTGTTCATCCAGCTCTACACCTTGGTATCCCAAAATACAATATGTTGAGTTGGAAAGTTTTCTGACATTCCCATCTCATTAGTGGAAGTTCAGCCTCATGTACACAATATGAACTATTCACCAGCATCACATGAATCACTCTCATAAAGAGTAAAATGAGTAAAAATAAAGGAAATTATTTTTAAGGATGTGGAATAACATGAGGTGTCGTCAATGCGATATAATATGATCTATCATTTGGACATTTATTGATCTCATTAGTATTAAGCTGTTATGTTGGAAGAAAAACAAGCATTAACGACCTCTTATGATGATGCAAAAGGTCATTATTTAATAAATCATATATGCTGAGGCATTTTGGCATATACTTCTCCATTAATTCAAGCGCAAGTTCTTATCAAACTAAGGATAACTTTGATTGAACTTTTTTTTTGCTTTCAGGATAATACTGGTATCCAGGCAAGTGGCCATGGCTGATTTGTCACAATGCAAACAACTCAACATATGTATATTATTGCAGAATACTGTGCATCCTGGACTATGGACACAGATGTACTTAGGGCAGCATGTCTTCTTTAAAAAGCTTACAATCAATGTCAAGGAATATGATGGAGTCTAACACGAACTATTTTTTATTCGCCCATAGCATACAAGCATCACCAATAGGTCAACATTTATTGCCCAAGGTGGTGTGAGCTGCTCTCTTGAACTGCTACAGTCCTTGGGATGCAGAGGCAGCCAGGAAGTGAGTTTCAAGAATTGGACCTAGCAACAACAACTTTCAGGGAAAGCTGCAGGTAGTGGTGTTCTCATGCATCAGGTACCTTTCTCTTTCTAAGATGAAGTGGTCACATGGTTTGGATGATGCTGTTGAAGGAATATTAGTGAGTTGCTGCGGCACATTTTGTACGTGCACATTGCTGCCACTGTGCTTCACAGGCGAAGGGAGTGACTGTTGAAGTTAGTGGATACAGTACCAATCAAGTGGTTTGATTAGTCAATGTTGGATTGTGTCAAGTGTCGAGTGGTATTGAGATGGCTCATTCAGAGAAGTGGTGAGTATTACATTACACTCCTGACTAATACCTTGCAGATGGTGGACTCACTTTGTGGAGACAGCAGTTAAATTATTTGCCACAGAGTTTCTACTCTGGTAGCCACAGTATTTATATTCTGTTCCAATTCTATTTCTAGTCAATGGTAACTTGCGGGATATTGATAGTGGAGGAAACAGTAATGGCTATGCCATTGAATGTCAATGGGCAATGGTCAGATTCTCTCTTGCTGATGATGGTCATTGGCTGACACTTGGGTGTCATAAATGTTACTTTCCAAGTATCAGCCCCACACCAGATATTCTCCAAGTCTTGATGCGTATGGCCATGGGCTGCTTCAATATGTGAGGAATGGTGAATGGTGTGAAACATTGTGCTATCCTTGGCAAACATTCTCACTTCTGACCTTATGCCAGAGAGACAAGGTCATTGATGAAGCAGCTGAAGATTATAGCTAGGACACTACCCTGAGGAACTCATGCAATGATGTCCTGGAGCTGAGGTGCCTGACCTCCAACAACCACAACCATCTTCTTTTGTGTCAATATGACTCCAATGAGCAAAGAGTTTTCCCCTGATTGTCATTGACTCTAGTTCTGTGAGGGCTCCTTGGTGCCACAATTGGTCAAATGTGGCCTTGACATCAAGGGAAATCATTCTCATCTCACCATGGGAATTCAACTCTTTTGTCCATATTTGAACCAAGACTGTATTGAGGCCAAGAACTGAGTGTCTCTGACAGAATCCAAACTTAATATCAGTGAGTAGGTTAGTGGTAAGCAACTGTTGCTTGATGGCACTGTTAATTGTTATATGATATCTCCACATCACCCCTTCGTACAACACTGCTCCCACATCCCCACTTACCACTTGCACAACAATCATAATTCGTTTTGCAGTTTTACAATCACTTCCATGGTATCATTGCCACTTCCGTATCTACTTTAGAATTCAGAGTGTGATTTCTAGCCTTCCACATCTTTACTTCATTTTGCCAATCCATGGGCCTTACTTCCTGTTCCTCCATCTTGCACATTTATCCAACGTGAGTATTTATTGGCGGCTTTCCCCGCTCTCCCTAGAATGCTGGCACTCTTCCATTCATTGACCGACCATCCCCCACCTCATTCTGGCAAAAGTTTCAAGTTAACAAGTACAGAGGCCAGGAAAGAGAAGAATGAAAGAAGGAACAAAAGACAAGACCTTTGGTAAGTTGGAAGACACATGTACTTAACTGCTGCAAATGATGGTGGTCTAATGTAAAAGGATGTGATAATGGAACAAGAAAAGAAAGAGCTCCAGCTCCCTCAGTGTGTTGGTTTTATTTTAATAAGATACTGTAACCGCCACACCCTGTAATTACCAATCACACTTCAACCATGAGTTTCTGAAATTGCCACAACTAGGAATTACCAATACCATTCTCTCCTTGCATCTCTGTAATTATCACAGCCAGTAATTATCAATCACACTCCATCCATGTGTCAGTGTAATTATCAGGGTTAGTCCTTTGATAAATCACTACAATTCCTAGCGTTAGTTTACTCAAGAGTCATTGAATTACCAATGAGAATCAACCAATTCATTATTCTAATTGTCAGTACAATTCCATTGCAGAATTAATGTATTTGCCACTAATAAAACTAACTATAAATTTGAGTCAAAGTCAGTCAATGTAACAGTAACAAAGATACTTGTCATTGTAGAGTTTATTAACTACTCAGTGGTTAAGCATTTTCCAAGTATCAGCCTCACCTGTTATCCTCTTTATCAATTAATTAAGCAATTTTTAAACCCAATCATCTATATTAACCCTAAATTAACCCTTTGTTCTCTTTTTAAAAAATGTTTACAGCCATTTGAACAATTCTTGAACAAACCATTGAAAATTTTAAAAGTTATGTTTTTATGTTCTACTTATTTTACCTTATAATACAACTGATCAGTTTTTTTTCATATTCTGTATAATACAATTAACTTTCCATATTGTCCCTAGTTTCTTTAAACCAAAAAAAGTTAATCATAATGCGACTGAAACAAGAATTTATTTTTTTTCCATCTTCGCATACCATGAGGCTTCGCCTTCGATAATTTCTTGGAGTAAACATTTTTTTTAAAACAGGCTGACAAGAGGTGACTTGCATCAAACCACTTTATTTAGAAATCTCCTTTCTGTCCTAGCAAGTAAGGGCAAAAAACTTTCCCAGCAATGCCCTATGTTGAATGCACATTTTCCCAAAGAAAATGATTGCCCACATAACATCCTATCTGCAAAGAGTTCTCAGATTGTCCTTCCTATAGAAATTCCTTTAGAATATTGGATAAGTACACCCCTAAATCTATAGTTTCTGCTATCACCAATATTTTATCAGCTAAAGTGCTTTCAATAGCCCTTTTGTATTTTCCTGGCACTCTAGATCAATGGACATCATTTATTATCCTTTCCCCATCAGAATGGGATAAACCCTGCCATCCAGAATATTGACTGTAAGATTTAGGAGCAGAGGTAGGCCATTCAGCCCACTGAATCTCATTCAATGCTATTATGGTGGATCTGACTATCCTCAGCTTCACTTTCCTGCCTAATCCCCATAACCTTTGATTCCCTTATAATTTACTACCACTGACTTGAATATACTTAATGCCCAATCCTCAGCAGCCCTCTGCTGTAAAGAAATCAACAGATTCACTACCCTCTAAGAGAAGGAATTCCTTGTCAACTCAGTTTTTAATGTGTTACCCCCTATTCTTAGATTATTACCTCTGGGCCTAGACTCTCCCACAAGGGGAAACAACCTCCCCACATCTAACTTGTCAAATCTCGTAAGAATCTTATATGTTTCAATAAACTATCTCATTGTGCCAGTGAGCAAAAGCCCAAGATATTCAACCTATCCTCATAAGAAAATCCCACCATACCCTAAAACAACTTAGTGAACCTTCTCTGGACCGCCTCCAATCAGTGTATTTTTCCTTAGATAAGGGGACAAAAACTGTTCAGTTTTCCAGTTGTGACTAGTGCCTTGTATAATTTTAGCAGAACATACCTCTTGTAATTCTTCGTTCCTTTTGAAATAAAAGCCAACAGTCCATTTGTCTTCCTATTATCTTCTGAACTTGGATGCTAACTTTTCAGGTTACAATGTGTCAGCTCGAGGTGACATTTCATCAGCTCTGATAGAAATGTAAGAATAGAATGGGAGGGGGGAACAGAAAGACAAAAGGAAAGTTTGGTAATTGGTGGTTTGGGGAGGGGGATGTTGGACAGGAGAGATTAATTAATCAATTATTTCATGACCCAAACCTCTAAGAAATGGTAATGGATGTAGTAAGTTTGTCTCCAGATCAGGTAGGACATGGACAGGCTAGAAGTGTGGGCAAAGAAGTGGAGGATGAAATACCATGTGGGAAACTGTGAGGTTATGCACTTTGGTAGGAGCAATAGAGGGATAACCTAATTTCTAAATGGAGAAAGGTTTCAGAAGTCTGAAGCACAAAGAGTTCAGGATTCTGTTAAGTTTAACATGAAGATTCAGTTGACAGCTAGGAGGACAAAAACAATGTTAGCATTCATTTCAGTAAGGCTAGAATACATGAGCAGAGATGTACTGCTGAGGCTGCACAACATTCGGGTCAGACTGCATCTGTGAGCAGATTCAGGCCCCATATCTAAGGAAAGATGTGTTGGCGTTGGAATGGGTCTAGGGGAGTTTTACAAGAATGATCCTGAAAATGAAGGGCTTGTGATATGAGGAGTGGTTTAGGACTCTGGTTCTATTCTCTGTGGAGTTTAGAAGAATCAGGTGAGATCTGATTGAAACTTACAGAATACTGAGAGGACTGGATAGAGTGGCCATAGAAGATGTTTCCACTAGTAAAAGAGACTAGGATCCAAGGGCATTGATTCAGCGTGAAAGGACAACCCTTCAGAACTGCGATGAGGAGGAATTTCTTCAGTCAGAAAGTGGTTAAGCTATGGAACAGATTGTCTCAGAAGGCTATAGAGGCCGACTCACTGAGTGTATTTAAGACAGGGATTGATAGGTTCTTGATTTTTCAGGGGATCAATAGTTATGGGGAGAACGCAGGAGAATGGGGTTCAGAAACATATCAACCATGACTGAATAGTGGCCCAGACTTGATGGGCCAAATGGCATAATTCTGCTCCTATAGATTATTGTGTTACAGTCTTATGGTCTTAGATGTGAATAGCTATATAACAGCTAGCTGAATCCAATACATAAAGAGGCACAGAAAGAAATAAATCAGCAAAACCAGAAACTGACCATGTTATATCTGTTCTCTATATCTGTTATATTCTTTTCCCTCCACCCCCCACCACCTTGCCTGGCCAAAATAAAAACAGCCTCTCTTATCTGTGGTCTTGAATGTAGTCTTCTTTACGTTGGGGAGGTGAAATGCAGGCTGGGTGACTGCTTTGCAGAGAATCTACATTCTGTCCGTAAAAATGACCGAGCTTCCTGTTGCCTGCCACTTCAACACACCACATGTTCCCTGGCTTGCTGTCAGTGTTCCAGCAAGGGTCAGTGCAAATTGGAAGAACAGCATCTCATCTTTTGCTTGGGGACCCTGCAGCCTTCAGGGATCAATATCAAGTTAAATAATTTTGGAACCTGAACACCTCCTTTCATGTCCTTTCCCATCCCCACAATTCAGGTCCTGTCATAACATGGCTGCTTTGAGTACATCCAACCTATTTTCACCTACTCATCATCCACATTCTCAACTTTCCTCCTTCCCTGGCGTGCTATCAACCATCCCATTGTCTACCAAACTTTCTTTCACTCTGGGCTCCATCTGCAACTTTCCACTCACTCCTTTTCGCCTCCCGTCCTCTATCATCAGCATAAATTCCACCTCTTCCTAGCTAGTGTCAGTTATGAAGAAGGGTCACATCCTCAAAAGGTTAACTCTGTTTCTTTCTCCACAGATGCTGCCAGACCTGCTGAAGAGCTCCAGCAATTTCAGTTATTGTTTCTTGTTTCTTGTTCTCTTAGTAGATAGGACTCATTCTCTCTCTTTCATACCTTAATCTATTTGCATCTCTTTTTGTCTTTCATCACCATAACTAACACTTTTTTCCTTTGCCTCTTTGCTCCTTCTCCACCTTTATCAAAAGTATACTAAAAAGAATTTTCCAACACCTTTCAGCTCTGAAGAGTCACACTGGGCTCAAAACAGTAACTGATTCTCTCTCAAAAGATACTACTAGGTCTGCTGAGTTTCTCCAGCATTTTCTTTGTTTGTTCCCCGACCAACCAGTTATGATTCACTGTTATAGAGTTGTAGAGTCATACAGCATGGAAACAGACCCTTCAGACCAACTCATCCATGCCGACCAAGTTGTCAGGAATCAACACCGATGGTCTCCAGCTAAGAATTTTTATCACTTGTTTTCCTGGAAGAAATACAGTCAAACTGCCAGGCAGAGCAAAAAATGATAATAAGCTCTTATTGCCATTGATTTCAACAGGATCTCCACTACTCCACATTTTTAGATTTCAGGGATTAATTAGCATTTGATGCATTAATTTAGTCATGTTTGTAAAGAAATAGAATAATTTTTCCAAAGGCAATAATTGCATGATACTTTATAATTTGTAGGTCATTGGTAGTCTTTAGATGTGAAATAAATGCACTATGATCAGTGTATTAAAAACTCATTGCAGCAAAGACTATATTGCCACTCCGATGAACGACTTGAGAAATGCTTTTTCATGAGCCATACACTGCTGTATCACTGAAGCATGCATTAACCTAATATTGCTGCTTAATTATTCTGCACAGTAACTGGTTCCTAAAATTTTTCATGAAGACTTTGGTGGCCTAATGAAGGTTCTGATGAAAATGTGCTCAATGCATACAAATGAAGGGAATAACACTTACTGCAGCCTTATCATTGCAAAGCAAGAGGACTAGAGAACTTATGTCAGTCACTTTGACAGACAGCCGATTTTAACCAGCAATCTGTTTAAAAATGATAAAATAATGAGCACCCTTTATCATTGGTTAATTTCTATTTCCAGATTAACTTCTTCATTTCTTTTTTGCCATCTCAGTGAGTATTTTATTGCAAGATGAATCTCATAGCACCCTTCAAAGTTGTCCATATCCTGCTCTATCGTTGTATTTAGTATTTGATTTGAAGAACTAACTGGAGGGGTTAGTCCCCTGCAGAGCACTAATTTGATGAAGTTGTTGACTGTACGGATAAGAGAATCAAATGATACCCAATCTAAGCAAGTCATTTCTTGGTGCTGAACATTGTGTAAGTTAAAGGTCAAGGAAGAGGGGAAACAGAGAGAAACAATGACTAAAAGAAGAGAATAGAGTGAGGATGAATAAGGAGATGGAAAGAGGAAGGATGAAATAGGAAAGAATGGGAGGAGAGGAAAGAACTTGGAAGCTGGAAGTTGAGGGATGCTGAGGATGAGGCAAAGGAATGTGGGAAGGGACGATGGTGGGAAAAAGAGGAGGAAAACTGGGAAAAGAAGACCACGGGAACACGTCACAGTCCAAAGATGTGCAGGTTGGGTGGTTTGGCCATTCTAAATTGCCCATAATGTGCAAGGATGTGCAGGCTAGATGGATTAGCCATGGGAAATGTTGGGTTACAGGGATAGGATAGCAGGGTTGTTCTGGGTGGGATGCTCTCAGAGAGTCGATGTGGACTCGATGGGCCAAATTGTTTGCTTCCACACCATAGGGATTCTATGATTCTAAGTCAGACTTTCCTCTTGGTGCCGTTGTAATAATCTATCCTCCAATTAGTTGATAAAATTCCACCCAAAGATTTTTCTTTCCTTTCATGTAGGATGTGACAATGTGGTGAGGAACAAGCCAGCACTCAGCTGCATGCTGAAATTCAGGTGATGCTGCAAGCAAAATTACTAAATAGTGACTCACCTATTCCCTCCCAATCTTTGGGTTTTATCCTAACACTTCAGTCTCAATTATCCTTCACTATCCAATATCCATTTCCCTTCCACTTCTCCTATCATTGGTAACTCTCATCATTCCTCTTACTTCTTGTCCTTTGAACTAACCATGCAATCCTTTATTGTCCTCATCCTTTGTTTCCTTAATATTCCACTGACTTTAATTCTCTGACTGTGCCCAATAACTCAATCCCCTCAACTAGTTTATTTTCCTTCCTAATTTCCCATCTTGCTCCTTAATAAAGCTCCACTGGCTTTCAGGTTGCAACTTCCTGCATAAAACAAAAAATAAAGACAATTGAAAAAGTAATGTATGCTGATTTTCACGTCTCAATTTGTTTCTCTGCCTCATATATTTTAGAACTCACATTAGGCAGGTGTAGGGCAAGAAACTGAGGCAAACTAGTTAAGGTTTAAAATTGAAGGAAAATATAACTTTTATTCAAACACTTTGATTATTCTTTAATATATAGCTTCTCTGCTTATAAACTCCATTTAAAGTTTACCTCATTAAAGTTCTTGAAATTTGTCCTTAGATTTCTTTTCGAATAATTTTGAACTATGTTTGAACAAATGCTGACAAAAGGTCAGGAAAGATATTCCACCATGAAACTGACAGAACAGTCCTCCTGCATTGTGGTAAATTTGCTGAGCTGCTTATAATTAGATCTACCCAGGGGTATAAAATATAGAATGTCACAGCTCTGGGCAAAAGTAACCACTGCTACTTGAGGGCAGCAATTCCTGTGGGCACAGCTTGACTCGGTAATATGGATCCAGTCCCATTATAAATCAATTTCACAGAACTTCCTGCAAATCAGAATAGGTTTAAAATTACAACTGGCATTTATGTACATCCTCAGCCAACTATTTCAAACGCCAATCAGTAGTTCCAGGAAGTATTTGAGCCACTCACATTGCATCTTTCTCATCCATTTCCCAGTTTCTTTTTTCAATAATAATAATAGTTCTTCTGCAGTTTTGATCCTTTCTTGGCATTACTATACATCATAAGACCATAAGTGATAGGAGCAGAATTAGGCTGTTCAGCCCATCAAGTCTGCTCTGCCATTCAATCATGGCTGATATGTTTCTCAACCCCATTCTCCTGCCTTCTCCACGTAACCCTTGATCACCTTACCAATGAAGAACCAAATGTAGCCTGGCTTGCTGTGTTCTTCCAGCCTGCTGTTGGTCTACCTTGGATTCCAGCATTTGCAGACTTTTTTGTCTCAAACCAAGAATCTATCCATCTCTGTCTTAAATACACTCAATAACTTTGCCTCCATAGTCTTCAGTGGCAACGAGTTCCACAGATTAACCATCTCTGGCTAAAGAAATTCCTCCTTATTCAGATCTAAGGGGTCTTCCCTTCACTCTGAAGTTATGGCCTTGGGTTCTAGTCTGTCATACGAGTGGAATCATATTCTCCATGCCAAATCAGTTCAGATCTCTCAGTATTCTGCAAATTTAAATCAGTTCTCTCCTCATCCTTCTAGACTCCATTGAGTATAGACCCAGAGAGCTTAAGTGTTCCTCAAATGTCAACCTCCTCTGGACCCTATTCCTTAGATGTGGGTCCCAAAACTGCACACGATATTGCAAATTTGGTCTGATCTGAGCCTTGTACAGCCTTAGGAGTACATCTCTGCTTTTGTAATCTAGCCCTCTGGAAATGAATGCTAACATTGCACTTGCCTTCCTAAATGCCAATTGAACCTGCATGTTAACTTTAAGAGAATCCTGAACTAGGATTCCTACACCTCTTTGTGCTCCAGATTTCCAAACCCTTTCTCTGTTTAGAAAATAGACTCTGCCTCTATTCTTCCTACCAAAGTGCATAACCTCACAGTTTCTTACATTGTATTCTATCTATCACTTCTTTGTCCATTCTGCTAACCTAATCTACAGCCTTCCCACTCCCTCAACATTACAATGGAAGTTAAAGGAGGAGGAGTAGCAAGAGATCCAAATGAATAGGATGTGGAGTGAGTGATAAAGCACAAATAGAAGTGGGTGGTGGGAGAAGTGAGAAATTTGAAGGCTTGTCTCTTGTCACGGTGCCTTGAGAAATAGCAGAAAAAATGTATTCATCTCCTGGTGAATGGTCTGCCACCTGTTGGACTCCACTGTGGACAGAGTGACGCTCAGCCCATTTGCTGCACTGATTTGCCACCAATGGAAGGTTAGAGTCCTGGTGTTTATGATTCCATGATCAACACTGCTCCCCCAGCATCACCAACGCCAGTCCCAATAATAGTCTGTGCTTTGTCTCTCTGCTGTTCACCATCATCTTGTTTTGCAAAGGCAGAAGAGAAGAAAATAGAATAAAAATGACAAGGGCTGAGAAACTCAGCAGGTCAGTCAGCATCTGTGGAGAGAGAAACAGAGTTAACATTCCTCTCTTCATTTGACTTGAAACGTTAACTCTGTTTCTCTCTTCGCAGATACTGCCAGACTTGCTGAAGTTTTCCAACACTTTCTGTTTCTCTTTCAATGCTGCAGCATCTGCAGTCTTTTGCTTTTATTTCGGACTTCAGAATTTGAGACCATAAAGCAAAATGGCTTTGAACATTAGATGTGGGCATTCAAGGTTTACATTATATATGAGACCCTTAAGGAAGAAATTCTCTTTGTTTTAAATTCAGGCATGGGATGTAGGCTTCACTATCTGGACCAGCATTAATTTTTCATCTCTAGGCACTCTTGAAAATGTGGTAGTGAGCTGTCTTCTTGAAACATAATGCAAAGGGCCCCAGTTTTTAAAACTTGAGATTGAAATGAGAAAAAAAACTGTTTTTAAAACAACACTGTTTGAAAGGTTGACTGCTGTTTTGAAGTAAGTAGCTTTGACATCCATGGTTAGCATCATAAACAACTGCTTCAACAAGTGGGAAATGGAGTTTGAGCTGCAGACAATTTGGAGCCAAGGGAGTGTACAGATGCAGCTTTTACCAGCTACAAGAAATTGATTAGTTTATGGACTACTGACCAGTTATCAAGGACAGGGATTATTTTGCCTGTGAACAACTGTGTGATTGGTCCTCAGGAACTGAACAGGTTGAAGCTGAGAACAAATTACAGAGAGAGGTTCTACCTCAACACAGGAGCAGTCTCTCTGTTCTATGCAGTCAAAATTCACTACCAACCTGAAAAAAACAAGTTTATCTTCACTGCTACAGGTGTTGCAAATGAGTCTTTTAACTGATAAGTCAGAGACATTTCATAAATAAACCTTGTGTCCCTTACCAACCAGGAGAAGCAACCAGAGAAAGATGACTGAAGCAAAATGCTGGCCTGCGGAACAGTCATAAGGATCATCTCAACAACAGATCCTGAGAATAAGGACTACTGAACTGTGATCCCAGTTTTTTTCCAGTCTGTCCATAACCTATTTTATTGTGCCTATTTGTCTGTCCACATATGTGTAAGGGGAAGTTTTAATTGGTAGGATTAAATACAGATGTTGTACAATTTTCTACTGATGTTAGAGTCTAATTACTTGTACTAAAGACTTATTCATGTTCAGTACAGAAACTTGGTCTGTGCTTTCTACTAAGTGTCTCTGACAGTCAAATAAATTGGGATGATTATATATATTTTTAAAAATCTTTAACTTCTGTAATAGCTCCAGGAATAGCAGGCCTTGATTTGCAGAGCCTTGCTCTAGTCAGCTGTAACAGTAGAAACATGGAAACTTAGAAACCAGGAGTAGGATTGGCTTATCAGCACTTCGAGCCTGCTCTGCCATTCAATATGCTCATAACTGATACTCTATCCAAACGCTATATGCCTATTTTTTCCCCCATAGCCCTTTATACCTTAAATCCCTAAAAAATTATCAACCTCTTTCACAGAAACTATAAAATGCTGCAGAGATAGTAAGAACTGCTGATGCTGGAGTCAGAGATAACACAGTGTGGAGCTGGAGGAACACAGCAGGCAAGGTAGCATCAGAGGAGCAG
>JAHRHZ010000289.1:30086954-30103102 GCA_024137785.1 Ginglymostoma cirratum | reverse complement strand
ATTGTTTTCTGAAGAAGGGTCTAGGCCCGAAACGTCAGCCTTCCTGCTCCTCTGATGCTGCTTGGCCCGCTGTGTTCATCCAGCTCTATGCCTTGTTATCTCAGATTCTCCAGCATCTGCAGTTCCTATTATCTCTGAAGCATTCCTATCAATCCGATTTGTGTGTGGCTTAAATTCACATACAGTACTCATTGGCCAAATCCATTCATTCCCATTTGAAAATCTTTGCTCGTACATGTATAGTTCAGGCTGACCCCAGAATTCGACAAGTTGCTGACATTTATTCTTTAATTTGGGTATGGAAGGCCCATTATGTTTTGAGTATTAAAAGTAATAATTTACTCAATTTGTGGTGAACTGATTAACTAAAGCAGCTAGCATAGATACTGAACTAGATATCAATTTAACCAACAGCCAGAGTGCAGATTCAGTAATTACCTGTAGATATTTATACATTTCATTTTAATAAAATGTATTGACTAGAATTTTATGAGCACCACTGCGTTGAGCCAGAAATTGGTGCTTGGCCAAATAACAGGGATCTGTTCGCCACAGTCCCACTGTCATTCCCAGGAGTGGGACCAGATGCCCATTCAAGTATTGGCGATGATATTGTTATTCCCATTTACACTTTCACTGGATTCATCCTTTGCTTCTTTACTTGTCCAAGTTCCATATCCTTTAGTTTTGCACTATCATTCCATTCGGTGTTTCATCTTTCCTGCCCATCCTGTTATTCTTTCCTTTCCTTTTATTCTTTCTTCCCTCAGCTTCTTGGCTTCTGTACATGCTCAAAGACTGTTACCCCTTTAACATGTCTCAGTTCTGACTAAAGTTCATTGCTCTGTAAAATTAATTCTATTTCTTTCTCCTTTGATTTGCTGGACCCTTTGAGTATTCCCAGCACTTTTGGGTTTTATTTAAGGGAAGCAATGCTTTGCAATTCTGCACATATGCTAAATATAATGCTATCTGTTAAGACAGATAAAACTCTGTAGTTGCGTAGTTCATTTATCAAGGCTGGTTCAATATTTACCAGAAGTAACTTAGCACAACTTTACTAATGTCTCAGTGCTCTCAGAAAATCTAATTTACTTAACCGAAGTGTTTTCATTCATTTTTGCTTTATAAATTTGAAACAAAATATGTCCTTCAACAAGTTAGAATCTATCTAAATAAAATAACAAGCTTCCTTCTGTTTATTTCCTCCTGGGAAATTGCATTGCATATTTTGTCTAATTATTTATAAAAGATATGCAGGATCTCATACAAATATTAATGATGCCCTTTCAAATCCAATTGCTGTGATTTTAATGAACAAATATTTTCAAACTGTTTTAATAATTTTGCAGTGAATGCTGAAGAATAACTGTGTAAATTAGATTATTGCTAAATTATAATAAACTTCATTTTTTTGAGTGATGTTATTAAAAATCATGTCACTTTTATATTTAAGCAAATTAAGGTGGACACCCTGGTCTACTCCTTTATCATTGCTAACACTGCCGCACCTTCCAAGACAATCCCAGAAGGTTTAACACTTACCATTCACCCCCTCCTTCCTCATTGTCCAACGCCCCATACACACCTTCCAGGTGAAACAGCATTTTACTTGTACTTCTTTCAAGCTTCCGTCAACATGGGTCCACTTTCCCTGTTCCCAAGGACTTCCTGTTCTGAGTCCTGACTCCAGTTTGTAGCTGCTTACTAATTCCTCAAACTTCTTCCTGTGTATAGTTTAACAAAGTAGATCTTTTCTTCCCTCAGAATAGCTAAAAATCAAAAACTCTGATGGACTCGGCCCCAGTCTCTCTCCCGTTCTCCAGCTAACTGTCTCAGACTCCATTGACAAAGCTCCCACTGTTCCTGGGTCCTTCAGTGACACCCAAACCATCCTGATTGACCTATTAAAATCCTTGCAATAAGACCCACCCTATCACAGAGCAGAACTGAATGTTGCCATCTAACTAGTCTTAGAAATCTCTGTACCCTTGAATGTTGCAATGTCGCCAATTTCACAGAATGTTAGCTTTCAACAAAACTTACACCTACAAAAGATAAGATTGATCACACATCCTCCATGGAAGAAAGAAAATTTCACCATGGTCTTATGACTTGCTTGGAACAGTGCACTGATTCTCAAATCCCACGACTCCTGAGGTCACCATAAAAGTTATCGATCTAAGCAAAACGTGCAAATTCCCCAACTTACCTATCTGTCACAATCAAGTTAACAGGACACACTAACCAGCTTCCTGCACTTCAAAAGAATTATAGTTTATTGTAACTAAGTAAGTTCTAATCACAAGTAAACAGCTATGAACATGGAGATATAATGTTTAATGGCATGTTGTAAAGATAACAATCTCTCCATCAACATCAGCAAAACTGATGAAGGATGAGGGAGGATCTAATTGAAACTTACAGAATACTGAATGGCCTGAGCAGAGTGGATGTTGGTAAGATGCTTCCATTGGTAGTAGAGACTAGGACCCGAGGGCACAGCCTTAGAGAAAAGGGAAGATCTTTTAGAACGGAGATAAGGAGAAACATCTTCAGCCAGAGAGTGGTGAATCTATGGAATTCACTGCCACAGATGGCTGTGGAGGCCAGGTCATTGAGTACTTTTAAGACTGAGATAGATAGGTTCTTGATTATCAAGGGGATCAAGGATTACGGGGAGAAAGCACGAGAATAAGGTTGAGGAACTTATCAGCCATGATTGAATGGTGGAGCAGACTCGATGGGCCGAATGGCCTAATTTCTCCTCCTATGTCTTACGGTCTTATGGTCTAAAAATGAAATAGCTGGCTATTGACTTCAGGAAGCAGAGTAGAGGGTGTGCCCCTGTCTGAGGCAGAGATCATCAAGAGCATCAAGTTCCTGGGAGTGGTGATCACCAACAATCTGTCCTGGTTGACCCACATGGACACTATGGTCAAGACAGCACAGCCACACCTTGACTTCCTCAGGATACTGAGGAAACTCAGCACGTCCATAAAGACGCTTACAAATTTTTATAGATGCACCATAGAAAGCATCCTATCTGAGTGCATCACAGTGTGATATGGCAACTGCTCTTCCCAAGACTGAAAGAAATTTCAGAGGGTTGTGAACACAGCCCAGTCCATCATGAAAACCAGCCTTCCATCCATTGACTTCATCTATGTTTCCCGCTGCATCAGGAAAGCAACCAACGGAATCAAAGACCTCTCCCACCCCAGTTATACTGTCATCTACCTTCTTTTGTCAGGCTGAAGACATAAAAATTTCAATATACCTACAAACAGACTTAAGAACAGCCTCTTTGCTGCCATTATCAGACTTTTGAATGGACCTTTTTAATGTTAATGTTGATCTCTCTCTGCACCATCTTGGCAGTTATAACATCATATCCTGCACTCTGTTTTGTTACCCTGATACACTTGTCTAGAACAATCTGCCTGTACAGCATGTAAAACAACACTCTTCATTGTACCTTGATACACATGACAGTAATTAATCAAATCAAATCATATGAACAAACAACACATGTCTTTTAAAATGGATATATCAAAGAGCTGTTATGAATGAATTAGTCACTCTGTGCCCCTCGCAAATCAGTGGAAGCATTTTGAAAAAGAACATCGAGGAAAAATCTTTGAATCAGTAAGAATCAACTTGTAGTGATTGTAATGAGGTTAGCCTGGTGGATCTCATAGAATATGGGTTCCCTGATTGAAGTTGTTAACATGGTCCAATCAGGGAGCCCTGTCTTACAGAAAAGAACAGGAGCGTCAGACATCCTGTTCACTCTGAGAGCTGGCTCGAAAGAAGTTGGATCAGTGTCCAAGGACTCACTATGTGTAAATAAAGGGTAACTTGGTGATGGGATACCAGCCTTTGTGGAGTTACTTCAGTGGTGATGAGAGTGGGATTAATAGTGTAACCATGCAAAAGCATCTACTAGCTGAAGCCCAACTGGACTTTATCATTGGAAAATGCAGCAGTGGAGCTAATGAGTTGCAGGGTATTCTGATGGAAGTGGACGCTTTGCCAGTCTGATTGTGCTTGGGGAACCCACTTGAGTGAAGGCAATTGCATAGCTACATATCCTGAACAGAGGGACACTAGGTCAGTCCACAGAAAAACCCCAAAACAAAACCAAGCCTCAGCCAAACCGTTACAATTTTCTTCAGGATCTTGACCGGCAAACTATTGTAGTGGCTGCCGGTATAAAGACTCAAGACATCAAAAGAGTCCCGCTAGATCTAAATTGAGTAACAGAACTCATAAGCTGGTATTCATGAGAGTGCACACCCTGAAAAGTCCACCTATATCTGGTTTGGAACAGGAAAATTAGTTAGCAACATCCAAATTAGAACCAATCAAAATAAATATCTGGTTAAATGCTCAGCTGGTTCTAATGGAGTTTGATTCCGGCCGTTTCAATGTTCACAGGCCAATCTTTAACAAAATTCATTCTGGACTCCAGCCATTAAGGTGCACAAGACCTTGGCTAAACTGACAACATATACCAGAGAACCTTTACAGATTAAGGGTACAACTTTAGTTCTGGTCTCTTAGGAGAAGCAGCTGGTTCAGTTTCCACTGATTGTAGTAAAAGGCTCAGGCCCAAGCTTGATGGGGAAAAATTGGTTGAGAGAGATTGACTCAACATTTTTCAATTAGAAAATGGCTCCTGAATGGAGTCTTAATTAAATACCCAGAAGTGTTGGTCGCTGAAAACAGATCATCATTTACCAGCAGGGAATTTGAGTATTTCCTAAACTCAAGTGGTATTTATCATATAAGGACAGATCTATACCATCTTTCATCCAATGGGCAGAAAGAGCTGTCCAAACTTTGAAAGCAAGCTTAAACAAACAGCCTATGGCTTCACTAGATACCAAACCATCCTGGTTCCTATTCGATTATAGGACCACTCGTCATGCAACTACAGGGATAGCTCCAGCATAATTGTTAATGGAGAGGAGATTCCGCACCAGGTTAAATCTGATCTTCCCGGAATTGGGGGAAAGGGTAAATGGCATCAGGAATGCCAATGCTGGGCGCAAGACTCTGCTAAGCGAAAGAAACAATTTATTTCAGGTGGGCGAAGTTTGGTGTAGGAACCATAGGAATGGCCCTTACATGGGTAAGAGGCATGGTCAGCATGAGGTCAGGTCCAGTGACGTATAAAGTTCAGGAAAGTGTGACAGTCTTGAACAAGCATATGGACCATATGAAAGCTGCAAATTCACAAACAGTGCGGGAGCAAGATGTGCACATCTCCTCAACTGCTTTTCTGACTGTTCCAGACAGAGCGGGTTCTCCCTCTCTATCAAGTGCTGAAGATACTTTGGAATCTTAGATGGACACAGTGGATGTCACTGTCTTGGTGTCTTTGCTGCCTGAATCAGAGAGTGAAGTTCTTCCAAGATACTCTGAGTGTAAGAGGCGAGTACAGTGCATTACATGCTGCCTGCATCTGAGGCAGAGTTGGAGGAACCTGACCCAGTGCTAAAATATCCCAGGAGGAGCTACAGAGAAAAGGAACCGACCTATGTCCTTGGACTCAGAGGGGGTGGGATATAGTGATTATAATAAGGTCAACCAGGTAGTTCTCATAGAATATGAGTAGCCTGATTGGGGCTGTTAGCCCTGGCTGACAGATAAGAACAGGAGTGTCAGACATCCTGTTCACTCTGAGAGCTGGCTTATGGGGAGCTGGATCAGTGTCCATGGACTCTCCACGTGTAAATAAAGGGTGACTCTTGAAAGGATTCAGAAACGATTTGCAAGGATGCTGCTAGAGTTCGGGCATTTGAGCAGTAGGGGGAGGATGAATAGGCTGGCACTATTTTCCCTGGAGTGTCAGAGGCTGAAGGGTGGCCTTATAGAGGTTTATAAAATCAAGAGGGGCACGGACAGGGTGAATAGCCAAGATATTTACCCTAAGGTGGGCAGCCCAAAACTCGAGGGCATGGGTTTAAGGCGAGAGGGGAAAGATTTAAAAGGGTCCTAAGGGGCAACTCTTTCATGCAGAGGGCGGTGCATGTATGAAATGAGCTGCCAGAGGACGTAGTGGAGGCTGGTACAATTACAACATTTAAAAGGCATCCGGATGGACATAAGAATAGGAAGAATTTAGAGGGATATCGGCCAAATGTTGGCAAATGGGACTAGACTGATTTAGGATATCTGATCGGTACGAATGAATTGGACCGAAGGATATGTTTCCATGCTGTACGTCTCTATGACTCCATGACTTGGTGAGGGGATATTCACCTCTGTGAAGTTATTTCACAGCCCAACAGATTTTGTGAACAGAAACTACAGAACTGCCCTTGTGTTTTGTTTTCCCTGTTTGTTTATCTATCTGTGTGTATGAGGGAATTCAAAAAGTGATTAGAATTTTAATTTTTAGTTTGCTTAATTTAGTTTAATTGTTTACCTGTGGCTGGAATCTGCAATAAATAATGATTGTTGTTCAGTACAGGAAAATAGTTCATGATTTCTAGCAACCTGAGTCTGAAAATCAAGTAGCCTGGGGATTTTGCATTATTTCTTTTAAAAGCTTTAACTTTTGTGACGACCCTGGGATTAACTGGGTTTGATTTTCAGTGTGTTGCCCCAGTGAGTCATGACATGTGCCCTATCTTATGATGTTGACAATATACTTGTTCCTAACATAACTCTTATTCTCTGTAGTATCCTTTCTATCACCTGGAACAGCTTCTGCCTTCTCCCTAAAGCTAGATTCTTGACTAGTCCTTTAGTTACTAAGTTAATTTCCACATGACAACCTGCAATTGCTTAGTTCTCAGTATGAAATATCATCTGCATGTGCCAGAGTTGCTGTCTCTTTGATTTTTATTTACAGGATGATCATCCAAATCCTCAACACTGGCACCCCACAAGGATGCGTACTCAGCCTGCTACAGTACTCCCTGTACCCTCGTGATTGTGTGGCCAAATTTCATCCAAACATCATCTACAAGTTCGTTGATGACACCACCATTATATTGCCAGATATCAAACAATGATCAGATAGAATACAGGAACCAGAAATGTTGCTTGGTGGTATACTGTAAAGATAACAATCTCTCCCTCAATATCAACAAAACTAAAGAGCTGATTGTCGACCTCAGGAAGCAAGGAGGAAGTCACGCCCCTATCTACATCAATGGAGCTGAGGTGGAGATGGTCAACAGTGTCAAGCTCCTAAGAGGGCAGATCACTAACAATCTGTCCTGTCTCACTCATGTTGATGTGACAGCCAAGAAGGCACAACAACACCTCTTCCTCCTCAGGAGGCTAAGGAAATTCAGCATGTCCATAAGGTCCCTCACCAGCTTTTATAGATACAGCTTAGGAAACTTTCTATGTGGACATATCATGACTTGGTATGGCAACTGCTCCGCCCAGGACCGTAAGAAACTATAGGAAGTTGTGAAGACAGCCCAGTCCATCACGCAAGCCAAACTTCCATCCATTGACTCTATCTACACTTCTCAATGCACAGAAAGGCAGTCAACATCATCAAAGACCCCTCCCACCCCAGTTTAAATCTCTTCCAAACTCTTCCATAGGCAGAAGATACAAAAGCTTAAACAGATGTATCAGAGGGTTCAAGAACAGCTTCCTCCCTGCTGTTATTAGACTTCTGGACGGACCTGTCAAACTTCAAATCTAATGTTGATCTTGCTTTTGTGAACTTTTTTTGCAGCCGTAACTTTGTATTCCTCGCCCTGTTCAATCACGCTATGATCATTCTATGTTACGATCTGCCCGTGCTGCAAGCAAAACAAAGCTTTTCACTGTACTTACGTACATATGACAATAATAAATCTAATCAAATAGGACTTAATTGTTATTGAATGAATGAATGAATTAGCTTTATTGGGATGCTATTTCTAATTTGCTCTATATTCACAATTTCCCTCATATTTTCAAAAGTTTGCTCTGGCTTCAATGGTCAAAACCATCAATCCATTAATATTGTTGTTTTTCCCAAGCAAATTCAATAAAAGTCTAAATAAAAACTGAAAGAACTGCGGATGTTGTAAATCAGGAACAGAAACAAATTTGCTGGAAAAGCTCTGAGGAACGATCACTGGACCCAAAATGTTAACTCTGTTTTTTCCTTCACAGATGCTGCCAGAACTGCTGAGCTTTTGCAGCAACTTTGTTTTTGTTCAATAAAAGTCTGGCTGGGTTTTGTCTTTACTGTCTTAAACCTTAACTGATAAACACCAACAAGCCCACAAGCAAAACCAGTTTTAATTGTCTAATAATCTGAGGATTGTTGAATAAACATCCATTGTTTTACCAGTCATTACACTTTGTCACAGAAAAATCCACAAATCCTTTGGTCAGTTGAAATTTTTAACAACTTTTTTGAAATAAGAGAAAATACCTCTTTATTCCTGCTTCTGTAAATATAAGAACAAAAAATGATTTTTGATTAAAATCAACTGCTGAACACGCAACTTCCCTTCTTGTGCGTTACTAGTTCTTGCTTTGAAATTTCTTTCCTTTTTTAAAATTCAGGTTCAAGCATTTGCCTCTCTCTTTCTAACTGAAGGTGAATCATGTTGCTATAATCCCAACTGATATTATTACTGAACAAGTCAAAGCATAGACAGGAACCTGGATTGAGAGATATTATCTTGATTTGTTTTGGTTTCAGTGAGGTGGTCTCCCACTGAAACAAATGCACCCAATGCTGCTGATTATGCTTTACAATAAAACAGAAGTTTATTAACGATAGAACTGAAATTAAAATAGAATAAACCAAACTATCAACTTACAGACTATACTTAATAGTTATTTAAACACACAGTAAATGTTTAATCACATTAATCTCACAACATTCCTTCATAAACCAAAAGGAAAAAAAAAACAGCTTTGCAAGGTATCTAATAGACTATGTGTACAAAATTCACACCAGAGTCTCTGTATCTAACACTTCAGTACATTTACATTATTTGTGACTTCAAGTTTTAGATTGGAACTACAGATTTCTTCTTCCTGAAGCTGTTATACATCTGAGCTTAAACGTACTTAGTTTTAAGTAACTTCTTTGGGGTATTATCCAAACATATGTGGTCTGGGACTGACACTACCCTTTACTTTAAGGCAATTGTGTTCACTGTATCCTTCTCTCCTCAGGAACACTAGTCTACAGAACTGTCTTATTCCAAAGCCTTCATGGAACTGCCCAAAACTCAAAGTAAAGCTAAAACATTTCTGCTTTCAAACTATGGCTGTTTCCCTTAAGCTCAAAAAATACAAATTTCAGAAGTTTCCAATAAATCTTGAGCTGTCATTATTTAACTTACTGGGTTTCAAAATAATCCAATCTATTAGTGATATTCACAAACTCATTCATTCTAAAGCCAGCCTTCAAAAATGGTTTTAAAACAAATCACCATGGTTATAAAAATACTCACAAGTTGATTATTAACTTCAGATGCAGAAAATCCACTAATCACTCATTCAAAAACGAGAAACAATGACTTACAGTACATGAATTTGTGTCTTAAATGGTGTAGGAATTCAGTCCTGTAGGCATCAAAAGTGTCATATATTATCACAGAAATGAAGTGACATTAAAACTGAGAGGTTTGGAACTTATTGGTGTGGAACATGAAACTTCATATTAACCTAAGCCACAATAATGAACAGTTACAATTATCCAAATTCCTACAATGAGCACTTTTGGAGTAGTAGCTTTGAAAGGCCAGAATTATCGGCTTAACTGCCCCACAGATCATGGCTTGGAGAGCAGTGATGCCTGTGTGTATATCACTATGATAGCATGCACTTTAATTTGTTGTGTTACATCTCTTACTCTAGATTTTTGATTTTTTTTAAATACTTGTAACTTTTTTTGGATTTGGAGCAGAGAAACAAACTACTGAAAAAATACTCTTAGAACATGGGTAACATGTATGCACTTCTATAAATAAGGGAATATTTATTACCTAGACCTGAGGGTATTATTGTACAAAGTAATGGGCATGAAAGGGTTGATCTCAGCAAAAATGAAGCTTCACTTACTTTGATGCGTAACACAACTAGTGGATGGAATATTGGACAGTTTGAGCAGAAATCTCAGTCTCCTATTAAGAGATAATATGTTAATATAGCCTGTACGTTGTATGTAAGATGTAATAAACTGCTTTATGTTATTAAAGGCAAGTGCCTCTTCTGTTGAGACTTGTTTGTGGCTCATTCTTCATTACATTCTATTCGAAAGCTCGAAGGATTGGTGGCAGCACTCCATCCTAACCACAAGTGATTAGTACCCAGGCCTTCTCATCACTAATACAATGGGCATTAAGAATCAACTACACAACATAGAATGGGAGTCAAATGAGGATTAAGTAAGGATTGCAAGTTATGTTACTGAGGGCATTAATGAAAGCAGCTGATCTTGTTAATGACAAGCAACAGTAAGACTTTGTCATTAGTAGAGTTTTCATAGCCCCAAACTCTGCGGGTTCAGTCCATATGGGGCTCAACTGCACCGAACCCACCTGTCTTATCAGAGTGCTTGTCTGTTATAAGTATCTTTTATTAATTTTCTAAAATACTAATCAGAAATGCCACAAGCCAATTCTGGATTCCAACTCCAAGGGTGGAAAATGGATTTGATTACACAGATCGATTGGGAGATTAGTTATTGGCAGCAGCCTTCCCTCACATAAAACAATGGTTTCACCAAGGTGGTTAGCTCTATAAACTGAAGTATCCTCTCCAGGGTTAAAGCCTCTGAAAAACTCATGAAAAGACATCACATTAATCTGTTGGGAGAGTAGTTAAGCCATTTTTTTCTGTGATAGAATTTGCTAAGGACTTCTTAATATGAAAATATATTTCAGCACTTCCCTCATCAACTGCCTGGTTTCCATTCGGATACTGGTGAAGGGAGGCAACAACTAAAACACAGCAATGGGAATTAATGTTTCAGTCAATGGTCTGTTCACAACATTTGGTTTTCCTTAGTGTTGCAGACTTCGTAGTAAATTTTTTGAATGTTGTAAGTTTAGTACTCATATCAACCCAACTTGTGATCAGAGTTGGATGGAGGTAGAGGAGTGTGGGAATAAAGGATGTGGAGTTTGTGTGTGGGGGTGGGGGGTGGAGTTCATGGTGATGGGAAACTTCTTTATCAAAGTGGCTGAAGTTTCTTGTCATTGATAAAGGTGGTGGGAGCCAGCAATAGACATTGGTTGAGGAGACTCGGAAGGAAGCAACATACGCTAGATTGCTGCCTTGAATTTGGAGTTAATTATCTGTTCTAATGCTTCATTCATGGCTGTTTGTTTTGCGGTTTTTCTCATCTGAGAAGAGAAACTTGAAGCAAAATGTAATGCCTGCATAAGCAACTTTCACTTCAAACAGTCGATTGAATATTGATCACTGATCATCTAAAGTTTGTTTCATTGGCACTGAGAAAAAGTTCACTTTCAGAGTTGCAAAGAAATCCTTTTAGCTTTTATAAAATCAAAATGCTGCCAATGCTGGAAATATGAAATTAAAACAGAATGAGCTGGAAAAACTCAGTAGGCCTGGTAACATCTGTGGAGAGGGAAACTTGAGTTAACATTTCAAGTCCAGGATGACTCATCTTCAAAATGACTATTTCTCTTACTTGTTACCCCTGCATAGCACAGTCTCTTGGAAAAGGGGAAACAAGCAGACGAACCTGATCGTTGTTCCCAACAATTTTGCATTGAATTGTAAGCTTTATTAAACCACCAGCCATAAGTCTAACACCTTCTCTTCCTCCAAATTTTGATTGCAATTTTTAAATTAAGTTCCCAAAGTTATTTTAAAGCATATTCCCATGTGTGTCTGACACAGAGTTTGACCCTCCAGGATGCAATATCAAATGCCAAAACAAAACCACAACAGAAATCAAATTAGAATTAATTTTATCAAAAGACATTACAATGCAGTAACATGCATCACTGAATTAAACAGAGATGTTCAGTATCATGACTTACTGTGAACCTTATTGCGCCATCACCATGCCAACCAATGTACCAAAAATAGATTTTAGCTCAAACCTTCATAAAGTACTTATATTTCCAATTGAAAAATGTACTTGTTGAATTTTTGCATTAACATGTGGGCCTATCGAGACCAATTCATTATTTCCTTCAGCACCTAATAAAGTATTTCATTCACTCAACAGTTCTGTTCGGAATGCTTACCCCTCATGTTTGGGAGAATTGAGCTATCGGTTGCACCATAAAAGGATCTCAGTTCCAAGATAAATGTCAAAACAACATGCTAATTACTGTAGACACCAGTTGCAGGAATGGCATAATTGTCCAACACAGAATAAGACCATTTTTAACAGGGGATGGAATTTATCTTCAATAAGAGTGAGAATAATGCGATCACAAATTAACCATTCCTCATATATAGTCATGTACCTCTCCCATTTTAAATTTCCATTGATGACAATGGAAAGGAGAGCCGAGTTGGTGCATAAGAGATGGTTGATATCTTACTTTCAGCCTCTTTTCGTTAATATTGGCATTGTGCTAGAAAATCCAAAACAAACTCCACTATATACCACTTAGAAATTGTGGGCTGATTTCTCCCATTTTCCAGTGGTATCTTTTCAAGTAAGATTCAAGGTGGCATGTCTGCTATTGTTCTTAGTGACTTTTCTCACACAATTACCCACTCTTCACCTTATTAGTTATTCACTGGGTTCGACAGCATCTGTCTTGGGGAATCACACAGCAGGAGACGTGGGAGTGCTCTCTGCTGCTAGAACCCTCTGCCACTTGTGCCACTGGTGGTATATTTGAAGCCCAGTTAGACATCATTGCAAAGGCTGTGAGCCAGGAACTGCCCTTCACACTGTGGTGTTCAACCACTATCACTGAGGGTGCACGCAGGATGTTAGCTCCACAGTTCACTGACAATGACTTGGAGGTGTCAGTGGATGAGGTTGTAGAACGGAGGGCAAGTGCTGTATCCTGCTGGTTGGCAAAGGAGGCCATGCATTTGATGCAACCAGCCAGGACTGAGATAGTGGCCCAGTTCAGTGTAGCATCTCAGGAATCTCAGGTTCCCTCTGGGACAGCTTGTCCATTCCTCCTTCACTCTCAACACCTCCCCACACCCCAACAGCACCTCACCCTGCAACCGCAGAAGGTGTAACACCTGCCTGTTTACTGCTTCCTTCCTCACTATCTAAGGCCCCACATACACCTTCCAGGTGAAGCAGCAATTTACCTGCACCTCACTCAATCTAGTCTACTCTATTCACTGCTCACAACATAGTCTTTTCTACATTGGGAAGACTGTTTCACCAAACACCTGTACTCTGTCTGTAGAACTGATCCTGAGCTTCCAGTTGCCTGCCACTTCAGCATACCACTATGTTCCCACGCCAACATTTCTGTCTCAGGTTTACTGTAGTGCTCCAGTGAGGCTCAATGCAAGCTCAGAAAACAGTACCTCAACTTTCACTTCAGTATCAATTACAGCCCTCAGGATTCAACATTAAGTTTAACAACTTCAGAGCTTGGAAACTTCTTTCGTGTATGCTATCCATCCTCACACCCCCAGGTCCTGACCTGAATGAGCTGCTCCTAGAACAGCCAACCTATTTTCACTATTACCACTTCCCATTATCACCAGTGCAGCATTTACTACTATCAGCAATCCAAACTGAGATCAGAGTCTGCGGATCCAGCTGATGCATGGGGCTTACCTGGATACTTATTCTGCAAATGTTACAGAGTTCAATCCCTGGTGTTTAGAAAAGTAAAATTACCATAGTCCCAGAGGACTGTAGGACTGCTCTCTCATTAGAGAGAGAGGTGACTGGTGGTGAGTCCGATTAACTGGTAACCTGGGTTAACTCAATTAAACTAAAAGAAAACAAAGAACTGTGAATGCTGGAAATCTGAAACAAGAACAGAAATAGCTGGAGAAACTCAGCAGGTCTGGCAGCATCTGTTGAGCTATGAAGAAGGGTCACTGGACCTGAAATATTAACTCTGCTTTCTGTCACAGATGCTGCCAGACCTGCTGGGTTTCTCCAGCAATTTGCTTCAGATCTCCAGCATCCATAGTGTTTTGTTCTATTAACTCAACAATTAGTTACGGAACATTACAGCCAACTCCCTCCCCCAAATGCACCCTATCCCGAGTCTGTCCAAATATCCGCCCTGACGCAATAACCACTCCAACCTGACCTGACTACCCACCCGGGTGCCGATTCTGCACTTAACATTTCCACTGACCCAAAGATCTGAGTCATTGACGCCATCTTGTGGCCATTAGTAGAGTGCAGTTAAATTTAAATTGAGAGAATCCCTGTGATGTAATTCAGATTGAAGCAATACACCATTGACGTAAATTGATAAGGATTTCGCACTTGAAAACCAACAAATGGAACTTCAACATAATCAATATTTTTTAAAAGTTCTATTCTGTCAACTACCTAAGGAAGACAGGAAAATGACATGCAATTTAAAAGGGCAGTAAGTCTAAAATTGTACTTCAAGTTCAAAGAAATCCACCATTTTCAAACATAAAAATAACCAGCCCAGTAACCTTGGTTCAACTTTTTTAATGGCAAATTCTCTGTTCTTAGGACATATTCAAGCTCACATTTTAATTTCTCCCCAGACATTCTTTCATCATCAATAATGAACATTCCCATTACAATCTGAAGTTACTCCATTGCAAATAATAGTGGACATTAAATTGAGCAAGTCTAAGAAATGCTCTGAGACTGCATGATACTTTGTAAATGTTCATCTGTAGTCATCAGCATTGCTTCCCGGCGTCCATGTCCCTATAGCCACTCTCAAACTAATTTTGAAGCTGCACCCCATTCAATACAACAGAGGCCCTCTTGAAAGTTACCTAGAAACAAAGCATATATAGCATTGTTACTTTTACAGGAAAATGATATCATAGAATTGAAGGAATCAACTCAGAAATTATAAAATGAACTGGGGAGAACATTTCAGAGGGCAAGAAATGGAAGATGAATTTCATGCTGACTACCATAAAAGCACTGTAAGTATGAAAATATATCACAATTTTACTCTAACACTAAGATAGCTAAGAATGAAAATGAAGGAGGCCTTGGAGACTTAGTTCATTTGATATTGAACATATCTAATCAATGCAGATCAGCTTTCAAAAAGCAAATACAAGGTTCAACTGTACAGCAACAACAGAAATATAAGTCAGAGGCAGTCAACCTTAATAGCACTCTAATAATCCCTAACTGGTATAGGCATGATTTTCTTTTGCAAGGGAGGAAATTAAGCAACGGAGGAAGAACAGAGACCAGCGGATGGAGAGCTTTGGTGTCAGTGTTGAAAACACTGTCCTATCCCCATGGCCCTTCCCTGGAGTTGGCCCCTCCCTCCCCACTCTTTTAATTACTGCAGCCATAAACTACACCACTCTGATCACTGAGCTGCTTATCAGCATGTTTTCACTCACAGCTCATGAATATATTTAAATGATTCTAGATCACGAATATTGATCAGGTCTGCTGCCAAAATCATCAAGTAGATAGAGCAAACAACTTTCCCTATTTGTGCTCAAAATGAAAATAAACTTCATCATGTTCATCTTAGCAAACAGGAAATGAACTTTCTTAAGAAGGGTCTAGGCCCAAAACGTCAGCCTTCCTGCTCCTCTGATGCTGCTTGGACTGCTGTGTTCATCCAGCTCTACACCTTGTTATCTCAGGAAATGAACTTAATTGTTATTTGTGTATTCCGCTATTGTGGGCCACCGTAAACAAATGCACAATGCCCCATAAATTATTGAACATAAAAATACTGCTATGAACTGCAGGTGTATAGCATAAATAAACTCATTGCAGTGTCTGCAGAAGGCATCAATCTGTCTTAACGTTTTTGGTTTCAACTACTATAGATATGAAAAAAGAAATCATCATTTCTGAATCTACCACCAGTAACATCTTGAAGGGCACCATTGAGCAGAGTTTTAACTAGACCAACTAGATAAATACAGAGCAGAGCAGATCCAACCCTAGAAATTCTACAGTAACTCACCTCCTAACTTCTCAAAGCCTGTCCACCATTTATAATTCAGGTATAATTCATGGGTGTGATTGAATATTCCCCACTTGTTTGCAC
>JAHRHZ010000289.1:29981066-30086944 GCA_024137785.1 Ginglymostoma cirratum | reverse complement strand
TACTACATATTGACGATCAGCTGTTAAACATTTATTCTGAGTATTATTGCTTGCTTTCAAAATATGCAGCCATCCTTGGTTTTTAAAACAGTTCTTTTCCCATTTCAGTCCAAAATCAAAAATGCAGTAAATTACAAAAGACACTGTCTTTACACAAAAGAATTGACAATTATGAGTGGACTTGAGCATTACCTGTTCAATAATAATCTAGGAAAGAGCATGCAGAAGGGGCAAATTCTGTCTGACAAATCATAACCAACTTCTTTTGAAGAAGTGTCATCAAAAGTAAAGAACCCAACAACATAAGATACTTAGATTTTTTTTATAAAGTTACACCCAAAAGTCTATGAACAGACTATTATTTAAACCCAAAGTGGTAAAGCTTCACTATTAACTAAAGAATGGGTAAGAAAGTTCCTGAAGGATAGAAATGATAACTACTCATTAGGAGGAATGTTTTTTTTAAGGCTGGTGACCAGAGCAACTGAGAGTATCTCAATGCTGAAACTGTACATCATCTTGCAAAGAAGAAATTATACCGGGGGCCCAGATGAAAGCCTGTTGTCCACATAGTTTAAAAAGGCTGTATGTGCTGACAAGGCCAAAGGCCAAGGCTGAACTCTAGGAAGGAATATAGAATGATCTATGCTGTTCAGAGCACTACTACTGTAACTGATGAAGTGAGGAAATCGTGTCAACTGTCAATCTGTCAGTTCTGAAGCTACATTGAGTCTGCTGATAGATGATTGATATTAGGGTCTGTAATTTGGTCAACCCTTTCCCATGAATAATTATTACAGTCACTGGGATCCTCTTTGTTATTGCACAATATGACTGTTTTTTCATTACCTCTTCTGGAAGGACAAATCTTTCCTTCCAGCAGGGATACATAAGTACATGGAGATGTGTAGTCACGCTGGTTGTATATTTTTGATGATCTTAGGTGGAATGTCATCATTTTCTGGGCCTTTATTCCCGGAAATACAGTAAATGACCTTGTTAAACTCTGCTCTGGTGGGCTCACTATCTAGCTCCTCCGTAATGGGAAAGTCTGGAATGGCAATGAGAGCTTCTTCAGTGACAAAGCTTTCCCTCACTCACGTTTGAGACACTTTTCTACGCACCTTTCTACCTGCTGTGAGATTTTTTGTTTCTTGAACCCTTCGTACATCCTTCTCAAATGTTTGGGTTCAGTAGTATGTTGTGCTGGTGCAGAGTTTCAGCCAGTATTGATTGGGTAGTGCCAAGCAGTCTGCTGAGACTTGATTCTGGGAGCGAAGAATAAAGTCTGACAGCAACTGTGGAAATAGAAACAGAGTTAACACTTTGAGTCTAGTATGATTCTTCTCTGGATCCAAAGACAGCTGGAAATGTGACAGGTTTTATGCCATTGAAAAAGGGCATTGGGATAAGTGGAACCAAAGGGATGGTCAAGGGAATATCAGAAGGCAGTGAAGTTTAAGATAAAAGATGTCATAGAGGCACAGAGTTGTACAGTATGGAAACACACCCTTCGGTTCAACTCCATGCTGACCAGATATCCTAAATTAATCTAGTACCATTTGCCAACATTTGGCCCATATCCCTCTAAACCCATCCTATTTATGTGCCTGTCCAGATGCCTCTTAAATGCTGTTATTGTACCAGCCTCCTCCACTTCCTCTGGCAGCTCATTCCATGTGCGCACCACCTTCTGTGTGAAAAAGTTGCCTCATAGATCCCTTTTAAATTTTTCCCCTCTCACTATGCCCTCCAGTTTTGGACTCCCCTACCCTGGGAAAAAGACCTTGACTATTCACCATATCCATGCCCCTCATGATTTTATACACCTCCATAAGGTCACTCCTCAGCCTCCGATGCTCCAGGGAAAATAGCCTCAGCCTGTTCAGCCTTTCCCAATAGTTCAAGTCCTATAATCCTGACAACATCCTTGTAAATCTTTTCTGTACTCTTTCAAGTTTAACAACATCTTTCCTATAGCAGGGAGACCACAATTTAATGTAGTATTCCAAAAGTGGCCTAATCAATGTCCTGTACAGCCGCAACATGACAGTCCAACTCCTATACTCAATGCACTATCCAACCATGAAACAAAAAGCAAAGGGATTAGTAATGGTTGCGGTAAAGGAACAAAACGTTGGTCCAGAGCAGGTGTTAATAGCAGAATAAAGGTCAGCCCTGATTGAAAGGAAAAACATGAAAAGGAAATACACAGAAAGACTCTTTCAGTGGGAGGGTTGGGGGATAAGATATCAAAATGAAGCCTGAAGTTGTTGAACTTAATATTAGAGACTGAAAAATGCCTAAATGGAAAACTAAGTATTGTTTCCTCAACCTATGCTGGACTTCACTGGAACATTGCAGGGGGCATCTAGCAGAAATGTGAGCAGGAGAACCAGATGGTGTATTGGAGTAGCTGGTGACTGGAAAAATCAGGATCATGCTTATGGACTGAATGAAAGTGTTCTGTAAAGTGGTCAGTCAGTCCATGTTTGATCTCCCCATTGTTGAGGAGACCACATTCTGAGCAGCAAATATAATAGGATGGATTGAAAGAAGCATTTGGATTTTTAGCAAGTTTTTGATGAAGTCCCATATAAGACGTTATTGTACAAAATGAAAGCAGATGGAATTGGGGACGACTGGATTGAGAATTCTTTACTCAAATATATATTGCTGGGTCAAACTCCTAGAATTCCCTTCATAATGGTTTTGTGGGTCAACCCACAGCATATGGATTGCAGTGGTTCAAGAATGCAACTGACCACCATCTTCTTGAGGGCAACTAGAGATGGATAATAAACGCTAGCCCAGCCAGTGACACCCATGTGCTAAGAATGAATAACGTAAAAATTGTGGAAGACAACATTAACAGAAAAGATGTAAGGGAAATGAAAAAAAATGGAGGAATCAAATGGAGTCTTTACAGGAAGCACCTTGTGAAGAAGTGTAGTCAGTTAAAATGAATGTGGATAAGCAACCATGGCCCAAAATTGGACATTGTAAATTGACCCACAGCTGGAGAAATTGGTCTGACGGAAAATTGGCCAAAGTAAATTAAACAACGGCCAGCAGCTATTGACTACAGAGAACAGTGGAAACCAAGGTTAAAGAGGTCACAAAGATTCTGGAGAAACCAGTTACAACCGGCCCAAAGGCTGTGTGTTGGAGAAGTATCAATCAGATTTTCTGGCACCTTGATTACCAGCCAGTGGTTGAGGATGTGCAACTTACACCGCCCTGGCAACAGTGAAGGATGTTGACACAACCTCATTGGATGCTTTGAAACTCCACTCATGACCCCATTGACATAGACCACATAACATTCTGGAAGGTCCAGGATGAGGAGGTTAAAAATAAACACCTGGAAGCCACCCCACAGTGAAGATTCACAGCAAGATTCATGGCAGAAGACTGTGTGGTAACCCAAGAAGACCCAGGAGAAGATCTGCCCTGACCTGAAAAACCCATTTGTGTTGAAGAGAGCCAGCCCTACATCAGAGAGGAAGCAGATTCCAACTGCCCAGCTCAAACATATGGATTGCTGCAGGTAATATCCTTTCTCAAAGGGATAGACAGTAAATATTGTGGGAATCTGGGAAATGCTCACATAGTGTTTTCATTAAGGAATATTTTGTTAATAAACTAAATTCTATGTCTCTTTGTCCGCCTCACCAACAAAAGCACTTGGGGAAAGTATTTTTAATACATAAACTGGTCAAAGTGTCCAAAGCACAGACAGCACGAATAATTGTAGTTCAGTTCTCCAGCACCTGCAGTGTTGTAGTGTTGTTTTAGTGAAGAGGGAAACTTGATGAACAACAACTTATATTCATAGAGTATTTTTCATTTAATGAAACATCCCAAGGTGCTTCTGAGGAACATTATAAAACAAAGCATGACAGTGAGCTCCATGGGGAGATATAAGATCCACCAAGGGGTGTCTTAAAGGATGAAAGTGAGGTCCAAACTTATAATGAGGGTATTCAAGAGCAATTGAAGGTGCAGCCACCAATAGTGGAGCAATTGAAAACCATTAACATGCAGTAAATATGGAATTTCCTGCACACAGTGAGATAGGGGTCAGTAGCAGATCAGAAACCTGTTTATAATTTATTCCAAACAGTAATATCACTCAATCTTTCCCAATGGCTGAATTCTTAATTTTACAAAAATGATTGCATTCTTGGAAGACATGCTCTAGGCTTGCAGGTTCCACATTGTTACTTGTTGAATTATGTTCCATACCCTAACCATACTTTTTAAGGCATTTGCCTGAATCACTGTGCAGTGAATGAGGCAGCAGGGGAGCAATGTCAAAGACAATGCGACTGCATGTGTGCTAAAGATATGTCCTGAAGTTGCAGTGACAGAAAACGGAGCCATTTACAGTACCCTTCCCTCGCTTTTTAATGGTTCTTTGTACCACAAATAATCCTTAGTTATGGAAACCTTCTGTCTTTTGTTGCAGGCTGTCAATTGGTTGTGTTACATAAAGATCAAAGTGTGCTCTTTGTTCAACAACTCCAAAGCTGTTGTTTTTTTATTCATTTAATTAGCAGAGATCTCCTGTGTCTGAAAGAACAGGTATTCCTTTGTAAAGATCTTATTCAAACTTATCCAATTAAACCTGTTTGGCTGCAAGGATGTGTGTTGTAGTTGTAATTCCACAGAGGTTTATATAATTCGCCCTGCTATGTGAATTCCATCAAGTCCATGTATGTTTAAAACAATGGTCATATGTTGTGCAAGTTCTCTGTGTCTTTGGTAGTCACACCAGAGGCACCGTGCAATTAAGAGATAACAAGGTGCGGGGCTGGATGAACACAGCAGGCCAAGCAGCATCATAGGAGCAGGAAAGCTTTAAGAGGCTGAGGTGGCAGAATAAAGCAGAGGGAGGAGTGATGGATATGTTCCAAGGTCTGCTAAAGCCTGTTAAGGAATAGTGGGTTGTGGAGGTTTGAGGCCAGCCTCTTCTCTCAGGCAACTCTGAGGTGGGTTTATGGCTGTGGGGAAAGGCTAGGGAAGAAGAGGGGATGGGGAAGCTTCCAGCCAAAGCTTAATGGAATGGTTATGGGTAAGCTAGAAGATTCATACAAGAGGTAGGAACTGCAGTCTTGTAGAACAGAGAGTGGACAGGGTTGTTGATTTTTAGCAAGACGCTGGGAGAAATTTTTTTTTTGAAAAAAATTAAATACTTTTGCAGATTCAGATCTCTCCACCGAAGATGTAATCTCTCCTTCTTGTCTTCTTCATTCCAATTGTAGTTGAGTGGGCTAACAGTAATGCGTGCACAGTGCATCTGTGTAAGGCACAAGAATAGCAGCAAGACAGGACTGTCCAGCAGTTTCTCAGTCATTGCCTGAGAAATAAATGGTGCCAAAGAATAGGATTTAGGAGAGACTGAGAAATTATCAGACAACTTCATAAAATACCAAATGGTTGGCGATTGTTCGGTAAGTGATTAAAGGTGAAGCTTGTGTACTTGACAGAATATTATGTGGGAAAATGTGAGGTTATGCACTTTGCCAAGAAAAATAGAGGAGCTGATTTTTTTTTACATGGAGAAAGACTACAGAAAGCTACAGAAAGGACGGATTTTGGGCTCCTGGTCCATGAATCTCAAAAAAACTAGCATCCAGGATCAGTGGGTAAAATGGAAGGCAAATTGAATATTGGCCTTTATTTCAAAGCGAATAGAGAATAAAAGGAGGGAGGATTTGCTAAAAATATATAAGGCACTAATCAGACCACAGCTGGAATGCTGCAAACAGTTTTGGGCTGCTTAGCTAAAGAAAGATACACTAGCGTTGGAGGCAATCCAGAGAAAGTTCATTAGGCTGGTACCAGGTATGGTACTCAGGTACCAGGGACTGTCTTCTGAAAAGAAGTTGAGTAGGTTGGGTAGTACTCATTGGAATTTAGAAAAATAAGAAGAAAAATTATTGAAACATGGACGATTCTTAGGGGACTTGATGGGATAGGTGTAGAAAGATTATTTCCCCTTCTGGGAGAGTCTAGAACCTAATCTCAGAATAAGGGGTCACACAGTTAAGACACAGATGAGGAGGAACATATTCTCTAAGAGAGTAGTAAATCTGTGGAACTTTTCATTATGGAGGGTTAGAGAAGCTGGGCCATTAAGTACATTCAAGACTGAGATGGATAGATTTTTAATTGGTAAGGAAATCAAGATAAAAGGCAGAAAAGTGGAATGGAGGATTCAGATCAGCAAGAACCTTTTACCTTATCTTTGATATCTATGTGCACCGCGACAACTAAACTCTTCCCCTCCCACTGCAAGTTTTTCCCCAGCTCAGAAGAGATGTCCTGAACTTTGGCACCAGGTAGACAACACAGCCTTTGGAACACTCTTTGCTGCTGAAAAGAGTGTCTATTCCCTCTGATATCCCCTCTGACTACTACATATCTCTTTTCTCCCCACTTGAATGGTATTCTGTACCATGGTGCTTTGGTCAGTTCGCTTAACCTCCTTCCAGCCTGTACCCCCACCTACACTGGGATAAAGAATCTGATACCTATTGGAGAAGTACACTGGCTGATGCTCCAAAGCTAAATTCTGGATCCTAACACTTGCCCATCTTGCAGTGATACCCTCCTATCTCTGACGATGGATCAAATTTGATGTAATTAATTGAACGGGTGTGACTGCCTCCTGAAACATTGTCCAGTTACTCCTTCCCTCTGCCTGATTGCATTGCAATGTCTGCAACCAGTGTTCCTGTAGTCGTCTTATCAGCTGTGTTTGGTCTCTGAGGCCTCAGTGCGGCAGCAACTTCCAGAACTGGAAGACAACACTGTGATTGCCATACTGACTCCAATCACCATGAGTGGAACATCGGAAAGGCTGCTCACGCACTCAGTCATGCAGTTTAAAGGGAACGGTCCCTGCAACTCTGCCACCAGCTCACCAATTCAGAGCTGAGGTTCCTCGAGCTCACAGTGACCACTATTGACCATGACAGCTGCAACATATCTCCTACGCAATCATCTCGATTCCGTTTAATTGATGAATTTGGATGTTAAGTATTTTAAAAGTGAATTCCCTGACTGTACTCTTCCACTGAATTGAATTCAATTGAATTAGCTTTATTGCCACATGCACTCAAATGAAAAGTTTATAAGTCACCACTTACAGTGCCAACTTGGGTACAGAGTAGCTTTGTTACAGGACAGAGAAATGAAGGAAAAGTTACGTTACAGCTGTACACAGTAGGTCAGCAAAACAAGAATTAAAAAGACAAACATTACAGTTTGTCTCCAACTGCTCTCCACAGCAGACCATTTAGGGGACCTCCACAGGTGATGCTGACCTACTGCACACACACTGGCATTCTGGACATTTCTGTCTCTGTCTCCCTGCATCAATGGACACCCCAGCCAATTTTCTCTTCTCTGTATAAAATACACTAGGCTATTAGCTCCCAGCTGCAAATGTGGAGACTTCCCATTGCCAAAATATTGAAACTCAAAATAAAACAAAACTATGTTTTCCCCCATCTTAACACAGAAAACATAGAAATACAAATCAAACTTAAAGCAATGCGTCATTGCTCTGCTTTCAAACACATGCTCTCAAACAATAACAATGTATTATCAACGTTCTCAATCCTTGTCAGTCAGTTTTAATTCTAGGTTGACATAATACTTTGTTTGCTTCACTGAAGCATTCTCACACTACTAGCTGCGGTTATTACAGATTCATGTTGAGACATTTCATTTGAATGTTGATTTGTCTGTCTGACCTACTCTGTGCATTCAACATAGCTCTTATTCCAAATTTCAGATTTTCTTGTTTATCAATTCTTACTGTAACGGTAAGATATCTAAATTTATTCAGTTTCAATTCACCTTGTGCAAACTCTTGAATGACCTGTTGAATACCAGGCCTGTTTTCATGTATAAGATTGTCCAGCACCTATACTAATTTGAGTAAGGCACATGTTCTGGCACCTCTCATCTTCTGGTGGTGCCCAAGGAAAGCTTGGAAATGTCTTCCAATCTAAAGCCCAGTTTCATGCCTTTCCTTATTTGCAGAGTTTCTCAAAATAATTATACATCTTTACAGAACAATTTATCTTCTTGCTACTGAATAAACCTTTCCCAAGAGTACATCAAGTAGATTCCTGGATGAATGGGCAGTACACGCACCTGATACTTTAGGTATGTACTGCTCTGCCTAATCCATCAGCTTCAGTTTGAATGTTCTGGGGTGGAGATGGAGTACGTTGATACTATTCAATCTCTCTAAGGGAATGGTAACCTTACAGCTTCTAACAAAGATGGAACTTCTTTTTAAGATTAGATTTGAAACTTCTATTTCAGTTTTGAAATGAGTCGATTGTATGTTCCTGGAAACATCCACAGTAAAGAGAAACACTGCCCTTTTTTTGTGATTTTATTTAATTTAAGTATAAGTTTCAGTTCAGCAAAAAAAAACTGTCCCAACCTATTTCTGGTTTCTGTGAATCTTAAATTCAGTGAAAAAAAAATGACGAGGGCACCTTGAAGAGTTGTGTACATTTCTTGACAGGCGATTAATGATGTTTAGTAGTAACGTAAAGTGATACGGGCAAATCCTGTAAAACTCAAAAGTAGTTTGACAAGAAATGATTTGTTTTGATAAGGATATTAGGAAACTGTAGATAAACAGCCTGTTTGTAAAGCTTTGAACAACTTACCATTTAGATATTAATTCAGGGAAGTTAATATGAACAAAACAAGATGTTTGGTCCATTCAATAATTGGAATTCAATTAAAAAGAACATGATATTTGCACACAATGAAAAGTCCATTGGTAAAGCTGCATAAAAGTACATACCATTCATTGAGTCTCTGAGTCCTGTGGAATTCGTTCAGTAAACTTTTCTCTCCTCTTTTAAAAGCTTTCCAAAGTTTCATCCCTTCAACTAAGCTTTTGGTTATCTTTCCTAAAAGTTCCTTTCCAGTCTTAGCATACGTTTTCCCTAGGCTTGTCTAGGAAGCCACTTCATAAAGTTTGTCAATGATGGTATTTAAATGCAACTTGTTGTCACAAATATCAAAAATGACCAGTAGATTCTGGGTGGTTCAATATGAATAGGTAAACTTGAAGATTTAACTGTCCCCCTGCCTGGTTTCTGCTGACCAAATAAAATTAAAATCGATTTATTATTTCAAACTGTTGGTCTGGTTTGCAAACCTCTTTAAGGATGTCATCCAATTCCATTTGGATAAGCTACTCCAGTGGTACTTGCAACTGGTACTGTTCCAAAACAGAGCTACAGTGAACACCTCTCATTTCACTCTACAATGAGTGGCCAACTCTTCACATAAACTGGCCCTGAATTGTCTTTCTAAACCATAGCTCTGACAATCAATTAGACAGCTTTAGCTGAAAAAGTGATTTCAAAAATTTGTTTAATTTTATTTCTTTGACCAGTGACTCATAACTTAACTTGCTGATTTTGTAAAACACAGCTAAAACCTTCATTCATGAAACATGATATTGTGGCAATATAGATGACTAATAACTGCCAAGCAAACCATTGAGTTCAAGAGCAATAAATGCTAGTCTTGCCAATGACACTCCCGAACCACAAAAGAATAAAATAAAAATTTAGAATGATTGTTCTTTCACTGATATGAGTGACTGAATTCTTACGATCAAGAGTCTTGGAGTTTCTGACCAGTAGAACTTCCAATACTTTTACTGAGGCTTGAGTCATTATCATTTTTGATAGTGCAGTCCTAGGACCCTTTCTGGAAACATCAAGTCATCATCCTCAGGTTGGAAGTGGCTGATGAAATTTCCTGTTTTGACTAGTATAATTTCTAAGATTGCAAACCATTCTTAAACAGTCTAACCCCCTTTCTGTTTTAGTTAGGTGCTTCTGACTGGTTATTTAGGACTTCATAAGTCCCTACTGTTTCCTCACTGACAATTTTCTACCTGGTTTGGTTGATTTTGATTTGTAATGTTTTAATTCCGACTTCCCGTTGTTTTACTTTGATATAATCAACATATTGCAATATATGTATACATGCTTGCATACAGTTTTTTTTCAATAATGAAGATTAAGGTTTGAGTGAAGATTTGTAGTTAGTAAGGGGATGAAACGTCTTGCGATCAAACCTCCCAGCTCGGTGAACACACCAACATCTACAATAATGATGATCATAATGTAAGCATTTTCAACTCTACGCAACTCTTTGCATGTTCATTTTTTTTTTAAAAAAAAGACAAATCTGGGAGGATACCATGTTGAATGTTTCATTGCATTATTAAAGTCCTGGAGGGGCCCTCCTGCCTTCTCTGTGGACGCTGAGGTGACAGCAGTGTGGCATTTGAAAGGAGTCAGTAGAGCTGAACAGAATTCAAGCTGCTGCAGGTGTATCATTAAATTGAAAGGATACTGAGTTCCATCAACACTGCCACTGTAACAGGAATGCAAGAGGTAATGGACACCTTCTGCTTAAAATGTAATTCAGTATGGGGAAGTTTCAATTATTCCTAAATAATTTTAAGTATTTATCTTGCTAATCACATCAATGTCCCCACATTTTAAAAAAAATAGGAAAGTATTTTTTAAGAAATGCTAAGAAAAATACATAGCCGCTGAACATTTTAACTGCGGTGAGAAATGTTAATTCTAAAGTGTCTTTTTCAGAAATATGAGCCCTGTATTGTGTCACTGTTCTCGTAACCACATCTCTAGTTCCAAAAATAAATTGCTTCTGTGCCAGCTAAAGGGGAAATCAGTTTCAGGTGATGCTTTGGAAATAATGTGAAATCTTTTTGTTAACTAGTTGGTTAACTTTCTATTCAAACTTGAATACTTTGAATAAAATCAGAACACTGAAATACAACAAAGGTTTTAAAGAAGGAATTTGTGCTAACATTGGCCTGCAGATGTTGATTAACTTGCTTTCTGTTTTCGTTGTCTAATCCTTCTCCCTTTAGATTACCAGCATTTGCAATTTTTAACTAGTCAATTTTCAACTTTTCTTCCTTGGCTCTTTTTATCTTTATATTTTCACTCAGATTTTCTGTTTCTTTTCTTTGGACTAAAATAATTTTTGCCCGTATATTATGGCTGTAAAACTTCCTTATGGGAGGAAAGTTCAGTCCATACTTTTACTTTTTGTGAACTATGAACCAAGGTTTATTATCTCAGAACTTTAGAATTGCTTTATCTGTTTGATTACTGAATGGCTTTAGACTGGCTCAAAAAACCTTTCCCAAGTGATATGCATTGGTTACGTCTAGCCATTGTATCTGCATTTGACTTCCTGGTATCCCAACCAATTAGATAGTGGGAATCACAATGCACTATGGCACAAATACTTACAATGCCATCCTTATTCAAACCCACACGATTACCACATAAGACCAGTGTTAACGCAATCACAACAGGGGGAAACAAAAGGTAAAAGTGAATGATTCAAATTTCTGGCAGTCATTTTAAAAGTAAGCCAAGAATCTGAGAAGTCTTAATAATCTTTAAAATTATCATGTTAAATATTTAATTACATCTCTAATAGTGGCCTCCTACCTTCACTGATGAAAATCCCCATCAATTTTGTTCAGTTTCACTATTCAAGAAAACCCTGTGAAAGTCAGAATTGAAGAATGGCAGAGACAAGTCCACAGAGAAAGAAACTGTGGAAATGGAGGCTGAATGTAACAAGGCAGCACCAAGGTTCAGCAAAGTGAATCTGAAGATGATATTCTGGCTGAGCGACAAGGATATTTTGTTTCCTATGGACATGAGAAAGAAGGCTGCTGCTCGAAACAGGCAGATGTGGCCAAAGGTTGCTAAAGAGGTCAGCAAGCCGCAGTGTGGGACCTCACTCCAGAAAATGTTCAATTATCTAATCAGGGCAGGAAAAGTGAGTGACAAGACACAGTTGAGTACAAACTCCCTCAATGCCTTGCATATTTCCTCCTCCACATCACTTCTTGCTCTATGGGTGCACCCATCTTTCTCTCTCTGCTGAAGTACTACAAAACATTCCCATCTGACACACTCCCTCACCTTTATAAGGAAGCATGTATTTGTCCTCCAGTAAAGGCAACAAAAGTTCACGAGAATGGTCCCAAGGATAAGAGGGTTGGTTCCTGTGATGGGGTATTGTTCTATCAAGAGAACTTGAGTATTCTTGGCTTGTATTCCCTGGGGTTTAGAAGAATGAGAGATTAATTACTCATTTTCTTGGTCTTAGACCAGCAGATGGTTAAGAAGAAAGTTGCTGCTATAATTATAAAAGCAAAATACTAGGAACTGTTGTAGTGCAGTGGCAATATCCCTACCTCTGAGCCAGGAGACCTGGGTTCAATTTCCATCTGCTCCAGTGGTGTGTAAAAACATCTCTGAACAGGTTGATTAGAAAATATCTAAAAGCAAAATATTGTGGATGCTGGAAATTCAAAAGAAAAGCTAAAAGTGATGGAGAAACTCAGCAGGCCTGGTAGGATCTGTAAAGGGAGGGAAAACAGAGTTAGTGTTTCTCCACAGATGCTGCCAGAGTTTCTCCAGCTCTTCCTGTTTTTATTGTTGGTGTTGCCTTTGCTCCTCCTGTTCCTCATCTGTGGTCCAAAGGACCACTGCATAAGGGAGTCCTATGAAATAAAAGGCTAGAAACTCCTAGATATGACCTCCAGAGTGTTGGAAATCAACAAAAAGCACAAGCATGCTTACACCAAAAGGCCTTGAGCAAAGGTCTTTTGCTTGGTCAAGGAGCCAATACCAGAGCTCAGTATTTAAAATAAATCCTGCCCATTTGGTTTCCCAGGCCCATTAAATCCCACTGTCCTTTCATTTTAACTTCCCTGTCGAGTTCCAAGAAACCAGCATATAGCTTAAGGTCTAAATCCAGGGTTAAAGTAGTAGCTAAAAAGCAATTTAATTATTTAAATAGCAGAGTTGCTCATGCTAAAGGGATTCCCCCTCGTTCCCCCTCTACACAGCCGATGCTAAAGATTTGGCGGTTTCCCGACACATCGGTATTTCCAGGCGCTCCAAACTAACCCGCTGAGAAATCTTAATCACCGTCTCAGACTGAACTGTCACACTGTGCCTCTCCCATTCCGGATCCACGTGTTAGGGCAAACTTGAGATAGATTCGTGCTAGCGTTTTTTTTTATCCAAACCCCCATGAAAAAGTTCCTGCCTCATTAATAAAGCCAAAAGTGAGAAAATCATGATGCGGGCAGTTCAGTCCCTTATCTGTGTCTTAACCTTCCATGCATGTTTGGCAGACTCTCAACAGCAGTAGCACCAGCCCACACTCAGGGTCTCTTTTTCTCTCTCTCTCTCGGTACTTTTTTTCCAGAGGGTCCACAGAATTGCAGCGGCAGGAAACGGTAAGGAGGAGGATTGAAAGAAATAGCTTCTGCCTTCAGGGACGGGAAATATTGTGCGCCATCACCCTATGTCACTGGGCCGGGATATATGTCTGTCAACCTGTGCATTTTGCAAAATGAAACTAGGCTTGATAGCCCAAGGCAGGACATGGTACTGTCGAATGGGATGAAATGATAGACCTGTCAACGTACAGAGACAAACACTGAAACAAGATTTTTTTAACATGAAAGACTCGTGTTGTTTGGTAGGAAAAATATCCCTTGAACAAAAAAAGGCAAGTTGTGGTTCCATCTATCTGGTTTCACATGTTGGGTGATGTTACAAACTTTGGTTTCATTGGCCTTGGCGATATTAAGAAAATATACCTTTTTAAGTTGTATCTAGTTTTGAGCTTTAGGTGTTTAGCCCTTTGATTCTGGGTAAAGTTTCCCATCATTCACAAAGATCTAATATAACTTTTCCCTGATGCAATGCAAGTTTCCTTACAAAAACAACTATTATTCTTTCTCCTTTCAGAATGTTTATGTAAATATGTTTATAAATTCTTCAGTCACCTTAAATTTCCAGAAATTTCTATCTTTAATAGTTGTAGTGTTAGATGTCACTGATTATAGAGGCTCTCTTTTATGCTAATTATTTCCCAGATATGGAAAAAAAAACTTACTTCCAATTCTGGTACCAGAATTTGGGAAGTAAATTGCTTCTACAGAAGGATTTTCTATTTTAAGTTTTAATTAAAGTTCTTCCTTTGAGCACAAAGGAGTAGAAACAGTATTCACGGGATCATTTCACCATTTAATCAGATCATGGATGATACTTCATCTCAATTCCAGTCTCCTGCCTGGTCCCCATGTCCCTTGATTGTTTTAGAGTACAAATTCCTTCTCTTCAATGTATTCTATGACTGAACATTCATAGATCTCTGGGGTAGAAAACCACAGATTCACAGCCCTAAGTGAAAAGATTTCTCGTCCATTCCCAAATGACTATCTTCAAAACCCAAGGGAAAATCTTTCCCCTCTCTCAATGATGATTTCCTGATCTGAGCCATGCAAATGTAGAATACTGATTACTCTACAAATGCATATATCACATATATAGGATAAAACAAGGAACTGTGAATCCTGGACATCTGAAACAAACAAAAACGGGGATTGCTGGAGAAACTCAGAGGGTCTGGCAGCATCTGTGAAAGAAAGTTAATGTTTCTAATCAGGTGAACCTTCTTCAGAACACTTAACTCTGTCTTCTCTTTGGTTTTGATTGTGAATAATGAATGTTCACATTTTGGTCTTGTGAATTGGAGATTTGAGCACAATCCAGGCTGACACACTATTGTATTACTGTTTTGTTGGAGGTAAGATCTTTTAGATGAGATGTTAGGAGGCTGGATGACACCTGAGTTTACGTGAATGTAAAGATCCCATGTCATTATTTGAAGAAAAGCAGCTGACTTGCCTTAGTGTTCTGACTAATTGTTAACCCTTAATGACCATCACTAATCTAGATTACCTGGGCATAACACTTTGCTTTGTGGGAGAACGGTCTGTGCCAGTTCAGCTGCTGCATTCTTTCCATTACATGAATGACTACACTTCAAGAGCACTGGACAGATTGCAGATTGTTTACAGATGTCTTGAGGTTATGAAAAATGTTGGTAATTCAAACCCCTCCTTCTTTAAAGTAACCACCATAAAAAGTAACGCTCAAAACGAAATGACTAGGACTTATGGTTTCTGAATAAGGGGTGAGCCATTTAGGCCTGAGTTGAGAAGCAGATGGCTGGAGATACTCATTGAAAACAGAGACCACCAAGTTTTTAACAGGGAAGGCGATAGCCTAGTGGTGTTGTCGTTAGACTATCAATCCAGAGACACAGGCACAGGTAATGTCTCAGGACCTGGGTTTGAATCCCATCATGGTAGATTGTGGAATCTGAATTCAATAAGACATCTGGAAATAAAAGTCTGATGATGACCATCTGGCTCACGAATGTCCTTGAGGGAAAGAGACTATGCTCAATACCTGGCTTGGCCAGTCCCACGGCGATATGGTTGACCCTTAACTGCTTTTTAGGCAATTATAGAAGAGCACTGGCCTGGCCAGTGACATCCATATCCTTGAGAATGAGTCAAAAAAAAAGATGGGGAAAGAAAAAGGACAGTGATTCCACTGAATGACAGAGCTGCAGGCCTACTCCTGCTCCCACTTCATGTGTTAAAGGGGCAGCTTTCTTTCTTGAATGTGGAATACTAGTGGATGTGAGGTATGCAGGTTTTCGAGAAAGAGAAAATATTTGTTCATCATTTTTTTATAACCTTAAAAAAACGTTCGACATACAGGCGTCACGGAAAGACTTATCAAGTTACCTTTGCACTGGACACCTGTAATGGTGAGACAGCAGCCACACGCAGTAAAGCGGAGTTATTTGTTTATGTCTGAGCACTTCGCCTGTTTCTGAGGAGCTTGCTCCCTCTCCAGAAGGTATTTCTTTTTTCTCTTTGTTTATTTGATTTAGGGGCAGACACATAGAAGTGTCGAGTTCTGTAATGTTTCTCCTGGAAAGGTGTTGGGATGGACGGAGAGAACACCCAACACTTTGAACGAACTCATGATTTTAACTTTGTCTTGCTGGGTGAATCATTAACCCACCTCGCTGTTGTATGAACCAGGAATCTCTTCCGCTCCCACTGCCGAATTGGCAGGGATCTTATCCCCTATCTCCCCTCTTGTCGTTTTGGGAATTGCTGAGCCGCTGGTCGCCGTAAGTAAAAGCAAAATCCTAGTTAAATGCTGCGAATGTAAACATGGCAACTCGCTATTACGCCCAGATCAGGTTGGGTCCGTGCGATTCCGCGTTATGTGCGCTGACTCCGTTTGGAACGATTGGGTCTTTTCACACTTTCAAATATTAAATGTAATTATCGTTGGATGTACTCGACTGGAGTGAAATGCGGGACCATGGATGGTTTGCTACTTTCTGATTTTGTCTTGTAGTCAGACTAATCTAAACTTCAGAAAAAATTGTGTTCTACGTTGCTGCGTGACAGTACGTGACTGTGTTACTTTGGACCTGTGACTATGAAACTGTGGCAATTCTATATGTGGGTGTGTGTCTGTGATAGATCTGTTGGTCTGTTGGTCTGTGACTATGTAGGTGCACGTATGTGGTGGCTGTGTCTCTGAGAGTATGTGGGTGCGTGTCTGTGGTGGCTCTGTGGCTCTGCGAGTATGTGGGTGCGTGTCGGTGGTGGCTCTGTGTCTCTGTGACTATGTGGGTGTGTGTCGGTGGTGGCTCTGTCTCTGTGAGGATGTGGGTGTGTGTCGGTGGTGGGTCTGTGATTGTGGTCAATCTGCGTTCCTGACTCTGTGAATTTGCACAGATGTAATTCTATGATTTGATTCTTGAACTCTGCCAGTGATTGTGTTTTGGTTAGGAAGCTCTGTTCGACTCTTGCTCGGCTACGTAAGTCATTTAGGGAAGTAAAAGTGTTTCACCATTGTCCAACAAGAAGTATGATTGCTGTACCTTGACTGCTTTCCTTGCACACTGATATTTCCATGATCACACAGGGACTAGAACTAACTAGTTCTGTACTGTATCTTGTCATCTAAGAATTTTCATTTAATATACTGCCCTCAGACCCACAGGTCATTTCTTTACAGTTAGAGGTTTTTATTGACCCAAATTTTGTGATTCATTACATGATGCTGCCTGATTTGAATATTTCCTGCCTTTTCCATTTAAGTTAAACTAGGAGACCTGGATTCTTGATGCGGAGACATAAATTCAGATCCTACCAGGGTGATTGGGAAAGTTGAATTCAGTTAATCAAAGAAAATCTGGAATTAAAATGCTCGTATCAGTCATGGTGACCATGAAAGTAATGGATTGTTGTAAAAAAACCTATCTGGTTCACTTTAGGACAGGAAGTCTGCTGTCCTCACCCTGTTTGGCCTACAAGTGACTCCAGACCTATTGTTATCTGGTTGACCCTTAACTGTCCTGGCAATGTACCCAGCTATATCAAATTGATGCAAAAAGCCCTAACAAGAATATGAGACAGGTCATAGGACACGGCAAAGGCGCATCAGCCCAGGAGAATCATTGCTAACGTCTGGGAGATTCTGCTAAAATTGGGAAAGCTTGTCAAACAACAGCCTGACACATTTATACTCACCGAAACTGAACTTTCAGCTAATGTTCCACACTATTCCATTACCAGCTGTAAATGTGTTCTGTCCCATCAATAAGACAGATCCATGACAAGTGGAGGCACAGAGACTGAAAAGAGGAACTTACCCTGTGGCTCTTAAATATTAACTTCAGACCCTTTCAAGTCCTATGCCACCAGATCAAACGTGAGCAAGGAAACTTGTTGATTTCCACCTCCCACCCTACCACAGGATGCATCAATACTTTTCCATTTTGAACATCGCTTGGAAGAAGCACTAAGGATAGAAAGGTGCAGAATGTCCATCATTAAGAATGGCTTGGTAGCACCACTACTGACCAAGTTGGCTGAGTTTTGTTTAACTTAGTTGTTTACATAATGTGACCTTCAATGGCTAAGTCAGCACTTATTGCCAATCCCAAACTGCTCTTGAGAAAATGCTGGTGACGTTTTTGTCCTGCAGCAGTATGTTGAGTGTAAGTACACTCTGTGTCATTTAAGAAAGGAGTTAGTGGCATTTTTTTATAATTTCAAAACATAATTTATTCATAAAAATATCTTTATATACATTGTCACTTAAGCAGTTTGGTTCTGTGCAGTAGCGTATGAAGAAATGAAACGAACTTTGGAGTTTGACTCTCTCCAACAAACAAAACCATTTCTTACTTGTACATTTTCACACATTTGAGGCACCGGGAGATCCGATAACTGAATGGACCTTGTAACGTTGTAGAAATGACTATATAGTTCTAAATCGGGATGATGTGAGTCTGAAGAGGAGCTTGTGGGTGTTCCCATGTATCCCCTGCCTTTTCCTTCTTGATGGCTGTGCTTGCAGATTCGGAAGGAACCTTGTTGTTGAAGGAACCTTGGCGAGTTTCAGAAATGATTCTTGTTTGTGTTACACCATGCTGCCACCATTCACTTATGGAGGGATTGTTAGTCTCAATCCCAACCAGTCAGTGAATCAGAAAACCAAGACCGCTTTCTTTGTGGAGAAAGTTTATTGGCTACTTGTTCTTACAACTCATTTCACACCCTCAATGTTACAGATGTCCCTTTTATTATATATGTTCATACAAATTTAACAATGTGAATAACCAAGTACTAACAGAGAGTGAACGTTTAAGGTGGTGGATGAGTTGCCAATCAAACAGTAGAAGGACACGAGGTAGACCATTTAGAGCTGAGGCGTGGACAAGTGACTCTATGGAATTCTCTGCTACAAAATGTGGTTGAGGCCACATCATTGAATGTTTTTCAAGAGGTGGTTAGGTATAGTTCTTAGGATCAAAGGTTTTGGGGAGAAAACAAGAGCAGGGTGCTGAGTTGGATGATCAATCACAGTCTTGTTAAATAATGGAGCAGGCTCAAAGGGACAAATAGCCCTCCTCCTGCTCCTATGTTTCAATTTTCTATGTTTCAAATGGGTTATTTGTCTTGAACAGTTTTGAGCTGCTTAAACTTTTATGGAGGCAGTGATCATCCAAGCAAGTGTTCTATCATGCTCCTGACTTGAGCTTTGTATATGACAGGAGATCTTTAGGGAGGCAGGAAATGAGTTACTCCCTGCAGAATTCCCAGTCTCTGATTTGATTTTATTTCAACAGTTGGCTATTCAAGTTCAGTTTCTGCTTAATGGTAATCCCAGGATGTTGATAGTCATGGATTCAGTGATGTTAATGCCATTCAAAATCAAAGGGAGATGATTAGGTTTATTTCGTTGTAGATGTTCATTACCTGATACTTGTGTGGTGTGGACATCACTTACCACTTATTAACGAAAACCTGAATGTTATCTACGTCTTAAAGCTTATGGACAAGGACAACCTCAATATCTGAGAACTCTTGAATAGTGCTGAATATTGTGCATTAATTAGTGAACAGTCCCTCCTCCAACCTTATGATAGAATGAATGTCATCGATGAAGCAATGAAAATGTTTGAACATGGGACACTATCCTGTGGAATCCCTGAGACTGAGAAGATTGACTGCCAGCAATCATAATCATCTTACTTTTGTCCTAGGTATGACTCCAATCATTAAAGAATTTCCCCTTAATTCCCTTTGACTTCAGTTTTTGAGTTCAGTCCTTGTTGCACTTTTGGATGTCAGAGACAGTCATTCTCACTTCTCCTCTGTAGTTTTGCTCTTTTGTCTCTATTTGGAACAAGGCTGTAATGAGATCACAAGCTCATGACTAGAAGGAACGCATAATGAGCAGGTTACTGCTGTGAGTGTGTTGTTTGGCACCAGTTTTGATGATCCCTTTCATCATTGTTGATGTTCAAGAGTAGACTGACGGATCAGTAATTGGCTAGGTTGGATTTGACCTTTTTGTGTGGACAGGACGTACACAGGCAATTAGGGTAGATGCCTGTGCTGTAGTTTTTACAGAAATAGCTTGACTGGGGCTACAGCTAGTTCTGGACCACATGTCTTCAGTAGTATTACCTGGAAAGTTGTCAGTGTCCACAACGTTTTCAGTATTCACCATTTTTTGATAACACATGGAGTGACTGAATTGGCTGGAGACCGGCATTTATGATACTGGGGACTTCAAGAGGAAGCCAAGTTGAATCATCTATTGATCTCATCTTCCTGAAGATGTTTGTAAGTAGAAACATAAGAACATAGAAACAGAAGCAGGACTAGGCCAATCAACCCTTCAAGCCTGCTCTGCCATTCATTATGATCATGGCTGATCATCTAACTCTGTAGCCGGTTTCCACTTTTCCCCCATATGCCTTTGTCCTTTAGCTCAAAGTGTTATGTCCAACTTCTTCTTGAAATCATACAATGTTTTGGCCTTGACTGCTTTCTCTTGTAGCGAATTCCACATGCTCACTACTCTCTGTGTGAAGAAATTTCTCCTCATCTCAATCCTAAATGCTTTACCACTTATCCTTAGACTGTGACTTATGGATCTGAACTCCCACACTATCAGGAACATCCTTTCTGCATCTACCCTGTCTAGTCCTGGTACAATTTTATATGTTTCTCTGTCATCTCCAACCCCCACCCCCCCTCATTCTTCTAAACTCTGGTGAGTATATTCCTAACCAATTCAACTTTTCCTCATGCATCAATCCTGCCAGCCTAGGAAACAATCTAGTAAACCTTTGCTGCACTTCCTTCTTCTGGTAAGGAGACCAAAACTGCACACAACATTCCAGGTGTGGTCTCACCAAGGTCCTTTATAATTGCAGCGAGACATCCCTGCTCATGTATTTGAATCCTTGCACTATGAAGGCCAACCTATTCATTATTTGTCTTCATTACCTCCGGCTGCACTTGCGTGCTTACCTTCAGCAACTGGTGTGTTTGAGGACAATCAAGTCTCATTATAGATTCCTCTCTCTCAATTTATAACCATTCAGATAATAATCTTCCTTCTTCTTTTTGCTACCAAAGTGGATAACCTCACATTTATCCCAGTTATACTGCATCTGCCATGCACTTGCCTGCTCACTCAGCTTGTCCAAATCACACTGAAGCATCTCTATGCTAATGTTTAAGCCTTGTCTTTTGCATTGATATGTTGGGCTCCTTCATCATCAAGGATGTGGATGTTTGTGGAATCTCCTCCTCTAGTTAGTTGTTTAATCACGTACTATGACTGGATTACGTACCGACAGGACTCGACTCACTTACCTTTTGGAGCAGCAGACTCGCAGCCCCATATCCCGGGACTGTCGAGATGCAGGAAACCAACAAGGAAGCAGGAAAAATGTACTGGCCTGAGGATGAGGTTGAAACTATGTGGTTACAAGACTCCCCTCTCTCTACTCCTAGCAAATGCCCAAAGTATCAACAACAACACGGATGAACTTAGATCTAGACTTACCTACCAGAGGGAACTGAGAGACCGTTGTGTGCTCTGTTTCACGGAGACTTGGCTCACCCCTGCCATTCCAGACTGCACCCTACAAGCTGACGGGTTCTCCACACACTGCATGGACTGCACGGTATCCTCGGGTAAGGCGAAGGGTGATGGGTATGCTTCCTGATCATGCCACCTGGTGCTCAGATGTAGCGACCCTGGCAGGCCGTTGCTCCCTGGACTTAAAATATCTTACAGTAAAATGCCGTCCCTACCAATTACCACGAGAGTTCACCTCCGCCATCCTGACTGCAGTCTACTTACCACCCCTTGCAGATGTGAAGAATGCTGTAGACGAGATTTACACCGCCGCAAATACTCTAGAGAGAAAATTCCCCAAGGCCTATTCATTGTGGCCAACCTCAAGCGGGTGATGCCAAAGTACCATCGACACATCTCCTGCCCCACCAATGGACCAAACATTCTGGACCACTGCTAAAATAACCATCAAAGACACCTACCACGCCATTCCCCACTCACACTTTGGAAAATCAGATCACAGCGCTGTGTTACTTGTCTCAGTTTACAAGCAGAATCTGAAATGGGAGAATCCTTCACAAAAAGAAGTACAGTGTTGGGCCGAGTCAGTGGAAGACTGTCTCCGGACTGCTTTGAATTGGTGGACTGAACACTTGAACGTAGTCCAGCGGAAAACATAGATGAGTATGCCACCACAGTCGTGGACTTCATTAGCAAATGTGTGGATGACTGCCTACCAAGGAAGTCAGTCCCAGTGTTCTCCAACCATAAGCCTTGGGTCAACCAGGAAGTCCACTCCCTACTGAAGACCAGACGTGCAGCATTCAAGTCGGGTGACCCTGGACCAAAACAGAAAATCCAGATCTGACCTCCACAAAGCCATCAGGTATGCCAAGAGGCAGTACCGGACTAAGTTAGAGGCCCAAACCTACCAAACAGATTCTCGCCGCCTGTTGCAAGGCCTAAACAACATTACGGGATACAAAGTGAAACAGTGTAAGATAGCGGACAAAGACACATCCCTCCCTGACGGACTCCATGCTTTGTGTGCTCGGTTTGAACAGATTGCCAGTGGTGCTGTCATGCCAGCCCCAACGGCCCTGGCCCACCTGTTCCCTCCATCACTGCTTCAGACATCCGATCGGTTTTCCTGGGAGTCAACCCAAGGAAAACAATGGGCCCGGATGGTGTCCTGGCCGAGCACTCGGATCCTGTGCAGACCAACTGGCAGAGATATTCACCGACATTTTCACCCTCTCCCTCCTACAAGCTGAAGCCCCCACCTATTTCTGGAAGACCACCATCATCCCTGTACCTAAGAAAACACACACAACGTGCCTTAATGACTACCGCCCAATGACTCTGACCTCAATAATCTTGAAGTGCTTCGAGAGGCTGGTCATGGCCCACATCAACTCCAGTCTCCCAGCTTGTCGCGATCCCCTACAATTTGCAGGTCCACAGAGGATGCCATATCCCTAGCCCTGTACTCAAGCCTGGAACATCTGGACATCAAACACACCTACGTCAGACTCCTGCTCATTGACTACAGCTCCGCCTTTAACACCATTATCCCCTCCAGACTGATCTCAAAACTCCATGACCTTGGTCTCGGCTCTGCCCTCTGCAACAGGATCCTTAGCTTTCTGACCCATAGACTGCAATCAGTGAAGATTGGACCTCCTCCTCACTAACACTCAACACTGGAGCTCTACAAGTATGTGTCCTCAGCCCCCTACTGTACTTCCTGTACACCTATGACTGTGTTGCTAAATTTAGAATGAACACTATCTACAAGTTCACTGATGACACCGCTGTAGTGGGCCGGATATCTAACAACGAGTCAAACTACAAAGGGAGTTAGAGGGCTTGGTGATGTGGTGCAATGAAAACAATCTGTCTCTCAATGTTGGCAAAACTAAAGAACTGATCATTGACTTCAGAAAGAAAGGAGGGGAACACGGCTCCATCTATATCAACGGAACTGAGGTTAAGAGGGCGAAGAGCATCAAGTTCCTCGGAGTGATTATAACTGACGACCTGCCCTGGAGTTCCTACGTCGATGTGACAGTCAAGAAGGCACAAAAATGCCTCTTCTTCCTCAGGTGGCTCAGGAAATTTGGCATGTCCATAAGGACCCTCACTAACTTCGACAGACACACCATGTGAAAGCATACTGTCCGGGTGCATAGCAGCCTGGTATGGCAACTGCTCTGTCCAGGACTGTTTAAAATAAAAAACTACAGAACATGATGTGCACAGCGCAGACCATCATGGAAGCCAACCTTCTATCCATAGCCTCGATTTACGTGGCTCACTGCTGTGGAAAGGCTGCGAACATCACGAAAGACCGATCACATCCCAATAGTGGCGTCCTACAACCTCTTCTGTCAGGCAGAAGATACCAAGGCCTGAACACACGCACAAGCAGGTTCAGGAATAGCTTCTTCCTGGCCGTTACCAGACTGCTGAAAGGACTCCCTCTAGCCTCTAATAACACTGATCTTGCTAATGTTGATCTCACCGAGTACACACCCTATGCACGCCCTGTGCAATGTAACCTGTATGCCTCTGTCTAAGTCTCTTTGATCTGTACCTCCTTTGCTTATTATGATCTGCCTGTACCGCTCGTAAACAAATCTTTTCACTGTAGTTTGGTACATGTGACGATAAATAAATTAATCAATCAATCAATCCGGCAGGACTGTACAGCTTAGATCTGATTTTATATAAAGTCATGGAATTTTACAGTATGGAAAAAGAGCCTTTGGCCCATCATGTCCATCAAGAACGTTTTTATATTCTAGTCCCATTTTCTAGTACTTGACCTTGTATGCTATGGCACTTCAAGTGATCATCCATGTACTTCTAAAATGTTGTGATAGTTCCTGCCTCTACCACCCTTTCAGGCAGTAAGTTCCAGATACCCACCACCCTCTGGTGAAAACGTTTTTCCTAAAATTCCCTCTAAACATCCTGTCCTTTACCTTAAATATATGGCCTATGTTACTGACCCCTCTACTAAAAGAAAAGGTTTCTTCCTACCTACCATATTTATATCCCTATGAGATTGTAATTTTGTTCACTTCAATAAGATCTGCCTTCAGCCTTTTCTGCTCTGAGGAAAACAACTCCAGTCTATCAAAGATATAGGAACTGCAGATGCTGGAGAATCTGAGATAACAAGGTGTAGAGCTGGATGAGCACAGCGGGCCAAGCAGCGTCAGAGAAGCAGGAAAGCTGACATTTCGGGCCTAGACCCTTCAAAAAAAGGGTCTAGAAGGGTTCATTTGCTATTATTCTGACCATATGACCTGCTTGTTGATATCATGCTGTAATTGAAGGCTTTCCTCCTCACTATTAACTAAACCACTAATTGTCATGCCATTTGTGAATTTAGTGTGCAAACGTCCTACATTCATGTCTAGACTATTAACATGCACTACAAATAGTAATAGGACCCAGCAGTGCGGCAGTGCCTCCTGTAGACACTTAGGCTTCAAAACCCAGGGCACACACTAACCAAACCAATAGAACTTCATGCAGATGTGGTCATCCAGACTGTCATGAGCATTAACGATTGCCCATAGACTGCAAACCATGTAACAAACAGGACTGTGATACATTGCCATAGTTTAGATACATCTTACCCTAAATTTAAGCCAAGTAGAAAATTCATTAGATTTTCTTTAAGAAGAAACTAGAACGCTTGCTTTTCCTTAACACAACTTTAAAGTGCATTAAAAAAAAACTTGCCCTCTACTTGGGAATCATCTCACTGTTTTGCAGTGATGCTGCTTTCAGCAGCCTTTGTGAATGCTGGTGGGATTTCTGTTGTCCTTTAGCTGCTGATCCAACTGAGCCCAATCGAGACTTGGCCCTCGGGTTTTATGTGGAAACTCTGCTGCTGCTGCTGCTGCTATTCGCACCCTGCCACGGGTCGATCTGATGCTGCTCTGACAGCCTCCACTTCGAGTCAGAATAAACTGTATGCCAGAAAAATCTTAAGTCCTGAATCCCATTCAGGTTCATTCTGCTAGTCAGCTTCGCAATGATTCTAATTTTCTACATGTTCCTGCCACTTTGTTTGTGGTGAGATGACTTAGCTCTTTCTATTGTCTGCTGCTTCCACTGTGTAACATGCAAGCATTTCTGTGTTGTACCATCACCAGGTTCACACACCTCATTCTTAGGTATACCTGGTGTGCCCTGCTGTACTCTTCCTGAACCACAGTTGATCTCCTGGCTTGGTACTAATGGTAGAGTGGGGAATTGTGCTGGGTCACGAGTTTACAGATTGTGGATAAATGCAAGTCTGCTACTGATGATAATCCACAACACCTGATAGAGATGCCCAGCTTTCAGTTGCTAGATTGTGTTAACTGGGATAGATTTAAAACCAATGTCAGGGCCAGCAAGATTGAATCCTCGTTTCCACAAGTATTATGCAGTGGTCACTCCTACCAATACTGATAACGATATGTGCATCTGCAATGGAGGTTAGTGAGGCCAAGGTCAAGTATATACATTCTGCAGACCAAGTAGCTATTGTCATAGTCATAGAATATAGACTCTATAGCTCAGAAAAAGGCCCTTTGGCCCATCACATCTACACCAGTCAAAAACAACCAACTAACTATTCTAATTCTATTTTCCAGCACTTGACCAATAGCCTTGTATACCTGGCATTGCAAGTGTACATCTACATACTTACTAAATGTAATGAGGGTTTCTGCCTCTACCACCCTTATAGACAGTGAGTTCCAGATTCCTACCACCCACTGGGTGAAAAAAAAGTTCCTCACATCCTGTCTAAACCTCCTGCCCATTAACCTATTTCTCTTCCCCAATCATTGATCCTGGGCACAGTTTATTCCTGTCTATACCCCTCATAATCTTATACATCTCTATCATGTCCCCTGTCGGTGTCCTCTACTTCAAGGAAAATAACCCCAGTCAATCCAGCCTCTCTTTGTGACTAAAACAATCCAGCCCATACAATGTCCTGATAAATCTCTGTACCCTTCGTGGTTTATGGCTTGGTATCCTCTGTTGATAATGGTGCTAGCAAGAAACTCTTGGTGATGGACTTCAAAGTTCCCTCACCCAGAATGTCTTCTGTGTCCTTGCCACACTCAGTGCATCTTCCAATTGATGTTCAGAGTTGGGGGCTGCTAAGGGTTTGGTAAGTATTAATTTGCAGAAGGTTTCCTTGCCATTTTTGACTCAGATGCCATGAAACGTCTTGGAAATCAGAGTCAATGTAGAGCACCTAGGTCAACTCCCTCATGACTATGCCACTTGTAATGTACGATGTATGATTTATATCTAGTTAATATAATTTGTTTTAGAATTTGGATTTCAAAGTCGTGGCATGTGAGTTTTGGTCTGTGTGTATGGGAGTTTTAATGATTAAGTTGCCAGTATATCTAGCGTCTTGATTTTTCTAAAAATCAGTACAAGAGAGAAAGATCCTGAGGTGATAATGGAAATTGGTTCGCATTGAGAGAGTTTTATGTATGAACGAAGTAAACATTGAGCAGCATTAGTTTCTTTCTGTTCAGAAGAATTTGGATTCTATTTTGCTCAGGGAAAAGCAACATAGTTTGGAAAGGGATAGTAGGAACTGCCGATGCTGGAGAATCTGAGGCAACAAGGTGTAGAGCTGGATGAACATGGCAGGCCAAGCAGCATCAGAAGAGCAGGAAAGCTGATGTTTTGGGTCTAGACCCTTCTTCAGAAGTCAATTTCCTTTGGAATTGGAGGATGCACTGTGTGTGGCAAGGACACAGAAGACATTCTGGGTGAGGAAACTTTGAAGTCCATCACCAAGAGTTTCTTGCTAGCACCATTATCAACAGAGGACACCAAGCCATAAAGCTACGAAGGGTACGGAGATTTATCAGGATATTGTATTTTCCTTTATAGAGGTTTATAAAAGCATGAGGGGCATGGATAAGGTAAATAGACAAGGGGAGTCCAAACTAGAGGGCACAGGTTTAAGGTCAGAGGGAAAAGATTTAAAAGAGGCCTAAGTGGCAACTTTTTTTCAAGCAGAGGATGGTGTGTGTATGGAATGAGCTGCCAGAGGAAGTGGTGGAGACTGGTACAATTACAACATTTAAAAGGCATCTGGATGGGTATATGAGTAGGAAGATTTAGTGGGATACGGGCCAAATGCTGGCAAATGGGAATAGATTAATTTAGGATATCTAGTCGGCATGGTCAAGTTGGACCGAAGGGTCTGTTTCTGTACTGTACATCCCTATAACGTTATGGTTAGAGTTATGGTAGTTTGATAACTGAGTAGTTTGTCAGGCTGCTTTTAAAGGGCATTAATATTACTGATATTAATAGAATTTTCAGTTCTGTCATTAACCAAATATTGTTGCAAACTAATTTAAAACAATTATTCAACATAATTGTCAAACATCATCAAGTCAATTGTACTAGTAGGTGGGAATAATCGTTTTTCATGTATTGTTAATTCTTGCACCATGAGTTTTTTACTCATATCATATGGAAGCATAGAATTTTACAATACAGTGGAAGGTGTGCTAGCTCTCTAGAATAACACTCCACTTGTTTCAGATAAATGCATTTTCCCATGCCTTCTTACCTTTATGTTGTTCAAATATTTATCCAACTCCTTTTCACAAGCTATTGTACATTCTACCTCCGCCATATTTTCTGCACAAAAGAAAGAATTAGTCCATTAGTCCAGAAACTCGGCCAACGTCCTGGAGACCCAGGTTTGAATCCTGCCAATTAACAAAAACGTCTGAAATTAAGAACAATGACCATGAAACCATTGTCAGTAGTCATAAAAACCCAGCTGGAAGACTAATGTTCTTCAGGGAAGGAAGTCTGCCACCCTTACCTGGTCTGGCCTACATGTGACTCCATACCTAGAGCAATGTGGTTGACTCTCCACTGCCCTTTGGGCAATTAAGGATGGGCAATGAATGCTGGCCTAGCCAGTGGTGCCCACATCCTGTGAATAAAAAAAAATTATTGTGAGTATGCCTACAGCTCCAGGACTGCAGCAGCTCACTATCACTTTCTTCAAGGGCAGCTAGGGGATGGACAATAAATGCTGGCCCATCCAGAACACCCATAATTCCATCAATATTTAAAAGAAAATATTCCTGTGAGGCGCAAATATCCAAAGAGGATGTTGAATCAAGAATGGCTAATGAAAGAAATTAAAGGTTGCATTAAATCATAGGAGATTGCTTTTAAGGATGCCAGAATAGAAGTATTAAGCTTGAGGATTGGCATCAATTCAGAACCTAGTAAAAGAGGATCAAGAAAACCATAAGAAGTAAAACCAATATAAATGCAAGCTAGTGAGAAACAAAGAGGCAGACAGTAAAAGCTTCTTTCGATGTACGAAAAGGAAAAGATCAGCTAGGACAAAACTAGGTCCATTACAGGCAAAGAAGAAAATTTATACTGGAGGACAGGGAAATTGTGGGGAAATTAAATAATTACCTGTTTGTCTTAATAAAAAAGGATGAAAAATATCCCAGAAATACTTGGCAAACAAGGGATTTGTTGAACTGAAAGAAATTGGTATTAATAAAGAGGTAGTTCTAAAAAGGTTAGCTGGATTGAAGGTGGATAAATCCCCAGTGATGCATTAGTGGTTATCTTTCAAAATTATTTAGAGTCTGGAGAGGTTTCTGAAAACTGGAATGTAGTAAATGTAGTGCTACAATTTAAGAATGGAGCAATAGCAAGGATGGAGAACTACAAATCTGTAAGCTTGATGTCGATAGTAGGGAAGATGTTTGAACCTGTAATAAAGGACATAATAAATGGACACAGAAAAGAATGGTAAAATCGCTCAGACTCAACATAGATTTATGAAAGGAAAATCCAGTTTGTCAATCGTGTTTGAGTTTTTTTGAGGATGTTACTTGTATCATAGATAAAAGAGAACCAGTGATTGCAGTGTAATTTGGATTCACAGAAGGCTATTGATAAGGCCAGCAAAAGTGGTTAATAAACCAAATTAGAGTTTGTGAGATTGGGGGTAATATACAAGTGTGGGTTGAGAACTGATTAACAAACAGAAAACAAACAGTAAGTGTTAATCGATCATTCTTGGGACTGCAAGCAGTTAGAATGATCAGTGCCAGGTTCATAGATGTTCAAAACCTTTAAAAAGATTTAGATTAAGGACCAATCATAATATTTTCAAATTTGTTGATGATGTCAAACTGAGTGGGTAGGTATGTTGTGAGGAGCATGCAAGGAGGCTTCAAGAGCACTTGGACAGCAAATGGCTAAAACATAGCTAATGAAATATGATGTGTGTGTGAACTTATCCACCTCAGTTGCAAAAATGAAAGGACTAAGTTATCCCACAACCAACAGATCATATCTAAGCTCTGTAGTCCTGCCACCTCCAGCCATGAACGGTGGTGGAGAATTAAACAACTGACTGGAAGAGGAGGGTCCACAAATATCCCCATCCTAAACGATGGAAAAGCCCAACACATCAATGTAAAAGACAAGGCTGAAGCATTCACAGTAATCTTCAGCCAGAAGTGCCAAGTACATGATCCATCTTAGCCTGCTCTGGTGGTCCCCAGCATTATAGATATCGGCCTTCAGCCAACTTGATTCGCTCCACATGATAGCAAGAAATAGTTGAAGGCACTGTAAATGCTATGGGCCTTGACAACATTCCGGCAATAATACTGAAGACTTGTGTTCCAGAACTTGCTGCTCACCTAGCCAGGCTCTTCTAGTACAGTTAGAATAATGTGGCTAATTGCCCAAGTATGCTCTGTATATAAAAAGCTGGACAAATCCAATCCAGCCAATTACTGTCCCATCAGTCTACTGTAGATCATCTGTAAAGTGGTGGAAGGTGTCATCAACAGTGCTATTAAACAGAACCTGCTCAGCGATAGCCTGCTCAGTGATGCCCAGTTTGGGTTCTGCCAGGGCCACTCAGCTCCTGACCTCATTACAGCCTTGGTTCAAACGTTGATAAAAATGCTGTATTCTAGAGGTGAGGTGCGAGTGACAGCCTTTGACATCAAGGCTGCATTTGAACAAATGTGACACCAAGGACCCCGAACAAAACTGGAATCAATGAGAAGCAGGGGACAAACTCTTCGCTGGTTGGAGTGATACCATGGTCAGTAACAGCAGTGTCTGCTATCTGCAAGATGCGCTGCAGAAATTTTTCAAAGTTCCTTATACAGCACCTTCCAAACCCATTCTTCTTCCATCTACAAGGACAAGAGCAGCAAATAAATGGGAACACCACCATAATCCCATTTGTCATCCTAATTTGGAAATATGTTGCCGTTTCTTTATTGTCTCTATATCAAAATCCTGGATTTCCCTCTCTAGGGGCATTGTGGGTCTACCTACAGAACATGGACTGCCATAGTTCAAGAAGGCAACTCACCACCACTTTCTCAAGGGCAAATGGGCCAGGGAATAAATGCTGGCCCAGCCAGCAGTGCCCATGTCCCACAAGTGAATAAAAAGAAGAAAAAGAAAATTTAGGTTGAATTATTTTCCTATAATTGGGCTTTTTAAAAATATTCTTTAATGTGTGTATAGCAGTTTGAAGGGAAAAGTGTACATTTATAACTTGTTTTATAATTTTCATGTTTTATTATATCTGCTAACCACATTAAAGATGCTGTTGGAAAGGATGCTAAAGAAGATCAGGAAATCCATAAGTTGAAATGTCAACACTCTGGTGCTTTGTTTGAAACAAAGAATATCTACTTTGGCTTAATTCCTAACTCTACTATTTCTCCTGTGTGAGGACTTTGGTTAAGTTGTAAAGTTATTTAATATAATATATAATGTTGACATTACAGTGAAAGACTCCAAAGGGGTCACAATGCCCTTTTAAGATAATTCCCACAATGTTTTACTGCCAAGTACCTTTGAAATGCAGGAAGTGTTGCAATGCAGGGAACATCACCTGTCTGAGTTCTTTACTGATAGTTGGCTCTCAATTAAGTTCCAATAAAATTACAATGATTGTCATTTGGCTGTCATCCATTGCAACACAGGCTTCTGTGTAAGCAGAATAAAAGTAAAATTAATGTCAACAGATTCCACTTAATGAAGAGGTTATGTGGGACCGATAAGTCTGTTCTTTTGGAGAGAATTAAGATTAAGCATATGCATTAAAACCATGATGGTAATCAGTGAGGTAGGTAGATACAGAGAAGTTATTATTGTGGAATTAGAATTCATAAGTAAAAGTTCAGGAAATGTTGAACTTTATCTAACTTATTGAGTTACCTCTTAACAGTTAAAATATATTTACACTACAGCTTTAATATCAGAAAGATGTGATTTCACTTTAAGTTGTAGAAGGATAGGAATGGGGTAAACGATTCCACCCTCAAAGCTATTCCCTGATTCATTTAGATTATGGCTGATCTGTACCTTGATCTCATTTACCCTCTCTCTTGATCCTCTTGCCGAACAAAGTTCAAATGATTTCAGTCATAAGAGTTTGATCATTCTCAGATTTTGTGGGGGGAATAACTCCCAAACTTTCACAATAATTTTTGTGAAAAAATACTTGCTGGCTTCTCTCCTAAATGCCCAGCTTTAATTTTAAAGTCATACCCTCTGATGAATTACCCACTAGAGGAAATAGTTTCTCCATATATGCCGTGGCATTCCTTACTTATTTTAATTGCATTGATTAAATCATCTTTCAACTAAATTTAAGCCATATTTCTGCAACCTGTCCACAAACTTTAACCTTTTGAGCCTGGTTATCATTCTGGTAAATGGTTCTGGTACTATAACTCATCCAAGGCCACAATTTCTTTCCTACGGTTCCACGGTGTACAGAAACTGAATGCAATAATCCGGCAGGGTCTGACAAAGTCTCTGTACAGGAAGTATCACTTTCTTCCCTCTGAATTGCAACTCTATTGAGATACAACCCAAGATAAGGAGATGCTAACATTTTTGAAATATTACTGACTCATTGTCCAGAGAGCTGAACTAATGCTACAGAGACAAGGTTTCAAAAAACACCACAGCAGGTGGTGGAATTTAAAGCAAATTCATTAATACAATTGTAATAAATGAATTGTTGGCAAAAGTCATCTGATTTACTAATAAACATCAGGGGAAGAAATTTTTGGTCTTTATCCCAGCTGGCCTATAGATAATCTTACACCCTAGGAGTTGACTCCAGACTGCCCTATGAAGTGCCCAAGCATGCCAACCAGTTGTAGATGGCTTGTTATCAAAGGCAGTCAGAGCTCAGAAATAAATGCTGGCTTTGCAATGTGATGCTCGCATCCTAAGAATGAATTTATAAGCAAATTGGCTTTTTGATTATATGTTGTATTTGTGCATTAGATATTAGTGATTTGTGTGCATGAGTAGCTAAACCCTTTGGCTTCTCCACAGCTCCATGTCTCATCCTTAATAAAATATTCTGAACTGTGCTGTTCAGATTTAAAGTGGATAGCTTCGCATTTGCCCACCTCAAATTCTACTATTATTTGCTTGTTGGCTTAGCCTAAGCCTAAATGATGGATTAACACCACACAGCAACATTTATTTATGTGGCACATTAAATGTAGTAGTATGTCCAAAAGCACTTAACAGGTACATTATGAAACAAATATATCTGAGCTAGGATAGATTTAACAGGAGAGGTTAGATCAGATGATCAAAAGCTTGGTAAACCAGGTAACTTTGAAGTAAGATGAAGTAGAGAGGTGGAAGGAGGTAATTCCAAAGTTTACAGCCTAAGCAACTAAAGGTAAAACCACAAATGATGGAGTGGTTAAAATCAAGGGTTTTTAAGAGACCAGAATTAGAAGGCAATGGTATCATTGAGAATTGTAGGGTTGGAGGAGATTACTGAGATGGGTGTGAGGCATTTTGAAAATCGAGAGATTGCTTAACCTGGAGGTAAAACATAGGAGTGATAGTGGAATAGGTAAAATTGAATTCAGATTTCACCATCTGCCATGGCAGTGTTCTAACCCACATCCTTAGAACATTTAGCTTGGGTTCTGAATTATTAGCCCAGTGACATTCCCACTTTACCTCTGCATTCAGCCTGGAAGATAAATGGGGGTTTATGAGTTTTGGATGCCCTGGAGTTTACGGTGGGTAGAATGTGAGAGACCATCTGGGAGTGTACTTTAACAGTCAAGTGTAGTAGTAACTAGAGCACGAACTAGGGTTTCAGAGTCAAATGAGCTGAGACAGAGGTGAAGTTGGGCAATGTATTTTCATTCGTTCGTGGGATGCGGCCATCACTGGCTAGGATAGTATTTACTGCCAATCCCTGATTGTGAAAAGGGAAGTTAAGAGTAAACCACATTACTTTGCATCTGGAGTCATATGTAGGCCAGACCAGATAAGAATGCCACATTGTAAAACAAAGACCTCTGGATGCTGGAAATCTGAAACACAAACAGAAATTGCTGTTAAAAACTGAGCAGGTCTTGCAGCATCTGTGGAGAGGAAATAGAGTTAACATTTCTTCAGAACTAAAGTTCTAGCTTAGAACTTCAGAACTATGCCTAGATCTGAGGAAGGGTTACCGGACCCGAAATGTGAATTTTACCTTTTGTCCACAGATACTTCCAGACCTGTTGAGTTTTTAACACCAATTCTGTTTTTGTAAAGGATGTGAAATTTTCCTTCCCTAAAGAAAATTAGTGAACCTGATTTTTTTTAAACAATTGACACTTGCTACATGATTACCATTAGATTAGCTTTTATTTCCAACTTTTTTTAATTGTGACCAAATTTGCAAACAACTGGTTTAATCGCAGACAATTGGGAGAAGGATAGAATCATTGATTAGGGAGTAGCTTCGGTGTTCCCAATATATAATTGCAAGAAATGTTGGCTCATCCAGTATAGGATGTCTAATAAGCAGTCTCATTATTTAGCAACAGTGGAGGAGTCAAGACGGGAAGTATAGAGCTACAGCTGGGTGTTGTCAGCGTAGATGTGAAAACTAATGCTGTTCTCTTTGACTTTGCTGATGGGAAGTAGGAAAAAGTCAAGAATAGATCCTTGGGTGACACCAGTGTAATGATGCAGGAGCAGGAAGAGAAGCCATTGCAAGTGGTTCTCTGGCTACAATTAGATCGATAAGAATAGAACCACATCCAGCATCAATATGAAACAAAGGTCATGTACTACCAACACCAACATTACAGTCAGCCCCACCTCCCCCCACCGCCCCACCCCATGGAATTGTGAGTGGAAAAGTGAATGTTGACCAAATTGTAGTTTTATAATCAAAGTAAATGGAAGATTCTTGATTGAATGTGGAAAGAAGAGATGCTAACAGTGCCGAAGAATGAAAGAGTTGAAGCTTGCCTGAGTGGGTCCTGAGCACAAGGACACACATAAAAACGAAAAGAATTGCAGATGCTGTAAATCAGGAACAAAAACAGAAATTGCTGGAAGCTCAGCAGGTCTGACAGCATCTGTGAAGAAAAAATCAGTGTTAACGTTTCGGGTCTGGTGACCCTCCTCAGAACTGAAACAATAACTCTGATATTTTCTTCACAGATGCTGCCAGACCTGCTGAGCTTCCAGCAACTTCTGTTTTTGTTGCACAAGGAGATACATAGTAGACTGGATCATCTTTTCTTGCCTATGCTTGATGCTGATTTAGTTGGTTTATGGATAGGGGAATTTCATAGGTTGATAAACAATTGAAAGAATTGAGATGCAGTGGTAGTGGGGTCATAATATCGTAATATTCCCTTTCCTGGTGTGGCGTGAGTCATGGTGAGAAAATTGGGAGAATGAAAAAGTCCAATTGTCAGTATTGAGAAGAATTTTCATGACTTTTCTTTCAACGCATAAATCATGATTTAAAAACCTTACTAATGAGCAGCAGCTACCCTACTTCTGTGCATTTGTATCTCAGTAAAACCCCGACTTGCCTTATTTATACACTTCTAATTCTCTTAACTTTCACTGAGAAATTAAATGGTGCAAATTCCCAATGGAAATTAGAGCAAGTCCACTGAATGCTTGCTCTAGCCATTATGCAGCTGCCTTTTCACAACAATGTCTCTCCTTGGTCCATGACCACTATCAACCTCAAATGTTTATTCAAGTTGGCATTGGCAAACCACCAGCCTCACCACATCATCTTGCTCGCTGTTGGTCCAACTCATGCACCACTTCAGCCTTCCAACACAGTACTTTGGAGTTCAGGGGCACCTATGACTTATATGCCAGGTCACTGTTTGCAGGAAAAGAGGCACATTCTCACACATCTGCACAGGATATCGATTATGCCTCTTAGCTTGCTTTCTTAGTGCTCAGTCACTTTGCACCTACTTGAAGGCTCCCAGCCTCAGGATACATCACATTGCTTTCTTAGCTTATGGGCTGCCAGCCTTTGTGTGGCTCACACTACTTTCTTAACACACACGATCTTTATTCCTCACTTACTGGTTGACAACTTCTGTGGCTTTCATTGCTTTTCAGCACAGAATGAGAGGAAGGCATCTTGTGATGGTGGAGAGCACTGAATAATCAATCCATTGACTAAGAGGGGATGAATGTGCTGCTCTGCAGCAGTGTGCCATGTAGGACCAAGGTATGTTAGTGTCAGACCTGCAGCAAGTAGCCATGTGTGAAAATCTAAGGGGAGCAGTCCTTAGTGGGGTGAAGTGGGAGTACAGTCAGTTGGGCAGGTATGGGGTGGAGCTACTGCCATAGACAGTCTAAGTGCTGGTCAAATGCTTCAATTTCAAATTTTGGAGGTCTGCACCTGATGTCCAAGAAGTTACCGTGACTCTTACTAGAATTACTGTCTCCTTCCAAGTTCCTCAGGGATGGCAGTCGAGGGACAAGGAGTTACGCTTCCAAATATGGTTCATGACAACTTTATGAAACTCTCAGACGGAGGCAGAACAAAAATGCCATGCTGCTGACACTTTGACTAGGGATACAGTGGAACATAACAGGATGAGGTTTTGTTACCTGCTCCTCCTCCCGTAGAGCTTTACATCGTAACCAGAAAGGGTGACTGACATGGCATGCTGTCTCTTTCAAAACTGAATCCAATAAAAGGGGTACTGTCCAGGATTCGGACAACATGGGAATCAGCAACAAGGTTATGAGGGTGAAGCTGAGGTTGAAAGTCAGGACGTTGACCAGGAGAGCTGTCTGAAACAGCATGACAGAGCATCATCAAGCCCAAGAGGTCAGAAACAACCTCATTGAAACCCACATCCAGGATGAATGAGCCAGCTTTGGAATCCATTTAATTGTTTAATGTTCTGTTGGTGATAATGGTAAGTAGCTTCTGTTAAGTACAAATGACATGAGAATCTTATGATTTTTGTAGTCCCTGACCTTTGTTGTTGCTGAATAAATGTCTCATTATCCATCTAATTGTATGCTTGATATCGTTGGATGATCTCATTTTAGGTATCTACATATGACAGGTCCTACTGACCTTTAGGGAAAATGCAGTTGTCAGTGAGACAGTGAATTAACATCGCATGGCACTAAGATTAGGTAGCTCTCATGGCATCTGTCAAGATAACATGTCCAAGTGGTGTGCAGTGATATCTCTCATGATAGACAGCAGGTTGAGAGGAATCTTGAGGAAACTTCATTTGATTTGCCATCATCAGTAACTTTTCAATGTTTCAGAGTGCACACAGACTGCTAATTTATCCTGAAATGCTTGAGCATCCTCCAGGGCAGCATTACTGCGTTACTGCGAACAGTAACGCTTTATATAGCTTTTCTCGGCAGATCAATGTGCCATGAGGGAGAGTGGAAATGTGAACTTGCCTTGTACATCTCCCAGCCTTTATAGGAAGTGCGCAGCCTACAAAATCTGACACATAGAATGAATCTTCCCCAGCAGAGGTGTGAGGAATCATCACTGATTCCATGCTCTCACTTTTAAGGTGTGTATAAGTGTGGGGTGAGATGTAAAGGGCGTGCCTTAGCATAATGCCTGGAAATTGCATTTAACCTCAGTGTTGTCCACATTAAAGTGCAACACCTTGATGCAGTCCTCACTGTCACAGTTCAATTATCCTTGACATTTGAGGCTTAACAGTCAAGGAGTTAGTTGCTTGTGAGAGGTGAGCAATGCTTGACTACTAAAACTTCTTTCATCCTTGGGATGCCTGAAGAGATTGTTCATCTCTCCCATGGTGTGACTTAACCAAGTCCAAATTGGAAGATATATAAAAACAGATACTTTAACAGTGTAAGTGAACATAAGTTTACAAAGTATCTGGAGAGGGAGTAAAGTAGTGGTAATATGACTGAACTAATAATCCAGAATTCAAGAATTCTATTGACAAGGGGTCAAACCCTGCCATGGCAAATGGTGAAAATGGAATTCAATAAAAATTTGAAATAAAAATCTACCTGGATGACAACTACGTAGCCATTGTTGATCATTTAAAAAAAACACCTGGTTCACAAATGTCCTTTAGGGAAGGAAATCTGCTGCCTGGTCTGGCCTGCATGTGACTCCAGACGCACATTAACACTGTTGACTGTCAGTAATGAGCAATAAACGCTGGCCTAGCCAATAAGGCCCACATCCTGTGAACAAATAATAGTAAAATGGGGAAAGGTTATTCAAAATTACTTGAGAGGAACGGGCACCTGGAGTGAGATCATAGATCCTGCCCCTGCTTCCACACCTCCGCTCCCCACTAGCATCAATGGAAAAAGAAATAGAGTCAATATTTCAAGTCCAATATACAAGTGTCTAGGATCCACAGTACACTGCTTTTAATTAAGAATGGAAATTAGTTTTTGAAGAAGGATAGAAGTCTGTTCATATTGACAGTGAGTTAGTCTTTTTGGTAATGAGACCTCAGTCTCATAATGAATCTATTCATCTCCACGTGAGTGGTTGTGTACTTCTCTGACCAAATTCAACATTTTCATTGGACCGCAGAAGACGCTAGGACCTGATAACTACCAACCCTTTACATTTTCGGACTCAGTTGTGGGCCAATTCAAGCTGCAAAGAGACAAAGGGAGGAATTGATGGAAGTGGATGGAAAGCAATTAGTGGTGATAAATGAACGGTAGAAGTGGCGAGGAAGTAGGAAGCACAGAGGGCAGGAAGGGTGCAAGAGTCATTGATTGGACATGATGCATGTAACATGGGTGTTATAGTCCATGAGCCTTTGTGAGAGGTGCATTCAGTGGCAGGAATGGGGTGAGTAGTGCCTCTGTGAGTGTGGGCCAGCAGAGAAAAGGTAGTAGCATTTACTCTTGCAGAGCACTGAAGGTCATTGTTCTTCTATTGACACGGTCTGGACACTATGTTCAGGCTGGCTGGATTGGTGACATGGCCTCATGTCATGCTCAAATTGAAAAAAGGACTGTTTTCATTTTCACCACCCTGTTCATCAACAGTTCCAAATACCTGCCTGTGCACTAGGGGAAAGAAGCTTTCCTTTTGTCCGATCTATGTCCTGAATGTCAAGGCTCAAGCACTGCAGTCTGAGGAGTTGTTTCTGGCTTGCAGCGACTGAAGTGGTGTGCACTGAATAGGGTGCTGGAGGTGCTAAAACTTAGATTCTTGCAGTACTGAACACTTCGATCTCTTCAACCACGGAATTCCCGAAGAAATGTTCCCTAGAGTCCATTTGCATAATTAATAAAATGAAGAGTTGAAGAATCATAATAAAAGTTGTTCTCAGCAATGGTGGACTGGATGCCATGAAGCTCACTTGACAAAACGCCTCACTTAAAAAAGGAAAATTCAATCTAGGCTGAACTATGACCTGTACTTTAAATCAGGACCAGGTATACTGTATTTAATTATTTGATTTAGGAACATCTGAATTGTTGTAGTTAAATTTTCAAGTCCAAGTCACATGGAATGTAACGGAATAGTGGGTGTGAAGGAGCAATACGGAGTAACAATGTAATTTATCTCCTTACTTGGTATTTTGGGCACATTTTTGTGAGAACATTTCAGCCTGAGCCCTATAGAGGAAAGGTATGTGTGCCCTCCCCAAATGTTGGCATGCTGGGCTGAGGTAACTTCAACAATAGAATAAGACATGCATCATAAAATGTAACTATTGATTTGGTAAAGCTCGGTCAGAAAAGTTAATAATATGATAATTCCATTATGTTTAAAAATGAACTAAATAGTTATAAATGGTTTAAAGTCGTGAAAGGATAGTACCTCACATTTTCACTTACCCTGCTTTCACGAAGATGTCTTTACCAAATCCTCGCCATACTTTAATTTATTTCTCTTTTGCAACAAAAAAGATTACAATGACAACGTGGCCTGCACCATTGGAATGTTCAAACTGTCCCAGAATGCATGTGTTATAGGGTTGCCAAGTCATTTATTATATACCAGAGACAACATTCCATCCAACTACTTAGCTGATAGTAGCTTTAGTAAAACAATGGCATCATTTTACTGAGATTTTGTTCTAACAAAATGGAAATATAGCCCTTTGCCCTTGGCACAAACATTACTAAGTTCACCCAGTTTTAAAACCATTTTAAAGTATTAAAATGCCAAACAAATTGGAACACCAAACAACATGTTCTCAATTAACCCTTTATAAGCTTAAATTTGTGAGGGCCACTATAAAGTATACATAGATTTCTGATGAAGGGTTTAGGCCCGAAACGTCAAGTTTTGCTGCTCCTATGATGCTGCTTGACCTGCTGTGTTCATCCAGCCCCATGCTTATAAAGTATACATATCCTGATTTTCTCTTTCAGTGTTGCTATTTATTTTTGATGTAATCACACAAACATTATATGTTCTTATCATTGTACATGCCATGTTTCCACTTTTACTGTGAGAGTTAGAGTAATGCTGACATTATTGTTTGTCCACACTGCCTGAAAGGATGTCCATATTTAGTTTCACCCCATCTGTGTCAAGCCTTTTACTGTCAAAACTTTACAATTGCTTTCTCATAGAGTGTAGCACCAGTTAGTACTGATATTCAAAATAATAACTAAAGTCCCAAGTCATAGTTATCTTGGATTTTGCCACTTATTGGAAAGGGACTGCAAGAACAAGGAATTGTTCAGGACTTTGGTGTATCCTCCCTTGGAATATTGTGTGCCGTTTTGGTCTTCTTATTTAAGGAAGGATATACTCGCATTGGCAGCAATACAGCAAAGATACACATGAATGGTTTCTGTGATGAGAAGCTGAATAAATGTGGTCTATTCTCTCTGAGGTTCAGGAGATTAGGAGGTGAACTAATTAGAATTTACGGCATTCTTGAAGGGGCTTGCCGGGGCAAACACGGAGAGATAGTTGATGCAAAGAGGAAGTGTGTGGATTGATTTGATTTGTTTGGTTTGATTTACTATTGTCACATGTACCTAAGTATAGTGAAAAGTTTTGTTTTGCATGCAATATAGGCAAATCATAACATGCAAGGACATACAGATCATAAGGTGATTGAAGAGAGCAAGTTATGCAAAATTACGGCATTAGATGTGAAATTTGAGAGGTCCATTCAGCAGTCTGATAACGAAAGGGAAGAAGTTGTTGTTGAACCTGTTGGTATGTGTGTTTAATCTTTTGTGTCTTCTGCCTGACGGAAGAGGTTTGAAGAGATTATAACTGGAGTGGGAGGGGTCTTTGATGTTGGCTGCCTTTTTGTGGCAACAAGAAGTATAGAAGGAGTCAGTGGATGGGAGGTTGGCTTGCATGATGGTCTGGGGTGTATTCACAACTTTCTGTAGTTTCTTATGGTGCTGGGCAGAGCAGTTGCCGTACCAGCCATGATGGATCCAAGTAGAATGTTTTCTATGGTGTATCTGTAAAAGTAGGTGAGGGTCCTTATGGATATACCAAATTTCCTTAACCTCCTGAGGAAGCAGAGGTAGGGGTAAAGTCTCAGGATAAAGTGTTGATCATTTGTGTATTTGATTAGGAGAACTTCTACACTGAGAGATAAAAATCATTGGAATTCTCTGCCTAGAGGATTGTGAATCCTCCATCATTGAGCATTGCAGAGAGGCTGGAAATCAGGCAGAGATAAAGGAAAACAAACACTGCAGGAGAGGGGCAGCTGGAGAAGAGAAGCAGCAGTGCCTGGGAAGAAAGAGGATAAATCGGTCTATAATTTCAACCAAAGGGAATTGTGGTGTCTATGGTAACATTAAAGATTACATTCAGCCCCTGAGAGTCATAAGTAACACAAAGCAAGCAACCAAGGAAACGTGAAATAAGTTTTAATCTGCATTTGTACCAATTGACAACAGATGATGCAATGAAAAACAAACACATCTGAGATGTGTTGCTACATGAGTTTAAGACCAAATCTTGTTTTTAGCCAGGCTTTCAAAATTCATTCAGTTAGTTAGGAAGGATACTGTTCCTTAACTTGCTTTGTAGAGGTGATCTCACTTCTCTCACCATGCTTCCTATTGGAGGCCTAAACTCACAAGATTATTTTAGAATTCTTTATAGCAGTGTGTGTAGTGGATCACTGCTGGTGGAATGCTGTTTATAATCTGACATGCTGCTGCTGTTTGGCTGCTCTCCCTCTTCACTCCAATTGCAGTTGAACAGTGCTAGGACTGTCCTGCTTTGAAGTTAGGCAAGAATGTAGGTCTTTTTGTTTTGTTAGTTAAATAAGGCATGTCAGCAAAGAAATATGTCATTCTAGCTCTCTGGTTATTCAAAGGCTCACGTCATTGAGGTTCTCTATAAGCCACTATTGCACCTACTGTTAACCAGCATCAGTCCTTTAGCTCTGCATTCTGGTGAGTTTTTTGTCTTTTCTTTTCCTTACGGCTTTAAATGTTCAATTACCGAAATAACTGCGGTTAGAATTCTCTACGGTTATAATGAACATGTTTTTCAGATTGAAATGCAGTTCTACTTATTTGCTGTGTGCTTGTCTCAAGACACAAAGTTCCGTAATGCTCTCTTATGCTGATATTTATACCAAAAGATCTCATCATAGCTCTAAAGCATACTTATCATCTTGCATATCTGCGCACCAATCTTTTAAATGGGACAAAAGATAATTGCAAAATCTTGCTAGTACTTCTGTAATGTGAAGAACATCAAACCTGTACGCAGTAGGGTTGTGTGAAGGCACCTTGTTAATAATTATAACATTTTACTTTAAAATGCTGAAACGTTATTCCACATGTGAAGACCAGTTGGATTGCGAAGAAGCTAACACGGAGCTACTTGCTGCAGTTAATTTATTTTTAAAGGTCAGGGTTGTCATGGTAATAACTGGCAAGGAATTTTACCATGTTTATACTTTCAGGCAGAGCACAACAAGATGACTAGTGATGAGACTGACACATACTGATTCCATCTTGCTGCAAATGCATTTTAATTTAAAACTTTGAAATTTTCAAATAAAAATCAGAAGTTAGAATATTTCAAAAAAGCTTCATCATATTTTCAGTGATACTCCTGTTGAACCAACTCTTTAGATCAGTAATCCTAATTGTGCAGTAGTTGTATATCCATGACTGTTCCGACATTGGTTAAAGTTCCTCTGATACAGCAGAGTTTTATCCTGCTAGGGAAAAAGGGAAATGTTAAGAGTGACACTTATTTAGTACCTTTTAAGCTGTCAATGTACTCATTGTCTAAGAAGTACTTTTTTGGTATGTTCACTATTGTTCTGTTGGGAAAAGGATCAATTAGTTGCACACAGCAAAGCTACTATGAACAGCATATGGGATAAATGATCAGTTCATTCATTTTGATAGTGCTAGTTGATCGATCAGGATGCTCAGGGAGCTTCTTTTTTGTTTGGATAGGGTCAAGTGACCATTTATTCTTGAATGCGCAGGCAGGGTGTCCTTTTAACACTTCATCAAAAACATGACAGCTTTCACAACGCAGCACTTCTTCAGTATGCACTGGAGACCCAGGCTGGATTATACATGAAAATCCTGTAGCATGACTTTTACCAACGTTCCCACTCAAGTGCATGTGTCTGCAGCCTTACAGGAATCTGGAAGGTACCATGAAAATCCTTTGTAAGTTGTTTCTTCTAAGATGCCAGCATACAGCCCACAAAAAAAATTAAAGGTCGACTGCAATCAAGTAAACAGGCCATCCAGAAGGAAAATGCAATGGACTTAAATACATTTGAACAGCCAGTAGCCATGTACCCAGGTGTATTACTGAGCTGTGAGCAAAGTTGACCTCTGTCAGAAGTGCAAGAGACAATACTGTGGCCAGTCATTAATATTTTTAAGCTGGATGCTTTGCAGGAGTGCACATTGGTTTTTACTCCCCTTTCACTCTCATGTCCTTAGAGGAGAAGAGGGCACTGGACACCAGAAGTAGTTTTCCATTAACTGATGAATTGCCACATCTAGCCATATTGACACCGATTAAGGAGGCAGCCCTTGACTGACTGGAATAATTGCATAGGAGTGTGGTTAAAGTAAAGAAATGTGTGCTAGGATCTGATCATCTTCATGTGATAAGGATGGAACTCATTCATCTTTCCTTCATGCCAAAGCAGAAGCTTTAGGATCTGCTCCAACTGCACAGAGCAGACAGTAACAGAGGAAATTTGCAAACCTACCTGCTTGTATGTCCCAAAAGGCCATTTGTGGAGCAGCAGACAATGCAGACAAAAGTGACAGCATCAATGTAGTCTGGAAAGCAAGAAGATGCATGTGAGGCTGCACTGCCAGACCATTCAAGATCACCTTCCACCAGTGCATACACATCACCTCAATGGGCCCTCAAGCAATCATAGAACGGGTGGCATATAGTGAGCAACACATCAGGGAGGAGGTGAGGGAGCCAGTTGCAGCTGTTGGCAGTGGCCCTTGGAGGATGGACACAACCATACTGTGATGATGGAAATGCAGAGTCATGGGGGTCACACACTGAGTTTGTGTTCCCATAGCAACAGTGGGAGACATGCCCAAATGGCAAGTTCCCAGAGACTGTGCAGAGTGTGGAGCAGAGAATGGAGATGTGCACTCAAAATATATATTCTGCCCTGTATCGGGCACATGACTGCATGAGCCTGTCCATTGAGAGCATGACCAACTACTTGGAGAAGCATAAGGGGTATCATTAGAGTGGATTCAGGAGCATTGCACTGACTTCCAGGCAACGAATGTCACTTTATATAGAACTGACACATCACTGGCCCTGATGGCACAGATGATGTATGGACGGGGCACCAGCAATATCACTACTGTTGGTCAACTCTAACATTCAAGCACCCCATGAAGTGGGTGGTGATAAGTGTGGGGGTACCTCCAATGAAGGTATCATCATCTGATGCCTCCACAGCCTCTCCAACGAAGGCACCATCAATGCAGGAAGGCTGTCTGGCAGTGGCTGCCTCTCCATTGTCGCAAGTATGGCAAGCTGTTCCAGTGCCCACACTGGCACCACAACACTGAGGATTACTGCCAGAATTATCTCAGCAGACACACATGAACAGCCTACCTCCACCTAACCTTTTCTACAGGGGGAGCATCCTGTAGGAAGAACAGGCTGTTACTAGTGGGGTACTGCAAGGGTCAGTGATAGGTCTGTTTCAAATGTTCACAACTTATTTAAATGATTTGGACGTGAAATTAATTAACTTTCCAAATTTGCTGGTGACATCAAACTGAGTGGGATCGTAAGTCATGAGGATGCAAAGAAGGTGCAAGAGGATGTGAACAGACTAAGTGAATGGGTTAAAACATGATAGATGGTACTTAATGTGAAAAAGTGTGAAGTTATTCATTTTGGTAGGAAAAAAAAAAGGCAGAATAATTCTTAAATATTGAGAGCTTGGAATGTGTGGGTGCCCAAAGGGATCTGGGTGTACTTGTCAATGAGTCATTAAAAGTTAGCATGTGATTGCAGCAAGCAATTAGGAAGGCAAATGATATGTTAGCATTCACTTCAACAGGATTTGAGAAATTAAGATATCTTGCTGTAATTGTATAAAGCCTCAGTGAGGACTCACCTGGAGTATTAACTCCAGTTCGGTCTCCTTATCAAAGAAAGGATATATAGTCATAACGGAGTTCCACGGCAAGTCATCAGATTAATCAATGGCAAAGCAGGATTTTTTTATGAGGAGAGATTGAAGAAGCTCAGTCTATATTTCCTTGAGCTTCAAAGAATGAGAGGTGTAGTGTATTGAAACTTACAAAATTCTTACAAGGTGAGACAGAGTGAATGTATATAGGATGCTTCCCCTGGCTGGTGTTTCTAAAACCAGATAATATAATTTCAGAATTTCAGGTGGCCATTTAAAATGGTGATGAGGATGAATTTTTAGAGGGTGGTGATTCTTTGGAATGATGTTCCCCAGAGGGCTATGAGGGTTGGTCATAGAGTATGTTCAATAAAGGAATTGATAGGTTTCTGGAGATTAATGACATTAAGGGATGTGGAGGAAGTGTGCTTAAGTAGCATGAGGTAGAGGGTTAACCATGATCTAATTAGTGGGATAGGCTTGATGGGTGGAATAGCCTGCTCCTGTACCAATGTTCCTGTCCATCAACAGCAATTAGGTTATATGCATTTCTGGCAATGGAGAGATAAATGTTGTTTTCATAACCTCAGCTTCCATCATGTGATATGTACTTTTCTTTCCCATTTTTATTTTACTAGGCTGGTCATCATCTTGTTTCTTCCTCACTAATGCCAATGCATTCAGATAGTTTTTATATGTAATTTACACCACATTTAGACATAACCTTTGTTTCCTCACTGTATCCATTACTATTCTTTCTAGTTGTTTCATCATGAAACTTCAGTCATTTAATCTTCCCAGGCATTTGCTTGGCTCTGTTGATATTATCCTTGCACTGAGTTTGAAACTTGTGCCCACTTTGTGACTTGAATATTTTATTGATTCACCCTTGCCAGGAGTGAATACTTTCAATTTACACGTTCAAAATGGAGCCTTTCATTCATTCAGGTAAACATAGAAGATAAAAAGCATGAGAGATTCTCCTGGTAAACGTTCTTTCTTTAACCAACAGTTTCCAACAAGCTAGTCATTAGTTGCATTTCCTGTCCCAGGAGAGTGATGTATGCAAGATTGGAAGTTGCATTCTTCCCTGTAATTAGATGCTTTTCAGGATACCACAATGCAATATGTTTGTGCACATTTATCATTTGCACCAGTGGTAAATGTTTTAATTGTAATTAATCTTTTTTTCAGAAATTGGTTCATCCAAAGAAATTAGATGAATCTTTGAAGTCTCGTTTGGAAATGATGAAGATCAGATTATTGAACAGCAGTTGAAGGATGGATGAATTGGATCAGACAGAAACCACCACGAATCACTTCTGTCCTGACAGGCTTACGGGTCACATAGATCCATTAAACCACCAGCGTGGCAAAGGGGACTCTGGTTATAGTTCCTTCTCTATTCCATTCAACACTCCAGAGTACTTGTCTCTAGCTCATTGCAGTGAGAATCCCAGGCAGGCAGGATATGCGTTCTATCGGGGTCCTGATTCAGAGACACTGCAACATACTGACACAGTAGTCTGCAATGCTGGTGTTATGAGCGCTGAAGAGAGACCTGTGTTCCCGCCAATGGATAACTCCCATAGGAATGGTAATAATAGGAAGTTTAATTGGTCAAACCCACCTCCTCCTCCAATGCGCCATGATAGTTTCCTAGTTACCAAGCAGCATAATGGTCTTGGCAACAATTATAGCTACGATGGGTTATGCCTCCCAAATGTGACCGAGAGGTCTTCATTAATCGAGAGCAAGACGCAGGGGATGACTATTGGAAGTTACCACCAATCTAAGGAGACCACAAACCTGTCTCCTGATAAAGTTCCTTCTGATCTTGGACAAACCCAAACTCCATGCTGTACTCCAACTTCAAACTTGACTGGTTTTGTGCCAGAAAAGCACGATCACTCACTTGAAGGTGCTGTCAATTTTCCTTCCAAACGGACTGATAAGGCATCTCAGAACAACTCAAATGATTCACCTCCTTCCTTTGTCCATCACAGTTTAGATGTCACACATGACTGTGCAAAATCACAGCAACAAATCTACAATCTCCCATTGGCACACGGAATTAAACCACATCCTGTTAGACAGCAGCACTTCGATCTATCACCTGTAGTAACTCTTACTAGTGCTAGTGAAAGTAATCAGCCTGCAGTGCCGTATTGTTACACCAGCAGCACACATACAGAAACATCCACAAGAGAGCTTTGGCCAGCAGTAGGTATTTCTGGGCCTATCCAAGCAAAGGACCTAGAGAACACTACAGAAGCATATAAATCTGAGGTACATTCTAAGCTTCATGAAACTAGAGATTGCAAAGGTAGAAAGGAATCTTTGAACCCATTGAGTACCAGCCATTTAGTTCTTCAGTCACCTGGCATGGATTTGCAATCCACATGTGGAGAATTTGCATTTAGAAGGCATAACAACGCCAGCAGCAGCCAGATCTTCTACTGTGGACCCAGTGAAAATTCTCACAACCCAAAACCACATCCTACAGTGCCTGAGTCAGCAATACAAAGCAAGTATGTAAGCCAAAGGCAAATGAGAAATAGCATAGACAGTGCAGGGTCTCAGCTACTCCCACATTCAGATACAAGAATTAACCAAAATGCTTTAGCAAACCAATTGCCTACACCAGCAAGACAGTTATGTACTGATGGAGTAATCACTGCTGAAAATACTCCAATGCTGCATCGTCTTACCTTCGAAAGCATAAATACAGCCAAAAATGCACCAGTAAATACTAATCAGAAAAGACAACTCACTGAGGAGTCAAAGGATGCATACAATCAGAGGGACAGAAACCAAGACCTGCGCAGGGGTTTCCAGGGCAAACAGGAACAGTTTCACAAGTGCAAGGGTTTTTTGCAGCTCTTAGATGAATCTACCAAACTCAACCAATTGAATGAAGAATCTCCAGACCTCTTAGGATCACCAATTGATTCTTCTAAAATTGCTTATAGAGACCAAGTGAAGCATGCACAGACTATGGTCCTGAGGGAGACCTCTTTTAAACGTAGAGATCTTCAGCTTAGTTGGCCAAACCGAGCTAAGCAGAAGCCCACTGAGAGGCCAAGCATCACACACTTACAAACAGCTTCTTTGACAGACCCAAGACATTTCCTTGATGATCCAACAACCACAATATCATCATCGCAAGTATTACATGAGGATCTACCAGCTAAATCTCTGGCTTCTGAGCACCAGACTGCCCGTATGGGGAGCAGGAAAAAACTGACATCTCAAGAGAAAAAGATGTATCATTCGGTACCTGAAAAAATAAATCAATTGGGTGTGGCAAATGGTTCAAGAAAATTCCCTCCTTCATGGGAGCAGGATGACAATTTCCCAAACCCACATGAAGACAGGAGCATTGTAGCTTCCAGGCGTGAAACAACTTCCTTGGCAGCAAATGCACCCGTGGCATTAAAGCACATTCAGCACAAGGCCTTAATTGAGTACATGGAACGTAAGAGAAGTCAGAGACCCCGTAGCACAGAACCCATGTGTGAACAAAGCCAAATGGGAAGGTCCATCTCGCACAGGAGGTTTTCAGACTGGAGTTCCAATATATGTTCCAACCTCAGCCCTGCCAAAGGGCAGAACATATGGCGACGCAAGTCTGCAGATGTACTATGGGAACCATGGGATGATTCTTTGGCAATGCCGGCCGTCTGCACTAATGTATCTCCCAGTAGCCAGTTAAACCAGCCATTTCAGAATCATCACTTTCAAAAGCAGGCAGATGACGTTAGTATTTCTGGAAAGTTTGCCCCCACTGATAAATTACCGAACCAACCAAGGTCCGTTCATATTGTTGGGCGCCCAAGATCAAAGTCATCTCCATTATCTTCACAGGTATGTACATTAGCTAGTAGCTGAGTCATTCTCACTTGATTTGTCCCTCTGGCACCATCTGAGCTGAGATGCTCTGGCTTTGATTCCCACATCAGGACTGGTATCTTATTCACTTCAGGAAAGCCAGCATGTATCAATGCTGAATCACAGCTCAAGTAAATGGAGAAAGTTAATGGCAGGAAAGGTACCAAACGCATCTGCTAGGGACAGAAAGCAGTGACAGATAAGAAGGGTGAGCAACTAGCAATGTCGAAAAAGCTATGAAAAGAAAAGTGAACTAGCCCCATGAATGCCAGATCCAAACTAAATGTTTTCCAAGTAGTTTCTGGTTCTTTATCATGTGGCTAGGGATGAGGATCAGAAGAGGATAGGAATTGTGAAAACATTGAAGAGAATTTTGCAACAATGGCTGGGGACTGTAAACTCATTTGATTCTAGGTTTTAAGATTTTGAAATGGCCTGTAACTAAATGATTATAAATTTTTTTGTTCTAAAACTCTGTTACCATATTAACCTCAGGAGAAATTAAGGAAAATGCTGCTCCTCTTGCAAAATAAGCTTTTGGTTTTCATTTTTTAACCACAATGAAATCAGAGTTTGTAAATAATTAGAGCACACACGTTGGTTGCATGATTTATTAGGAATTGGCAATGTTGTTACAATCCTTTTACATACAAACATGGTGACACTTTTACAATGGCAACAGCATCACTTAGAATCACATAGATTTGCAGCACCAAAACAGTTCAACCAATCAATGCAGGGTTCAGTGTTTTAGTATATTCCCTTTTCTGTCACATATTCATCTAACTTCCTTTTGAAAGTATCTAAGCTACTTGCGTCTACCATTCTCTGTGGTAGCAAGTTCCACATTCAAACCACTCTCCAAATAAAGAAACTTCTCCTTATTGCTGTATTGCATTTATTAGTAAGTTGTACTGAAAGCCTAAGTTTAGGACCTTCCCACAAGCAGAAACGTTCTCTCTGCCTCTACCCTGTTCCATCCATTCAGAATTGGAAAGACCTCAATCAAGTCAACTCGAAGTTTTCTCATTTTAAAGGACAAAATAAAACCTGTTCAATTCTCTTCTTCGGTGCAATCTCTCAGTTCTGGTACCATCCTAGTAAATCTTTTATCCCTGTAAATATTTTATAGTATAGGACTAGAAATGTTCACTGAATTGCCTGCTGGCTATTGCCTTGTTTCCTGATTAGTTTTTTTGGAAGTTTAAAGTATAAATTTAAAACACATTGAAATTAAATCAAACAATCTGGAGAGAATAACCAAGTTTTGATAAAGTTGTCTTTTTTTCACTGTGGCAGAAGGATTTAGCTCCTGCTCTAAGCTCAGAACCATTGAAACAAATACGTAACAGCAGCAACACTTCCAGGTGAGTGACAAGATGTCTTTGAAAAGACTATGTACTAAGCTTGAAGCTTCAATATTTAAGAAGCAGAACTGAAGTGGAGGGATATTTCTGCCTATTCTGATGATGTTGGCCTGACTTTGTTTTCCAGCCTGAGGATCATTTCCCTGTGGAAAGCAAATCTGCAACTTCCAGATTTGTGTCCATTTTGGGACAGAACCATGCTCGGGTATGTCCCTTGCCCACAGACCTTGCCATAGAATCAGCATGGATGAGTTGGGCGAAAGGGCCTGTTTATGTGCTGTATGACTCTATGAGAAGTCAGCCAATGGATTGCTTATGCAAAAAGGGATAACCTTTTAAATTGAAAATGTTCTTCGTGGTAACATAACAACACTCTGAAAGTCCTCATATAAACCCCTCTTTCAGTCGTATCCTCTGGTGAATTCTAAGACTGGATAGGTGATTCCGGTACCCACTGTTGCAATGCAAGTAACAGGAACTATCACAGAGGCCTTTTTCTCATCTCATGGTTGGCTGTGATTTCTTCTGCTGGAACAAATCCGGAGAAAGCACTGACCGGCCAGTCGCACAGTGATGGTCATCCCCAAATTGTTTACCATCTCTGCCTGTTTAAGATCCACCAGGTGTTGTTGCAGAGAGCCAGGAATTGAAGCACCAATTCATAGCTAGGTCAGCGCTGCAGTTAAGTCAGCCTAATGTGACTTTACATCATCATCTTATGTACTGAGGAATATCAGTTTGTCAAATACATCTCAAGTGTAGAGGGGACCTCTTTACATTACCTCTTATTTCGGAAACAACCTACAATAAATCAACATAAAAGGTATTTGGATGAGATGGATAGTTTGAATGTATTCATTTCTATATGCTGGGAACAAAGCAAATATCAATACTAAATAATTTAAAATAACTATAACTCGCTTAAGGCAATGATTGTAGGCATAGACCATAGAAATGATAGCTGTGTGAATGAGCAGTTATTTTATGTAGGGGTATTGTCCCCAAATATCTGTGGCCATTTCACAGGCAAATGCTCTAACTCAAGCCATTATTAAGGGAGACTTTGAGGAAGCAGATATACTTTCTTCCTGATGGGAGACTTGACTTTTGTAAACTGGATTTCTGGAAATTCTATTTTACGGAGTAGGATTTACCTTAAGTTAGGAGTGAATTTGTCTTCCCCATCACCTGAAAAATGTTTGAAAATTTATCAGTGAAACGTGGGAGGGAAAGAAATTGATCCATAAGTACAGGTTTGAGAAGATTATAATGAAATTGTACTGCACTTTGAATTCTGTGTCTAGTTCCAGTGGATTAGAAACAAGGTAAACTTTCAAGGAATTAAGACAGTGGAGAAATTGACCCATAGTGTCAAAGTTTTGAGGGAAGCTAAAAGACCATGATGATCTTATTGAGATATATAAGAATAGTCAAGAGAATAGAAAAGGTCAGTTCTTAATATTCCTGGATATCAAGCTGTGATAGTAGATTCAAACCAGCAAAAAGTAAATAAAGACTCATTGTCAGTTGCAAAATCAGAAATTGCTGGAGAAACTTAGCAGGTCTAGCAGCATCTGTGGAGAGAAAGCAGAGTTCAGTGTTCACAGATGCTGCCAGACCCCTGAGTTTCTCTCACAATTTATGTTTTTGTTTCAGATTTCCAGCATCTGCAGTTCTTTATTTTATTTCTTTATAAGATGATTCTTTGTGCAGGAAATGATCAGTGCATTGAATCAGCTCCTGGAGAAGCCAGGAATTATTTGAGGAACTATTGGCTGTTGTAGTGGGAGGTAACATATGGTATTTCTGGTCGGAAAATCTAAATGATCCAATAGTCTTCCTCCTCCACAGCAATGGAACACAAGGTAAAACATTGTACAGCTATGGGGGAAAAAGTGGAAGAGTGAGAATAACAGAGTAGGCCATTTGGTCATGATAAACTGTATAGTCGACTTCACTGTTGCGACCACTTCTGAATTCTGGGGTTAGAATTGGAAAACCCTAGAGAAATTCAGTCATTCACCAGCAGAGGACGCTGTAAACCCTGTCCTCACACATGAGAAAATTGTATATGATCATTATAATTGGATCGCCATTGTCCATGTATTATTGGATTGAGGTTGCTTATTATGTAACTGTTATATAAATAATAATTATTATTTTTATGTATCACAATTCTGCTCTTAGCCAGCTATTCTTACAGTTCCTTTGGGAAATGTTAAAAGATAAATCATTAATTGCTTTAACTGAAGTTTACGCAACAAAATAGGAGCAGGAGTAGACCCAATCAAGTCTGCTCTACCAGTCATAGCTGATCTGATATGACCTCAACTTCCTGCATGACCCCATTTCCTCGATACCTATATCAATCAAAATTTCTGTCCAACTCAGCCTTGAATTTTTCAATCATTCAGCCTACAATGCTTCCTGGTGGTAACAATGCCAAACACTAATGATCTTCAAGAGAAGAAATTACTCTTCATCTCCTTCTTAAATGGGAGATGCCCTATTTTGAGACTGTGACCCCAAATTCTAGATTTTTCCCACAGGGGTATTCCACATATCAACGATGTGAGAGTTAAGGTGACAAAAGTACCTAATCTTGGTTTTGCTTGACACTTGTTAATTTTATGACATACGTGCTCCAATTTTGTGTTAACAATCTAAATATTTCAAATTTGTAATGCTCCTTCTCAGGTCTGTTTCTGGTAAAATCAGTTCTGTAACTGATCGGATTTCTTATTCAAATTGTCATGAAAATAAGCGTAAAAACATGGCCCCTAGCAAAAACATCCTTGCCAGACATAGAGGAAAGTCATTGGATGAAATCCAGACGCCAAGAGTCAGAAGTTCCCCAGTACTGAGCAGAAGTTCTGACCAGCTCCACCACTCTGTGATCGATAGTGAAGTAGAATCCCAAACTGAAAATGTGGTGCCTCAAGAAAGGCCCAGTGGAACTCCAACAAAATGGAATAAGGGGGCGCTGGCATTGAAAAAAGAACCTCCACCACTATCAAGATTGCCTTCTCCCAAACAAGAGGGGATTAAATTGAAGCAGGAAGGCATTATGTTAGGAACTAACAAGATTTCAGCTCTCACTACATTTGAGACAGATTCTAAAGTAATCAAGGCTCATAGAGGTTCTTCTGCAGAATCCCCAACTTCTACATCCCCATCTCCACGTTCCAGGCTGCAATCTCCACTGTGGAATTCAAGAGACCGGGCGCATTCCCTTTCCTCCCTGTCTTCCTGGAGAGATGATGTGTTTGTTGAGGATTCTTCTAAAATATCTGAAAACAGTAAGACAGATCCTTGTTCAGCAGTTGAAAACTTCTCTGTTCAATTCAACATCTCACAACAGCTTCATTCAAAATGTTTCGAATTGTCACCCACGGAAATGACAATGAATAAAGAAACCAAATCGGCTACACAATCAACCAGGTAAGGCGGCAAAATCTATTCATTATTCAAAGCAAATCCTTGCTATTCTTTATCTAGATTTTCTGTACAGTATTGCAGTTTTGTTTAAAGCAATTTAACAATTACCTTACAGCCAATAGTTGTTAAAAAGTTGCAAAAACAGAAATTGCTAGAGAAACTCAGCAGGTCTAGCAGCATCTGTGGAGAGAATGTAGACGTAAGGTTTTGAATCCAGTGACCCTTCTTCACTGGACACTCCAGTTTCTCCAGCGATTTCTGTTTTTGTTTCAGATTTCCCGCATCCACAGTTCTTGGTTGAATTTTAGATGTAATGAGTTAAGCGTCTCAATTCAATTTGGCTACAGATATAGCACAGTTTCAGCTGCAACTATAAAACGTAGTACTAGGGACAATGTGACCATATTGAACAGTTCCAGTGTTTCCTTTACTGCTTGTATTTCACTTATGAGAATGTCTGTTAATAAAGACAGCATATGGGTAAGCTTGGCACCAAAATTGCTACTCCTCAAAGTGCCAGTTTGCAGCAGTAAATATTGATGCTGCTCAAAAGATTAATTAGTTTTGGAGGTGGGAAGTAGTATGGTGCTGTTCTGTGAGGACAGAACCCTCACTGTTGGTTCATGGGGCCTCAAGAATTCTTAATTTAGCAATGCCAGTGAGTGAACCAGTATCATCCTTTTTACAGCGAGGGATCAATTTCAACCCTAATGATAGTGAAAGCTACTTCTCAACTGGAAGTACAATGTATGAGGAAAGTCTGTTTTATTTCAGCTGTCTTGAGAAACTAATTTTAAAACAATATCGGCTTTTGCACAAGCCCAAGAATATATTAAAAGTTCATATAATACTTTTTTTTAAAATCTTCTATGAACCAATCCAGCTTGGTAGAATTCTGTTAGCTCAGGGTTCTGTCAATAGTCCTCACCAACATCTTTCCTTTAAGGCTCACCAGGAGAAATCTAATGGCATTATTGGAAAATACCTTTCCCAGATGTTCTTTCCCTTTGGTTTTTTTACCCCCTGGCAGAAGCCTAATTGTGGCTGTGGGCCTAAAATGCAAAGCAGATACTTGTGATGGCTGTGTGATAGATGGATACAGGAGAGTTGCTAATGCCTCCATTGTAAATCTGAAATGCTTTTCAAGTAGCATTTTAATTGTAGCCATTAGACATGATTCCAGCTTTATTTTTCCTTTCTAGAGGAAAGAATTCACTGTCAACGAGGGAATCTCTTCAACAAAATCTTGGAGAAAATGATGAGGAAAATCATAACTGGTCTATGTCAACAGTGTTGGGATTCTCATCAAACAGTTCAGACCTCGCTATTGAAAGACCTGTGCCAATCTTGATGGCACAGGTTGCAAAGTCTGCTGAGGACAAAAGTGAGACCAACCAGCCTTTTCCAGTAAAGGACCATCAAGACAATGGGGAAGAGCCATTTCTGCAGCTTTCAAAAGACCCAGGGTCCACATCTGTCCATGTAAGGGTGAAGACAAAGACTTCTGAAGACCTCAGAATTGAGGAGCTTATAAAGGAAATTATAAATGAGGATCATTCACTAGCAGATGTCCTTGATCCCAGCCCTACAGGGAAAACTATAATGGATCTTGTGACAGAATTGTTTCAAGAGGATACTTCAGTGCTTGAGGCTTGTCAGAGGAAAAAGCAAATGGACAGTCAGGCAATGAAGAAGGAAACCAAAAATGAGTAAGTAAATTAATTACACCTTTCTACATGTAACCTGCGAATAAATTATATGAAACTAGTACTGAAAAGTTATGTTTGCTAAGTGAGGCCTAAGTGAGTTCTGAAAGATGTATTTGGAACACAATCTGTTCATGCTTTATGTAGTTATGAAAGTGATTTTAATTATTATTTTCTACCTTTTGGTTCCAACAATATTGCACTGAACTGTCCAAGGTTGAAGCAGACTTGTTCTCCTTCCAATTTTCCAATTTCCTTATGTAGGAACATAGAATATTAAAGCAGGTGTAGCCCCTTGAGCTTTTTCCACCATTTTTTCTAATTATGGCTGTTCATCCAACTCAGTACACCGTTCCTGCTTTCTCCACATACTCTTTGATCCCTTTATTTTTAAGAAATGTATCTACATATTTCTTGAAAGACTTCAGTGTTTCTCCAGTATAATATTCAGGTATCACCAATATGTTCTTACGTAGGCAAGAACAACATAGAAGGAAGGTTGGATAGTGTTTAGCAGCGTGATGGGGTATGAAATGAGGCATTAAAAAATGGTTTTGGACCAAGAATGGCTGTGCAATGCTATTTGCAATGTCTACTAATATCCTGTAACAACAGTTTAGTTATTTATATGATATGGAAATGGAAAAACTGGGCAGGAGTCTATATTTTTATATAATTGTGATACAGACATATGGTTTAGGGACAGCAGGAGGGCCACTCAGCCCCTCAAGTCTGCCTTATGAATAAGAACATGGCTGATCTGATTACTGCACATTCCCACATACCCCCACTTGCATTTCATCTACTTACTTATCAAGAATCAATGTATCAAAAATATTCAAAGACTCTGCTTTCATGACCTTTTGAGGAAGAGAGATTCAAAGTCTCATGACTCCCTGAGAGAGAAAAAAAATTATCTGCATTGCTGTTTTAGCTGGGTGACTGCTATTTTTAAGCAGTGGTTCCTAAACAGAGGAGGGAATGGTCTAATGGTATTGTCACTGGACTGTTAATCCGGAGATCCTGGTAATGTTCTGTGGACCCGCGTATGAGTACCACCATTCCAGATGGTGGAATTTGAATTCAATAAAAGTCTAGAATTAAGAGACTAATGATGACCATGAAACCATTGCTGATTGTTAGAAAAAGAACCCATCTGGTTCACTAATGTCCCTTAGGGAAGGAAACTGCTGACCTTACCTGGTCTGGCCTACAAGTGACTCCAAACTCACAGCAATGTGGTTGACCCTTAACTACTGTCTGGGCAATGAGAGGTGGGCAATAAATGCAGGCCTAGCAAGTGTTCCCTTCATCCTGTGAATGAATAAAAAGTTCCAGATTCTCCCAAAACAAGAGACTTCTTTCTTCACACACCCTGTCAAGGTACCTCAGGATTTTAAATGTTTCAATGAGGTTACATCTTACTGTTCTAAACTGCAATAGACAGAAGCATAGCCTGTCCAACCTTTACTTAAAGACAACATGCCCATGATTAATCTAGTAAACGTTGCCTACTTGCAACCTATCCCTTTGTAGCCTTCTTATGCCCTACCTATCTTCATGTCATCATCAAATTTAGCAACCAAACTTTCTGTCCCTTCATTCAAGTCATCTTTGTAAACAGTAAGAAGGTCTGGTCTCAACACTGATGTGACTGACTGGGAATATATTAGATCCTGAGGGGACTTGAACAGGCAGATGTGGAAAGGATATTCCTCTTGTAGTGGAATTTAGAAATTATAGATTAAAAATAAGGGGTCACCTATTTACCACAGGAGATGAGGAAACATTCTTTTCTGCCAGAGGTTTGCGTGTCTTTGGATGAAGGATCTTTAAATATTTTTAAGGTGGAGGTAGATGGATTCTTGATTGCCAAGGGGATTTAAGGTTAACGGAATATGTAGGAATGTAGAATTGAGGTTAAAATCAGATCAGGCATGAGCCTACTGAATGGTAGAGTAGACTCAAAAAGCTGAGTGGCCTACTCTGTTCCTTGTTCATATGTTTGTATGTTTGTACATCTGTTTCCTCTTTATCCATAAAGTGGTTGAATGTGATTTCCCTTTTACAAATCCATGCTGACTCTGCCTGATTACTGTGAATTTTTCTAAGTGCCCAGCTACGCTTAAAAATAGCTTCTAACACCTTCCCATGTACAAAGAGCAAAGAACAAAGAAAATTACAACACAGGAACAGGCCCTTCAGCCCTCCAAGCCTGCACCGATCCAGATTCCCTATCTAAACCTGTCGCCTATTTTCCAAGGATTTGTATCCCTCTGCTCCCTGCCCATTCATGTATTTGTCGAGATACATCTTAGATGACGCTATCGTGCCCGCCTCTACCACCTCCGCTGGCAACACGTTCTAGGCACCCACCACCCTCTGCATAAAGAACTTTCCACACATATCTCCCTTAAACCTTTCCCCTCTCACCTTGAAATCGTGACCCTGAGTAATTGAGTCCCCCACTCTGGTAAAAAGCTTCTTGCTTTCCACCTTGTCTATTCCTCTCATGATTTTGTAGACCTCAATCAGGTCCCCCCTCAACCTTCGTCTTTCTAATGTAAATAATCCTAATCTACTCAAACTCTCTTCATAGCTAGTGCCCTCCATACTAGGCAACATCCTGGTGAACCTCCTCTGCTCCCTCTCTGAAGCATCCACATCCTTTTGGTGATGTGGCGACCAGAACTGTACACAGTATTCCAAATGTGGTTGAACCAAAGTCCTATACAACTATAACATGACCTGCCAACTCTTGTACTCAATACCCCGTCCGATGAATGAAAGCATGCCGTATGCCTTCTTGACCACTCTATCCACCTGCGTTGCCACCTTCAGGGTACAATGGACCTGAACACCCAGATGTCTCTGTGCATTAATTTTCCCCAGGGCTTTTCCATTACCGTATGGTTCGCTCTTGAATTGGAGCTTCCAAAATGCATCACTTCGCATCTGCCTGGATTGAACTCCATCTGCCATTTCTCCGCCTAACTCTCCAATCTATCTATATTCTGCTGCATTCTCCGACAGTCCCCTTCACTATCTGCTACTCCACCAATCTTAGTATCATCTGCAAACTTGCTAATCAGACCATCTATACCTTCCTCCTGATCATTTATGTATATCACAAACAACAGTGGTCCCAACACGGATCCCCGTGGAACACCACTGGTCACAGTTCTCCATTTTGAGAAACTCCCTTCCACTACAACTCTCTGTCTCCTGTTGCCCAGCCAGTTCTCTATCCATCTAGCTAGTACACCCTGGACCCCATGCAACTTTATTTTCTCCATCAGCCTACAATGGGGAACCTTATCAAACGCCTTGCTGAGGTCCATATATATGACATCTACAGCCCTTCCGTCATCTATCAACTTTGTCACTTCCTCAAAGAATGTGACAGACATAAAGGTAACAGGCATATAATTTCCTGATTTCTGTCTTCCTTTTTTGAAGAAAAGCGTTATATTCACTATTTCTGACCAGATGAAACTTTCCTTGAATGTTTCAACTATCTCACTAGCCACTTCCTTTAAGATCTCAGAATGAAATTCGTGAGGACCTGGGACTTGTCATCCCACAGCAATTTACTTAATACCACTTCACTAGTGTTTATAATTTTCCTAGGTTACTCCCTTCCATTTTCTGATTTACAACAATATCTGAGATGTTCCTTGTATGGTTTATAATGAAGACCAATGCAAAATACCTGTTCAGTTTTTTTTGCCATTTCCTTATTTTCTATTATTAATTTTCCCATACTTATTTCTACAGGACGGATGCTCACAGTTAATTTTTTATTTTTCACTATCAATAGAAACTCTTAATGTTTGTTATTACATTGTCAACTCGCTTTCTCTCATACTCTTTTTTTTTCTCCTTATTATTCTTTTAGTCATTCTTTGCTGTTTTATATATTGTCCAAACTTTTGATTGCCAGCCATCTTTGCACTAATATGGGTGCTTTTTCATTAATTTTGATACTATATTTAACATTTCTGGTAAGCACAGATAGTGAGTCCTACCTTTGGATTTTTTTCCCTTTCTCATTGTATTTATTTGGAAATATCTCCTTAAATATCAGTCACTGCATCTCTATTCACTCATTCCTTTATCTAATTTACTAATTCACTTTTGTTCCTACTTTTGTGCCTTTATAATTGCCCTTTATTTAAATTTTAAGTACCAATCTTGGATCCACTCATCTCTCTCTCTCTCTAATTGAAGTAAAAATCAGTTAGAAGGATTGCTGCTACCTTCTGGTGCTTTCCCTGTGAGATCATTATTTATCCTATCTTGTTACGCAGTAACAGCACTAGTACAGGCTGTGCTTGGCTCCAATACATGCTGTTCTAAGAAATTATCCTGAAACCAATTTAATAACTTCTCTCCCAGGCTGCCTTTGCCCATCTGACTTTTCCAGATGAAAAACCCCCATAATTATCTTCGCACCTTTCTGACAAGCGCCTATTATTTTGTGGTTACTGATAGGGGGCCTATGCACCACTTCTATAAGTAACTTCTTGCCTTTATCATCTCTCAATTTAACTTGAACCATTTTGACATCCTGCTTCCTTGTCATCCCTGTCTATTGCACTAAAAGCATTAATAATTAACAAAGCCACCGTTCCATCTTATCCCACTTTCTGTGCTTCCTAAATTTTGATTTTCAGGCCCAAATTTACTTCAACCTATGTCTTAATGACCTTGACATCATCCTTATTTCTCTTTGCACTAACAATTCATCTGTTTTATTTTGAATGCTGGGTGCTTTCAGATATATAGCCTTTAGTTATGTTCTTTTACAATTCTTGTAACTTTTAGCCTTATCTGTTGATTTATTTTTAGAGGTAAAATCTATCCATTCCTGTTAGGGTGGTTCCTCATTTCCCATATTAATATCTGACTGTCTTGCTTTGTCTCTACTATTTGATTGACCACATGGCCTCAAAATTGAGTGCTCTGAAACATAGAAAATAGGTACAGGAGTAGGCCATTTTGACCTTCAAGCTTGCACCACCATTCAGTATTCCATTCCTGTTTTTTCTCTGTACTCCTTGATCCTTTTGGCTGCAAGGGCCACATCCAGCTCCCTCTTGAACATATCTAATGAACTGGCCCCAGCAGTTTCCTGTGGGAGAGAATTACCACAGGTTCACAAGTCTCTGAGTGAAAAAGTTCTTCATCACCTCAGTCCTGAGTGCTTAACCCCTTATTCTTAGACTGTGACTCCTAGTTATGGACTTCCCCATCATCGGGAACATTCTTCCTGAATCTAGCCTCCCACCCCACCCCCAATCCTTCGAAATTCCAGTGAGCACAGGCCCAGTCGATCCAGTCTTTCCTCGTATGTCAGTCCTGCCAACCCAGGAATCAGTCTGGTGATCCTTCACAGGACTCCCTCAATAGCAAGAACGTCTTTCCTCAGACTAGGAGATGAAAACTGCATACAATACTCAAGGTGTGGCCTCACCAACGCCCTGTATAACTGCAGCAAGACATCCTTACTCTGATACTCAAATTTTCTCACTATGAAGGAGAGCATGCCATTAGCTTTCCTCACTGCCCGCTGCACCTGCATGCCAACGTCCAGCAATTGTTCCATCATGACACCCGGGTCTTGTTGTACCTCACCTTCTCCTAAACTGCAACCACTCAGATAATAATCCTGTTTTTGCCACCAAAGAGGATAACCTCATACTTATCCACATTATGTTGCATTTGCCAAGTATTTGCCTACTCAGCCAGTCTATCCAAGTCACCCTGCAACCTCTTACCATCTTCCTCACAGCATACACTGCCACCCAGCTTAGTGTCATCTGCAAATTTGGAGATATGGCATTCAATTCTTTTGTCCAAATCATTAATGTATATTGTGAACGTATCCCACAATTTAATTTAAAATCCTTTCTACTCCCCTTGTTACACAGCTCACTAGAACACTGGTGCCAGCATAGTTAAACTACTTTCCTTCTTTAACTAATTTCTCCCCAGTACAGAGCTTGTACATCCCTGCTTAGTTCTGAATGTAGTTTAAAACTTAAACAAGCAGCACTATGTTTCTTCATTGTTAAACATGCTATCGAAAATATTCCAATACAAGGAGATCATTGATTAGTCTGTTGGGTCATTCACAAGCCAGGTCATACAGAAAAACCCAATCACTGTCACTTTGACATGAGACTGACAATGAAATATATATTCTAAACCAGAGAACAACTGAAAAAGATGGTACCCTTGTGTCCCAACTGCTCTAAAAACCAGTTGATGGTCTAGGCAAACCAGAGGTGAGGATAAATGAAGGCAGAAGCAATGCGATGTGTTACTCATCACACGGCATCATACAGATTTGGGGATAGATGTAGCAAAACCTACCCTCACAACTGCACACAGCAAAAAGTAATAACTGATGTTCCAGCAACTTATTTAATATTAATAATTTATTAAAACTGCCAGCTATCATTGACTTTTGGATCCATCAGCAATTCCCCTGTGTTCCTTTAATTTGCTGCATGATGAATGAAGAGACAGATGTGACATTCATATGGTTATCTGTATCATTTAGTATCTTATGCGCTGTTAAGGAAATGGATTGCAGAAAATGGGTAAGAACATGTAACTGCACTCTGCTGAACAACACTAGCTTGAAAATTAATCTTAGGTATATGATCTTTGATGTTATTTTTGTGATACCCTCAGGATGAATATCAATGTGAGAATGGCCATTTGACCCATCTAACCTCATCCATCCCAAAAAAGCATAGTTACTCTCATTGCAGCATTTGTTTGTTAAATCATTCCAAGATTATTGTCTCTATTGTCTGATACAGAGGTACATTGATCAATCATTTTGTGAATGAGAGTTTCCTGATATTCGACTTAATATGGCCTTTTACTAGATAGCTCTTGGGCTTGTAGTTCTATTATCGAGGTTCAGTTTGAAGTGTAGGGATCATGGACATATAAATCCTGCTAATATTGGTATTGGAGAGCAAGGGGAAATCTGGGGAACAAATGAGTTAACAAGGTGGGCCCCAAGCACTTAACTGTGGCAGGCAAGGTCAGGTGAGCTCTTGATAATTCTAACGTAAGGAAAATGGAGTTCAGAGTGACTCGGCAATGGCAGGCCTACTTATCCAATCTTTTTGTCCATTAAACTGCCATAAGACACAATCCTAGGTGGAATTACAGTGAAGAATCCAACATTTAAGGCTCTATTATTACTGTCTCTGCCTGGCATAAACCAGACATGGAACCAGTTAAAGTAAGTTGAGAAAATTAACCACTCCTTTCCAAACCCAAACTGCTATTTGAAAATACAGGCAGCAGGGCCACTTAGTGCTAATCATACAGCATCATCTTGATTTCTCTTGCCATCTGTTCTGGCATGACAGTGGAAGTCGTATTGCAATAGTCCCAAGTTCCCTGACCTGTGTTAACAGAATAACTTTTAATGGTAGTTCACTCTACAGAGAGTTACATAGTTTATACAACATGTCCACTCCTGTGTTTGTGTTCCATTTTACTTTAGCGAAACCCATCAACATATCCTTCTCTTCCTTTCTCCTTCATGCACTTAAGGACATCAAAATGCTAGATTACCTATGACCCAGGAAAACCAGCCAGGGTACAAGGGAATGAACACATCTCCTGCCTCTATTCTGTCTCTAAATGATTGGACCCTTGGGTGAAGATCAGCCATGATCCTTTGAATAATGAAACAGTTTTGAGATGGCCCAATGGTCTGCTCTTGCTCCTATTCCTCATGTTAAAAGAAATCCTCACCTGATCAATAGCTATTGTGTGCTCAAGAAAGTTTGAGAATTTATCATGACTCACCAACAGCTTTATGATGTAGCTCGTAACTATTGAACACTTGAGCAGGGACTCCCTCAGACTTATGTAACTCACAAATCTCCTGCCCTTTAAAACAGTATGAATAGTCTCGGTAGTTTGAGAAGGATTTGAACCCACATCAGTGATTTGAAACAATATTAGTTCACATCCAGTCTTTTCTTTTCCAAATAATATACGTTGAAATGACAGAATTACAGTAAGATTAACTGGATAGTTCTGGTCTTACTTAATGCCAGGTATTTGGCAGTGTTAAGACAGTCCTTTGGAAATGTCATTCCTGATTTGTGTTCCTATTTTTTTGATTAGAGACAAGCAAGATAATCGACTCCCATTTTCAATAAAAACAAATCTCCAATCTGAAATATCAATAAAAATCAATCAAAAACAAGAAAGCACCAAGAGTGAAATGGAGTGTGAAAGTGATGTGACAGAGAAGAAGGTGAGTGACACTTATGAGATCCCAGTACGACTCTGTTCCTGTGAAGCCAAGAGGGGAGCTATCAGCTAACACTGAGCATTTTATATGCAGCAGCTAACCCATTTTCTACATAGTACTCTGGTAATTTACACACTCATACCATCTCCAGTACAGCATACTAATCTTGTATTAACCAGATCTGTTCTTAAGGAAAATTTTCACAACGTCCTAATGCCATTTCAGTAGGTATCATATGTAGATGATTAGTTCTGACTTGGAGATACCCTACTACATTCAAATGCATATAATACTATCTTACTGCCCCTTCCAACAAAACAATATAAACAATGAGAGAGGATTTGTTCTGTATAGCTGTATCATAAATGTGAAGATCAGTTAGCTAAATTGGCTGGGGGGATGGCTTCTAACGCAGAATGACACCAACAGCATAAGCTCAATTCCCATACTGCCTGAGCTTACCATGAAGGTCCTACCTTCTCAGCCTCACCCATTACACCATCTGGTTCAGCTCATGACCAGCTGTCTCTCTCTCTCTAATCGAAGAACAGTCCTCTGGCACCATAGTGACTGAATCTTTTCCTATCATAAATACATTCTTTATAGATTAGTTTTTAATTTTGTTGCACACAGAGAACATCTTCACATTGTTAATGGGCTGAGGATTTCAAATATTTCATACCATGATAATTGAACAGACTTTGTCTACTCTTCAAGAGCATTAAAGCTTTCTCCATGGATTCATGACTGCACATTACAGGTTAAAGCCCTTGAAGAAGTAAAAGTGAAACCTATTTTGAACTAAGCACTAGTTTCAAAATAGCCCTGCCGAATGTGAGTTTTCTGCATGTGTGATTTCTACCCCATCCTCTTCCCTCATCGCCAAAACTGAGATCTGCTGGAGATGGATATCCAAATCTAAGACAAACCCCACTATTTTTGCTGGTCTTCAGAGGTAGCCTGACTCTGCAATTCCTCAGATGTTAATATACTTCTGTTGACCGGACAATTCTTAACTCCTGAATTTTCTAAGTTTAACACTTGAAGGGTACCCCTTCAACAAATTACAGAACACCAAACTCACTGCTCTCTAGCAGTTTTTTTTAACCACAAAAAGCAAGTAGAAATTTTCAAACAATGAATTAAGCAACAGACTGCAATTTTGGGCTGTATACATTAGAAAATGCTCCAAACAGCTCCTGCACATTGATGAACATTGTCGCATTTACTGATGCTTTTTCTTGTAAAAGAAAAGTGCACCTACTCACAATACGAACAAAATACTCTCAGTATCAGTTTGGACAGTTTCTGTCAGTTACTCATTGTAGGCAGGTTACACAGAGATTTGTTTCTCCATTGCTTTCTGGTTGTATCATGTGGCTGGCAGCCCGGCAAAAAAAAAACTAAACAGACCCTGTATTTTTTTGGTTTAGCATTTTGTATGTTCCTATTCATTTCTAAACAAGTAAGGACAGGCAATAAATGCTGAGCTGCTAGTGATACCATGAGCGAACATAAAAAATATGTAATTTGACATTCAGCAGAATGGGTACACTCCTAAAAATGTGCTGGAAACTTCAAGAGAAGATACCCCTTCAGCAAAATTATAAATTTCAAACCTATTAAACAGATTCATGACTATGTTGCCCATAACACACGGAGCTCTTCACCCAACATTGTTGCCTTTTCCTGAGATGTGTACTAAAACAGCATAACAAGAGCACATTCCAGTCCTGCCTACCTACCTGACAGTGTAGAAGACACTGGTAGTATAATGGTGGCTGAGTTCTTGCTGTGTTTCTAATGCATTCCCATCCACTGCTCCTTCAACTGCTGGGTCAGACAGACACGATGGTTAAAATTTTCCAGGCCTCAAGTCGCAGGAATCAGACAGTCTGTCATTTGCCTTAGTCCCCACTTGTGGATCTTATTCCCATATTAAAATCAGGCTTGCCAACTCTCAAACAGATAAAAAATTGCTAATAGATTTGAAAAGAATGTGTGTGTTAAAAGCTGCTTTGCTTTTATTTCCAGAGGGAGTTAATTAACACCATTAAATGTAAACTTCAAAAGCTCCAGGAAGCTAAATCTGGTTTAAATGCGGATATCAAAAGAAATAGCACGTTAGGTGATGACATCCAGGTCTGGGTGAATGAAGTCTGCACACCTAATGAAGTCCAGAAATACAAGACCTTCATTGAGGATCTGGACAAGGTGATGAACTTGCTGCTGTGTCTATCTAGCCGTCTGGTACGAGTGGAAAGTGCCCTGAGTAAAGTCAATGAGGCCACCGACGTGGAAGAGAAGGTTTGTTACAATAATCAAGTTGTATTCAATTTGACATTTTACTGGAGCTACTGCTAAAAACCACAAAACTAAAATACTCTAATTGTTATTACCAGAATATTTAAAATTTCCCAGTGATTTTAGGAATTGATTCATATGGATTTCCGTGTCCCCTTCTTGTGCTAATTAAAGTATAGTGACAGAGGAAGGCTTAATTAGGACATGAACGAAATACATGATAGGAAAGATAGGAAAAACAGCTGGTGCATGTTGACAGTGTTAAAATAGTGACAGATACAGCTGAAGAAAACTTGTGTGCTTTAGTAAATTCAATACTAAATATATCCCAAGAATTTAAAGCAGAAATTAACAAAACAATGTTAACTGTTCAGCTGAATCAGTGGTATACAAGTCAACAGAAGTCATGATTAAACTATGCAGTGCTTCAAATGAAATACCATCTTGAATACTGTTACTGAAAAACAAGACAGATATTCAGGTGCTAGTGGCAGTTCAGAGTTAGGTATGAGACTGGTCCTTATTGTCAAACATTTGAACTATGTGAAAAGATTAGGACACTTCAGGTTGTTAATCTAGAAACCAAGCATTTGACAGATGCTCTTGTAGATATATACATAAATTAGGCCAGAGAGTAGGAACAAGCTGAAATACACCCCATGCATTGGGATGCCAACACCAGGACCAAAGAGAACTCTTGATCATGTACTTGCAAGCAGTAAGAGAGACCTGGTGATTTTCAATTTACACCAATGAGTCAACCGTCCAATTAAGGATGATGGACAAGCCCCTGATGCTGCTCTCCAATGAGACCACTGGTAGCTGTGAAGCTTCAGCAACCCTACCCCAGCAGAGACAGGTAGGAGATGATAGGGACACTTCAAATAATAAATTCAGGATGACTGAGAGCAAAAGGCCTCTTTGGGTGAACCCAATGGAGCTGAAGGGAGAGTCTTTCCTGCAGCAGCCCTTTGGAGGATGGAGACTGTGGCTCCACGAGACCCCATGCTGCTGCAGTGAGGTCACCTCCTTGAAGTTGCCATCCTTTCCCACAGGGCAGGGTGTTGTCGAAATGCTGCAGGCCCATTGTAATGGCTCTTAATTAGAATCTCAATTATAAAAATAGAGTGATGCCTACAAGTGAGATGAAAAGTTGAGACCAAATGTGTCTTTTTTCAGCAATAAACAAAGGAAAAGCAGAAATAGTTATTGATCAGAAGGAAGAACTTTACTTAACTTTTTAAGGTTATTATTGTTGACAGACTGTTACTCTATTGCTGTACATAGCTAAATTAGGAATGGTGTCAGGTTAAATGTTTTGGTGTCCCAAATAATACGAGCGTACAGCAGAGAACCTATATTGATATTAAAATTTTAGCTATATCGAGAAAACATATTTCTACATATTTCTTTTTGTTTTAATGTATAAAATATCCCAAAGTGTTATAACATAATAATTTGCCATTAAGACATACAGCTGATATTAGCCCAGATGACCAAAAATCTTATCAAACAAATAGGTGTGTTATAAAGGGGGAAATGCGTTAGAAAGGTAGAGAAGTGAAGTAAAGGAATTCCAGAGCTTAGGACATAGGCAGCTGCTGACATGGACATCAGTGTCAGAATGGTTTAAATCAGGGATACTCAAGAGGCCAGAATTGATGAGTGCAGATATCTTGGAGGATTGTGGTGTTGGAAGAGATTACAGAAGAGAGGAGAGATTACAGGAAGAGCAGTGGCCATGGAGGGTGCCGGACAATGTGATCAACTAGGTCAAGAAATACAAGGAGGGATAGTTTACAATTACTGCAGTAACACAGATGGCATTCGTGATTATGATAAGAATCATTTCAGTACTGTAATGTAAAAGATTAAAATAACGTTCCAGTATAGTTAAGAAAAAGATCAAGTCAAATGGCAAAAGGTGCACCAACTGGATAAATTGATCCTGGCTGCAACCACGGCAAGGACATGAACTGCAGTTGTTTAGTTTCTAAGAAATCATTAAGACGTGACAATGGTGTTCACTCAAACCAAAAACATTTCCAACTCAAATGCCTAAATTCTGTTTAAAAATGAATATAAAAGAGAAGCAATGTGGATATCTTTTGGTAGTTCGGAATGGTTTATCATTTATTCTCTAAGAGACTGCCCTAATACTTCTGATATGTTTTGACAGAGTTGAATGTGATATTTAAGCTGAATCAGCACCAGCTGCTATTTTATCATCAGGCTCAGTTGAACGTGTTGATTCCCCTAATCTATTGAACAGTACAGTGATGAATCTTAGTGAAGAAAAGAGGTCAAAATGTTGCAGCAACTACTTAGGGAAGGGATTAACATTCCTGGGCAATAATGAACAAAAAGGTCACCTTAAAAGTATCACATTCTTAGACTTCTTAGAACCCATGAGCTGATTTGATTCATGCCTTTCAGAGCTTACTGCCTAATTTGAAAATGCTGGCTGAGTAAATCTGAGTCTTTAACATTTTTTCATACATTTATACAAATGATCACTGGTAAATGTGATGACAAGAGTAAATGAGAGGTAAAATAAACCAGAACCAAACTCAAATATAATCATTGCCCTCTGACCTTTCTCACATTAGCCAGCATCTCCGAAAGATTAGGAGCTTAGTTGAGAGATTATGGAAGTTTATAACTATACCGTGTAACAAAGAAACTGTATAGCACACTTGAAGATTTCAAAATACACATCACTGACCTTGGTGGGTAAAATTACAACAAGTCTAATATTAGTAAATATTTAATCTTTAAAACAGTATTATAAGTGTGTTGGAGCTGTCTCTTTTTTGAGGTAAAACATTGAAATAAGATAAACCTGTTAAGGTAGATATAAAAGGTGCCATAGCAAATCTTTTGAAAGATTGAGTAAAAGCTTGTGCATTCAAACCTGAGAAGCACTCCCCGCTCTTTAACCACAACAGGGTGCCTCCTTAATACTGAACAAATCTGGGATGCTCCTTCTCAATATTGCCACAGCTTTTATCATCATTGCACAATGGGAAAATCCTGTGATTTTATTGAATGTTACCAAACTTTTAATGTTGTTACATTGCAATATCTGATTTACAATTTCCAGACCTCAGAAAAGTTTGTCATAGTCTGAAGCCCATATTACAACCTTCTGTTCCACGAAGCCCTGGAACCCCTCCACAGTGCTACTAAATCTATGAAACCACCATCATTTTCTGAAATACTGGTGAACTAGTCACTGCGTATAACATTGGGATGCTTGGTAAATACTCAGAACTAATGCAGCACTGAGGAAGTACAACATTGTCAGCAATACACCTTTTAGATGAGACATTCGACTTTAAGCCAATTTCTCTTTAAACGTGGAATCACATGTTTTCTTTCATATGGTATAACGTTCCTATGCGTATAACACAGCACATTGTCTGACTTACTGCAGGCAAAACCAGCAAAAGGTTTTCTAGTTAAATACATGTCCTATTTTTTTCAGCAATCATTGAATGAAAGGCACCGGACACTCTCTCGCCAGCATGAAGATGCCAGAGGACTGAAGGAACATCAAGACCACCGGGAACGAGTGCTCTTCAGTATCCTAACAAACTACCTCACCAAGGAACAGCTTCTGCACTGTGAACATTTTATCCAAATGAGAAAAGCTTTACTAATCAAACAAAAAGAACTTGAAGAAGATTGCAAACTAACTGAGGAGCAACTTGAATTTTTTGAAAACACCCTTCAGATATGATTTCATTTTGCTTTCTTTTGAAACTGATTATTAGGTTCCCAAGATGACTCCCATTAATGTTGAAAAGTGATTTATTAATCCAACTCACAAAGTAGGTTAAAGCAATTCATTCCAAAACTGGCTAATATTAACTGTACCCTGGTTGTTTCCATGTGAAATAACTTAAAATGGATAATTAAATAGAAATGAATTGAGGCTATGCTGTAGAATTAGAGCCAGCTAATAGCAGATTGTTGGTTCCTGATAACTAACTGAAAGCTTTTGTTTATCATGTTGATAATCATCAACCACAACAGCCCAGATTTTGCAGTCAGTGTCAAAGCATTGGAACTTGTCATTAAACTGGAAGAAAGTTCACAAAGATCCATTGAATTCTATGGCACAGCTTTCATTTCTGAATATCAATTTGAGTCTGCTGCCAAGTCAAAAGCACATCCAGATGTCTACCAATGTTGGTATAATTAAGCTGGACCACCTCATCACGTTGAAGAACTTTCACAGACAGCAAACCAGGAAATCAAATATAATCATCACACTTAATTTTGACTGTCATATTACAGAGTAAAATAATAATGTTGGACATAGATTATATATTAAGGTACAACTATCATGAACTAACTTTAAAAAATGAATTCAAAAGTAGGTTTTTTTATCATTGTGGAAAAATTTAACATAACACACAATATGCGTTACTTTTTAGTACTACTTCAGCAGTAATTATCAATTTAGTATGTTGTTAAATCCCAGTTATTTCTCAAGGATATCTTTTTCTCACCATTTGTACAGAAAGACTAATCATATGAAAAGGGAAGTTCTTTTCAATTCAGTGATTTTGCATAGATTACATTCTGTAGAGACTTGAACAGCACAGCTCTGGAGAAACATGGAATCGCTGACAATAACTTCTGGATCTTTGTGTTTAACATCATAAGTGTGGACTCCAGAACCCGCTGTCGGTTTCAGCAAAATAAGGACAGCAAATGCCACCATTACCACTGCAAAATCTGGGCCAATATCATTCATAATTATGTAGCTTGGTTTTCATTGCAAAACATGTCTTTACAACGTAAAAACCGAAAGAATTGCAGATGCTGTAAATCAGGAACAAAAACAAAGTTGCTGGAAAAGCTCAGCAAGTCTGGCAGCATCTGTGAAGGAAAAAACAGAGTTAACGTTTCAGGTCTGGTGACCCTTCCTCAGAACGGTTCTTCCTCAGAACTCAGAACCGTTCCGAGGAAGGGTCACCGGACCCGAAACATTAACCCTGTTTTTTCCTTCACTGATGCTGCCCGACCTGCTGAGCTCTTTCAGCAACTTTGTTTTTGTTCCATGTCTTTACAATGGTCAGGCATGACATTTTGATGTCTGACTCTTTGAGCATGATTACCTGCCCAAAGTGTTAATGATTCTCCGTTTGATAAACAATCACACCTATTAAGTACTAAATAAGTTGTGTTTAAGTCTAAAATTCCATACCTAGAACCTTTATGAATTCTTCCCCAGAAGAATTTTTTTTATGTTATGGTAATTTTTTGGATGGTTTCTCCCTTTAATCTTACACAAAGCAGAGATAATTATGCTGTTTTATTACTGGTCTGAAATTGTTGCAGTAATGACCACCCTTCCAATCTTTTTATTTTGTCAAGGAGGAGTGCCTTTCTTTCATCCAAGTGGTCTGAACAAAATCATCTTCACTTCTATATCCCATTACTAACCTATTCATTAATAAGAGTAAGCACGTTTCTTTATAAAGTTCAACCACCAATCTGCCACCCCTTCATTTATTTTCATTTTAGCTTTTGTCCAATTCAAACCCTCAAATAATTGTGTTCAAATATCTAAATTAGCTCATTTCCTTTCCAAGTCTTGAGGTAGAATGACTATATTGCCCCCATCCTAAACATTTTTCTGCTGGAAACATCTTCCTGAGACTTTTCTGACCCATTGCTTTCGCCATGGGCAATTGCTCTACATCCTCATTGGAAGCATAGAGGTCACATTTAAAAGAGGCCCAAGATTGGAAATAGCCCAGACTAGGTTTGTGATTCACAATCGCCCTGTCCCCTATCAACCCTAAATTGGCTCTAGTTGTAAATCAATTCCCCATTTAATCCTACTGTACCATATTTAAAATCCTTTATGATTTTGAACCGCACTATCAAACGTCTTATAACCTGGTTTTCTTTTAATGAAAAGAGCTGAAACATCCCTAATCCACCCTTGCAATTAAAGTCCCTCATCCAATGTACTTAATATGTCAGTGAATTTTCTCTGTACATTTTGTATCTTTGATATCTTTGTTAAAGTAGGGCCTTCAAAATGGAACACAATATACCTACTGCAGCCTAAACAATGATTCACTTAGTTTGAGCCACTGCTTTTACATTCTATTTCGTAGACATATATCTGACCACTTTTTGAGAATAGAACCAAGGTGGCATAGACAGCATGTGTGCCAACCAGGAGGTCCCAAAAAGACTCATATTTTTATCTCCAGGCTTCATTTCAATACTGAGCATTTTATTGCTAAGGAAATGCTGCTTAATAGCACTGTTGATGACACCTTCCGTCTCTTTACTTATGATCGAGAATAGCCTGAAATGGCAGGAATTGCTCAGGTTATATTTGTCCTGCTTTTTGTGTTCTAGATGTACATGGGCAATTTTTCGCATTATTGAGTCAATGCCAAAGTTGTAGCTGTACTGGAAGAGCTTGGCTAAGGGTGCTGCTAGCTCTGGAGCACAAGTCTTCAGTACTCTTGCTGAAATGTTGTCAGGAACCATAGCCTTGTAGGATGTGTTGCCTACGGATGTTTCGGGACATCAAACGGAGTGGATCAAATTGGGTGAATATTAGTATCTGTGAAAACCAAAAGAACTACGGATGCTGTAAATTAGGAACAAAAACAAAGTTGCTGGAAGAGCTCAGCAGGTCTGGCAGCATCTGTGAAGGGAAAAACAGAGTTAGCGTTTTGGGTCCGGTGACCCTTCCTTAGAACTGGGGAAGGGAATCCACTTCTGAGGAAGGGTCACCAGACCCGAAATGTTAACTCTGTTTTCTCCTTCACAGATGCTGCCAGACCTGCTGAGCTCTTCCAGCAACTTTGTTTTTGTTCCTAGTATCTATGAAGCTGGGGACCTCTGGAGAAGACCAAGATGGATCATCCACTCAGCACATCTGGCTGAAGATTGTTGTAAATGCTTCAGTCTCATCTTTACTGAACCAGCAACTATATCAGTACACCATCACCTCCCCCATATATTCTCTCTATATTCATTCGTTACTAAGGTGGTGAAAGTTTGAACACAAGATCTCATGGCCAGGAGAAATCTAATGTTTGTAAGATCATAAGAACATAGAATAATATACACGCAAGACAGTTATTTGGCCCAGTGAGTCTCTGTCAACTATTCCAAAATGCAATTCAATCAAATCCACACACCTTTCCCATATCTTTGAAATTTTTACTCCTTCATGTATTTAATCTTTTGAACCGATGTACACCACCATGTCAAGCAATGCAATGCTAATGCTAATCATTCATTGTGTAAACACATCTTCCATATGTCATTTCTGCTTCTTTTGCTAATCACCTTAAATCTAATTAAACTCTTTGATTATGGACACCACTGTCACATGTCCTGTTAACCTTCTTTGATCTAAGAAGAACATGCCTAGCTTTCTGGTTTATGCATGTAACAGCAACAATTGTTGGAACCATTCCAACACATCTGTTCTGCTTCCTCTCTGGAGTTTCCACATACAATGCTCCAGTTGGAGCTGAACTGCATTTTTTTATATAAGGTTAGCATAACTTTCTGACTTTTACATTTATTTATTTTGCACAGAATTTTGTATGAATTGTTAATTGGTTTGACCTGCCAACTTTCAACATTTGTGCCTAAACCTATTCTCCCACTATCCCCAATGTCTCTCTTCCTACAATACCTTTAAAATTGGATCATTTTGTATAATATCAATTTTCACTAATTTTTACGATAAATATATCCTGTTGCATTATTCTGCATAGTCTTTCACAGTCTGTACATCTGCCCATTCCAACAGCTTGACTATGTTGTCATTAAGCTGGTAACTGTCTTCCTCAGCCATTACTACACTCCAAGTTTCATATCAGAAGTAAATTTCGGAAGTCTGCAATGTACCCCCAAATCCAAATGTTGTAATTTAAAGGATACATTATACATCCTCATAAAGTTCAGATTATAAAAGAAAGTTAGTGATTTTCAAGCTGTAGTCTCAACTCAGAATTTTGATAAAGGTTTTGCTTTCATTCATCAATTGATTGGCTTTTAGTTACCTACAGACATCTACTTTATATCAATGTAAAAAAAGTATGTAGTAATTATTGTTACTACAATAATTATCTTGCATTATCTTCTAATACTAAGTGATCATAATATTATAAATTAAATTTTGTACATGATGATATTTATGTAAAAGTACATTCCACTGTAAGTGATGTCCTCTCTTTTCTCTCTCATTCTCAGCTGAGAGGATACTTGAGGGTTGACTGAGTTTAAGACACTTGGTGGAGGACATTGCAAAACTGCCTCTGATGGGCCAGAGGGCCTACAAATGAGGTTACTGCCATTATCTGACTCCAACCTATGTATCTACAGCTACCCAGCTATCTGCTGACATGGGCCTCTCCTTCTCCTTGTAGAATCCCAGTGATGGCAAGGGGGAGAGGCCCCTAATTAATTATTTAAGGACCTCAATAGGTCCAAGATGGCAAGTATACAGAAGTCCTGCTCCCTGATAAGACAAGTCTGGATCAGATGGGTAGTCGGTGAGACTCTCTGAAACCTAGCAGCGGTTGGGGGGGGGGGCGGTGGGAGTATAAAATACAGTCCCTTAGTTTAGCATGTTGCTGCAGCACTGTAGTTTACTCCCTTCAGCACACAACATGTACATGTATCATTAGGTACAGAATAATTTTTCCAAATTTGTCCTAATACATAGTTGAGTATTGAATATTGGGCAGAAAGCCAATGTTATCTACCGTTGTCCCTGTTGCCTTGCTGCACAATAAAGTCATTTCCAATGTGAGAAATATGAAGCAATATTTCATGTCACTCGTCCTTGAAAACCCACAGATGATGTGAAATCAAAAAAAAAGTAACAAGTAAATAACAAAGCATCTTATAATCTAGATACAATCACTGTGTTGTATACTTAAATTATTTTACACTTTCTCAAAGTTTTCTTCTATCCTCTCCTGAATGCATTGAAGTTAGTTTCATAAGCACTGGTCATGCTGTAAGGTTTCACCTAACTGAGCATTCTTTACAGATGTGAATAAAGGACTATTATGCTATACTGTATGGGTATTGTAAGCAATTCTGCTTTTTGCTTGTTACAGTTTAACATTTTTGGCTCCATGTTGTGGATTCTCAAGGACCAGTGACACCAAATACTGTTTTATGTTTTCCTCAATGGAGTTGGATATATTATGCAGCAAAGCAAACATTTCCATCAGAGGTCACCACTCAGGCCAAGCAAGAGATGAGTTTTCTGTTTACCCACTCAGTGGTGTTGAAGTCAATTGCTGGCATTGCAATTATGTGAGGTTAATGCAGCTGTTGATCAAGTCACAGTCTTCCTTGGCTACATGGTACTGTTTCTGTACATTTACCAACTGATTTTTAGAGTATTTGTAATAAATATTCAAGCAGGAATTATATACCCTAATTGGTGTTACTAGAAATGAATACTGAGGGACTCCCCTAAAACCTCATTGAAATTGTCTGCTGAGCAGTTGATCCCTAGAAACAGTGTTCAATCCCTACATTAATATTTTCAGGTAGGATGATAATAAGAGTCTTACAATGTTGACTTCCAGGAAGTAATGTGACAAATAGTTTCTATGCCTGTTTACAGCAAGCCCTGTTGGAAGTGCTTCAGAATAATTTTGACCTTGTGCAACAGTGTAAGATAGGAAATGGTGAATTAGGTGCTGATTTGCTACCACATGTTTTGCACTTTTTCACAAAGTCAACTTGTGTGTGCAGATGCCAAGTGAGGGAAAGTTCAGGCTGAATAGGCTGGGGCTATTTTCTCTGCAGTGTTGGAGGCTGACGGGTGACCTGATAGACATTTATAAAATCAAGGAGGGGGTGCAGGGGGGCGCATGGATAGGGTGACTAGTCAAGGTCATTACCCTGGAGTGGGGGAGTCCAAAACTAGATGCCATAGGTTTAAGGTGAGAGGGAAAAAATTTAAAAGGTACTGGAGGGGCAATTTTTTCATGCAGAAAGTGGCGCGTGTAAGGAATGAGCTGCCAGAGGAAGTGGTGGAGGCTGGTACAATTACAACATTTAAAAGGCATCTCGAAGGGTATATGAATAGGAAGGGTTTAGAGAGATATGGGCCAAATACTGGCAAATGGGACTAGATTAATTTAGGATATCTGGTTGGCATGGATGAATTGGACCAAAGGGTCTGTTTCTGTGCTGCATATTTCTATGCCTCTAAGGCAGTAATGGTACCCACTATGATAAGTAGTTCACAAAATATTGTGATGCCTCGTATATCAATATCAGTTTTACAAGAAACCAAAGGACAACTTTCATTTGTAGAACAATGAAAGCCTTCAAAAGAGAAGGGGAGAGAATGGAGTGAAGGTGCAGGGTACTGTTCAGAAGAACATAATACTTTGTGAGTAATGACTCATCATTTCAAAATCATTTTGGGATGGATAGTTTGTGATTCAGTACTTCCCTGTGTTTGAAAAGGTTCTGCAAGAATGCTAATATTTTAAATGTACCAATTTAATCTGCAGCCTGGCAGAAAGGGATCTTACTAGGTTATTCTTACTTCTCATGAATAATGTGCAATTTATAATGTATATTTGCGTTGTAAGAAAAAAATCAGATCGTGGAACTGATGTGATGAAATTATTGTCCTTTATTGACCTTATGACTGTGGGATCATGAGGTGCTGCTGTTTAAGTGGAAACAAAAATCATGTTGATAAAGCCAGTTAAATGTGTTAGTGTTTCCATTCCTTTTGGTGATGGTGTTGATAATTAAAAAGGTTTGACCTTACACACTGTACTACAGAACGATGATTTGGATTCACTTTAAACCTACATTCCATACAGTCCCACAGCTGTGTGTGAACATAAAACATTTTTGGGAAAATGCACATACAGTGGTTATAATCAATCCTGGACTAAGTAAATCAGAAAGAGACAACATCCTATACCATTGTAAGCTGCACCGTTTGGTAACTGACGACGATTTTGTTGCTGAACTGATGGTGTGCTTCACGGCTACAACCTGAAGAGGGTAAATGGAAGCAGGGATAGTAAAATAATTAAGCTTGAACATTTTATAGACTAATCTTATTATTAAGAACTTGAGATAGGGAGTGTACTGTGAAACTCATACTGTGGAGGTAACTGTGGCATTACTGCAAAGATCCATTTCATCTCCTTCACAGCATTCATGCCACAGTAATTACAGTGACCCACATGTGTACCAGAGAAACTAACATTTTGCAAATCACCTGAAAGATGCAACCTTGCTAAGAGAAGGATGGTCATTGAAATCAAAGAAAATTGGAGCAAAACTTCGTCAAAGAAATTCATCTTTCGGTAATTCAATACAGGTAAACAATAAGTAAATCAAATTATTTATTAAAAGCTATGTTGGAGATAAGGGGTTAGAAAGCAAGCCTCCATTTCAATTCCATTGTGAAATCTTGGTTTCCCTAACTTACCGTCGAAGAACCATTGGTGAATGTATCGTTTTCACTGGCACTCCTGTAAAAACTGAACTACTACTCCAGCTTTTGAAGCTGTATTAACATTTAATATCATAATTGTTCTATTTTATTCCCTTTTAATCTAATTTTACTTCATAAAAATCTGTTTTCTTTCTCTCTATTCCTTATCTACTTTTGCCCTCTTGCTCCCCTTCCACCCTCACACCTCACCCCCTGTCCTTGAAAAAGGGTTTCTGTTTCTCTACCTGGCTCTGGGTGCAACGGCATCCAGCTCTGGCTTACTTTCAAAGGAGAGCAGAATAATATTTTGCTTAAACCTGTACAAGGTTGTCTTTGCTACTGATAAAGATGTTGAGCTATTCCTGGTTCCCCATGAATCATTTGTTTTTCTTTGCTTTCTGTTTGAATGCTAGATAACCAAAAATACAAATCACATGTTAAAACACTATTTAAAAAGCTAACAGCAAACAAACTAAAAGTAAGCAACACATTAAAGAAAACAGTTTGGAAACAAAAACAGCATGCCAGTGAAAGGAACAATTGGAAGAAAACAAATGGGTTCTAAAGGAAAACGTTGTTAGATTATGAGTAAATATCACAAACATTTTCATTTAACCTGTTGGAAAAAACTTAAAAATAAGATAAATACACGGGAGTATCTGTGTATTTTTCAGAAAGGTGTGGGCTGCATTTATGGGAATGCATACTGCCAGCTCCCCAAAAATTGGCATGTTCTATGTAAGCCAGCCCTGTAGTCATAACAGACAGTCATAACATAACAGGCTATGTTTAATAATGGGACTTGTTCCCCTCAATAGGAGGAAGATCTTCCCCCGGGTGCTACCAGGCAATTGATTGGCTGGCAGCTCCAGCAGTCCCAGAGCACAGTAGTGGGCAATCTTGGATAGAAGAGAGGCCCAGAGAGGCAAGTCCTGGGGTTTTAGGATGGGGAGGGACCTTACAGCCCAAGGTGGGGTGAGAAGTGGATGGAGGAAAAGGTTCTGTCGGGCACCTAGACAGAAGGAAGGGGTGTGCACATGGCAGTCCCCAATAGAGATGCCCACTCTCTTGCTGCTTTATCTCACCGAAGCCATAAATAAACGGTCTGCCTACTTGTGCACACTCATCATATTTTGGAATGAACAGCACATTGTTCAGATCAACAGGTTTCCTAAAAAGCCTAACTGACCTTTAATTATTTATACATGTATGGGAGATGGGCTGTTGATTTCAGCGCCTGCGCTCCAAAGGCATTATTGGAGTGAATTCAGGGTTGGGCTAACTATCCAATTTGATTGTCAAGAGGGTCAAGGGTTACGGGGAGAAAGCAGGATAATGGGGTTGAGAAACTTATCAGCCATGATTGAATGGAGCAGACTTAATGGGCTGAATGGTCTAATTTCTGCTCCTATGTCTTATGGTCTTATTTCACGTGCCCATCCTCCCCTCCTGCTGAAAACATGCTAATAACTGCCCATGGTATCATCTTAAATGAGTGTGTACGACGAAGTCTTCTCTGAACACTGTGTGTTGCTTTACAGATGTGCATGAGTACTGCTATGGACTATGAACCCCCTCAAAGTATATTAAGTAGATAGCCTAGACCCTAACTTTTTCTTATTTTAAAGGCAAGTGCCAGGCATTGCATTCCAGATGCAATTTGATTGGTAAAACTACCAGTCTTGAAGCAAACACACTTTATTCATACACTATAGTTAAAAGACAACAAAAGAAAGAAGAAAAGATAACAAGGTGTAGAGCTGGATGAACACAGCAGGCCAGGAAGCATCAGAGGAGCAGGAAAGCTGGCATTTCGGGTCTGGACCCTTCTTCAGAAATGGGGGAGAGGAAGCTGACTCTGAAATAAATAGAGAGAGGGGGAGGTGATGATGGAAGGTGGATAAAGGAGCAAATAGGCGGAGAGAAGACGGACAGGTCAAGGAGGCGGGGCTGGAGCCAGTAAAGGTGAGTGTAGGTAGGGAGTTGGGATGGGGGTTGGTCAGTTGAGGGAAGACAGACAGGTCAAGGAGGCGGGGATGAGGCTAGTAGGTAGGAAGTAGGGTTTGGGGTTGGTCAGTGAGGTGGGAGGAGCAGATAGGTGGGAGAAAAGACAGAAAGGTCAAGGAGGTGGAGGTGATCTGGGCTGGTCGTGGAATGAGGTCGGGGGTGGGGAGATTTTGAAGCTTGTGAAGTCCACATTGAGACCATTGGGCTGCAGAGTTCCCAAGCGAAATATGAGGTGCTGTTCCTGCAGCCTTCAGGTGGCATCATTGTGGCACTGGAGGAGGCCTAGGATGGACATGCCGTCCAAGGAGTGGGAGGGGGAGCTGAAGTAGTTTGCAACTAGGAGGTGCAGTCGTTTGTCACGAACCGAGTGTAGGTGTTCCACAAAACAGTCTCCAAGCCTCTCCCACCTATCCACTCCTCCCACCCACTGACCAACCACCACCCCCACTTCCTACCTACTAGCCTCATCCCCACCTTCTTGACCTGTCTGTCTTCCCTCAACTGACCAACCTCCATCCCAACTCCCTACCTACACTCACCTTTACTGGCTCCAACCCCATCTCCTTGACCTGTCCGTCTTCCCTCAACTGACCAACCCCCATCCCAACTCCCTACCTACACTTACTTTACTGGCTCCATCCCCGCCTCCTTGACCTGTCCGTCTTCTCTCCACTTATCTGCTCCTTTATCCACCTTCCATCATCACCTCCCCCTCTCTCTATTTATTTCATAGTCTCCTTCCCCTCCCCCACCTCTGAAAAAGGGTCCAGATCCGAAACATCAGCTTTCCTGCTCCTCTGATGCTGTCTGGCCTGCTGTGTTCATCCAGCTCTACACCTTGTTATCTCAGACTCCAGTATCGGCAGTTCCTACTATCTCCAAAAGAAAGAAGAAATTGGAATGACAACTCTATTGGAAAACTTAACAGAATAATAGATTTTTTAACTATTAAACAGTAACTGTTTCAATACAGTAAATCCCATAAACACACCCCTGAAAAAGGCAAATTCAGTAAAGTAGATTATCTCACATGCAATTGTAACAGTCGGAAGAGAAACCCCAGTTTTTGGGTGTAACAGAGAGAAGAAAAACAGCTTTCACATCCAGCTCCAAGACCCTAGCAGCATTTGCGACTGAAAAGCTAAAACTAAAAATCTTGGTTCTGTGGGAGCTTCCCCCCACCTATTCAGGCTGCTTCTACTGTTCCAACTTTAGAAAAAAACCCAAGGCCTCACAAGCTGTTTATTTTATTGGCTCTGAGCAGACCACTTGATACCTTTCTCTTAACGTTTCTTCATTTAAAAACACAGGACAAAGTACACCTCTTAACACCATATTATCGTCACAGTAGGCAAACAATTATTGTGGAATCCACTGCAGTCTCTTGCAAACCCGGGGATATGATTTGTGAACAAGTGTCAACAGGTTTTGATCACTATGCCTAAAACCTTTTAAATTTGTGCAACCTGTACATGTTATAACAACAGTTTTAGTAATTTCAGACTTCGGTAACTGGAGAGGAGATGTTGGCATTATGCAAATATAATGTGCTGGGAACATGGTTTTGACTCCCCTCACGGTAGCTGGTGAAATTTAAATACAATTAATGATTAAAGCCTATTAAGGAAGGAAATCTGCAATGCTTACCAGGTCTGGCCTACATGTTGAACTCCAGGCCCACTCCAGTAATGTGGTTGAGTTTCAACTACCCTCTGAAGTGGCCTATCAAGCTAATCAGTTCAAGGGCAATGAGGAATAGTTAAAAAATTCAAGCCTTGTGTGCGATTTCCCCATCCTGTAAAAGAATGAAGAAACCAATCCTGGAAATTGATTATTTTCTGCCTTTTCTAGACTACGCGTAGTGAATTCACACCCACAACAAAGTGATTATATGATATCTGCAGGATTTAGTGATGAACTTTCCTCTTTGGTGTGAGAGCTGCAGTGAGGACATTGTTCAGAATCCAGAACTAATGCATGAAATCCATTAAGTATGCACAGTGGACTACAGATGAGATTTCTGCCCACAAAATGGAAATACCAGTGTATAGGCAGAAAATTCTAGCACAAGGCTAGGTTGGCTATGCTGAGAGCAACCCATATAAAACAGTAACTGAGGGTTTGGTGTTGGGGCTGAACATGGAGCGGGGTGTTAATGTTCTGAAATTGTTAAACTCATTGAGTCCTGATGGCTGTAAAGTGCCTAGGTGGAAGACAAGGTGTTCCTCCAGCTTGTGTTGAGCTTCACTGGAGCACTGCAGCAAGCCTGAGACAGAAATGTTATCATGGAAACACGAAGTATGTTGAAGTGTCCCAGACAACTGGAGGCTTGGGTCATTTTTTTCAGAAAGTGTAGGTATATGACAAAGTGGTCACCCAGTTGGCATTTCATCTCCCCAGAGTAAAGAACACAACATTGTGAGCAATGGATACAGTCAACTTGATGAACAAATTTGAGGTAAATCCTGTTTCACATGGAAGGTGTGTTTGGCATCTTGGGTAATGAGGGAGGAAGGAAGGAAGTGGGCAAGTGTTGCACCTTACATGATTGTTGGGAAGATACTGTGGGGACATGTTGGGAGTGGACAGAAAATGTCCTGGAGGGAATGGTCTCTGCAGAATGCTGACTAAGGACAGGAGGGGAAATGTGTCTGGTGGTGGCATTCTGCTGGAAGTAGCATGGATTTGCAGCAATTTATCCTTTGATTATGGATGCTGGTTAGCTGGAAAGTGAGGACCAGGGACTCTATTATTGTGGTTGTGGGAAAGGAGGGAAGAGGTGAGGGCAGAAGTATGGAAAATGGGACGGATGCAGCTGAGAGCCCTGTCAACCAAGGTAGCAGGGAATCCTTGTTGAATAAAAAGGTAAACCAACAGGTCTGCCCAGACGGTCCTATTTGTACCTTTTAAGACAGAGTTAGAAGTGGGTTGTATTGGTTGGAGGTGCTGAGGTTAAAAGCTGGTTGGTTGGGGGGAGATTCCCAGATGAGATGTTTTCGGAAACAATAGCTTGGTGTTCGATGGCAGAGTCATGGTCCGGTAGAGAGGAGGAAGTGTCTGAGAGCTGGCACTCAGCATCCACAAGATAGTGGTCCATACGCCAGACAACTGCCACACTTGTCAATGGCTTTGATTACAAAGTCGGAGTTGGGCAGAGGGTTGCTATTTCACTTGAACAGAAGAGTCAGCTACAAATCACCAGTCATGGTGATTCATAAAGTGATCATTTCATGTTCATTATCAAGCTTACAAATTCTCTTTGGCCGCACCCATTGAGAAACTGGAACAATATTCACACCAGTCTGATTGAAGTTAATAATCAACTAAATTGGAATTGCTCCAAGTTATTTCTTGTGCCTGCTGCTACTTGATCCAAAAATCCTTGCTTCATACAGTTATCATTTGCTGGCAGCATTTGAGCTTGCATTCAATAAAACTTTCACCCATATTTTAGTCAATTTCCCAATGTCATACCAAATCAGGCAAATGCACCCAGATATCAGTGTCATTGATCTAGCGAGACAGAAATTGCTCTTGCCTTCAATTCCTCAGCTTTAACTCTGGCTTTCAATAAGAACATAAAAGCCAGGAGCAGGAGTAGGGGGGCAGTTCAGCCCCTTGAGCCTGTTCCACCATTTGATACAATCTTGGCTTCAACTCCACTTTCCGGCCACTCATACAACCTTTCAATCCAGAAGTAATTAAAAATCTGTCTGTCTCCTCCTTAAATTCAATCAATGTCCCAACATCTACTGCACTCTGGGGTTGTGAATTCTAGATTCATGACCCTTTGAGAGAAATAATTTCTCCTCATCTTTGCTTTAAATCTGCTCCCCCTTATTCTAAAACTATGACCTCTGTTTGTAGATTGCGGCATAAGAAACATCCTTTCCACATTTACTTTGTCAATCCCCCTTAGCATTTGTATATGCCTCAATTTAATCTCCTCTCATTCTTCTCCACAGTATACGCCAAAACTGATCAATCCCTTTTCATAAGACAAGCCATTTTCTCTATGAAATATATATGGGTGGACTCAAGTATGATATCTTCCAGAGTCTGATTGTCATCATTAAGTCTCTTATAGGAAGGTTGGTTCCATGGTTCCATGGTTCACTTAAAAACGGAACAAGAGTATTACAGCCAGCAATCAGGCTCGCTGAGGCCCCAGAAGAGAATCCGACACTTGTGATGCCTGCAGAAAAAGATATGGCTCAGCATTGTTGTTCTTCTCCAGCATTTCTTCCAAATGCCCCTGCTTGAGTGTCCCCTTCTGAAAGCAGCAGCATGTTGGCATACAATAACTTCAGATTTCCTTTGGCCAACCTTCCTATAAGAGACTTAATGATGACAATCAGACTCTGGAAGATATCATACTTGAGTCCACCCATGTATATATCATAGAGAAAATGGCTTGTCTTATGAAAAGAGATTGATCAGTTTTGGCGTATACTGTTGAGAGGAATGAGAGGAGATCAAATTGAGGCATATACAATGCTAAAGGGGTTGACAAAGTAAATGTGGAAAGGATGTTTCTTATGCCGCAATCTACAAACAGAGGTCATAGTTTTAGAATAAGGGGGAGCAGATTTAAAGCAAAGATGAGGAGAAATTATTTCTCTCAAAGGGTCATGAATCTAGAATTCACAACCCCAGAGTGCAGTAGATGTTGGGACATTGATTGAATTTAAGGAGGAGACAGACAGATTTTTAATTACTTATGGATTGAAAGGTTGTATGAGTGGCCGGAAAGTGGAGTTGAAACCAAGATTGTACCAAATAGTGGAACAGGCTTAAGGGGCTGAATTGCCTACTACATCTTTTATCAGTTTAACCATTCAAATTTTTATTACATTGTCAAAATTGACAGTATTCCCATAGGTAGAGAACTGCATTCTTGGAGTGTGACAACAGGTTAATGCTCCGAACGTAATGTCCCAAAATCTTTGGTGCAAAACTTACCAATTCAGCAAACAGCTTAAGACCAACCTGATGGTTTAGAATATTATTTGTCCATAGCCGATAGGCAATATTTTTAGAGCTGCCTTTATCAGTCATCCTTTTTTATTCCCTGAAACACATTAAAGGCATTTTTAAATGGAAAGTATCTTGTGGGCAAATCAAATTTTCAGAAGAATTAGAAGGGAATCTCATATAATCCTGCAAAATCCTAACAAGATGAGACTAGTTAAATGCAGAAAGAATGTTCCCAATAGTGGGGAAGTCCAGAATCAGGGGTCATATTTTCAGAATAACGTGTAAACCTTATAGGACGGAGATGAGGAGAAAATTCTTCACCCAGACAAAAAGTGATTGAGGCCAAAACATTGTGTTTTCAAGAAGTTGGTAAATAAAGCTTTTGTGGCTAAAGTGATCAAAGTGAGAGGATAGGACTAGGGTATTGTGCTCGATAATCAGCCCATGATCATATTGAATGGTGGAGAAGGCTCAAATGGTCTACTCTTGCCCTTATGTTTCAATACAGAGGAACCAAAAACCATAAACGCTAGAAATGCAAAGCCCTAAAGAGAAAGGGCTGGTCTCCAGGTTACAAATATGTATTTGGTGCTGTTTGTGCAGGCAGTCATATGAGTCCGTCCAGAAATATGAAACCAAAATCAAGTTCAGTGACATTCCTTTCCCTCATGTTAAGACCAGTTGTGTCAATTGATTGAAATTGATTCTGAACAATGTCTAACATTATACCTGTAACTATCAATTACAGATTAGACTTGAAATAAAGGTGGGTTTCACTGTTTCATACTCTGCAGCTGTTACCACTACTGCCTCTTACATGGCACCTTTAATGTAGAAAAAAGTGCTACACCTGACATGTAATCAAAAAAAAACCCTTGTATGATCAGGGCCAGGGAGAAAAAACCATGAACCCTGTTTCTTCTCCTGTTTCCAAGTCCCTTTTCTCCCCCAATAACCCCACTACCACTGCCTTACAATATTTAATGTTTCTGATGTGCACATTTGTGTTGTGTTTTGGGTCGAGTGGAATAGAATTGTAAAGCACAGAAGGAGGCCATTCTGTCCAAGATGTCTGCACCAGTTCCTGGAGAAATATAGTCAGCCCTAACACTGCCCCAACCAACCTGTTTTATGTCCCCTTGTTTCTTTCTCTCTGTATCCAATTTCCTTTAGGACACTAATCTGGATCTGTACCCACCTCAATGTAAGGAAAGGGGTGCATTCCTAATCCTAACCACTGTTTGTGCAAAAGATTTTCCTTTTGACACCTTTGGTTCTTTTTACCAACCAATTTAAATGAAGTCAAGACTGGACAATTTGATTATTGATCCTTCAGCCATTGCAACAGTTTCTATTTATTGCATCAAACCCTTTCACTATTTATGCACCCATCAAATGCCCTCAGGCTTCTTTGCTCCTGGGATAGCAACCTCAGTAACTCCACCTTGCTGAAGGCCTTCTAGAATGTCTCTTCTGAACCTTCTGTGAAAACTTCATATATTTTTGGCAAGAATTGGAAACTATGGTCATAGTAAGTCTGAACTTTTTTTATGGTTTCAACAAAACTTGTTTGCTTCTGTACTCTATGCTTCTATTTATAAAGCTCATATTTCAATATGATATATTTCACAAGCACAGTTTTGTTATACAATTGTACATGTTTTGGTCATTCTTGTTACATTACCAGCTCCACTCCTTTGAACTTGGCCCGATATCAAACTAATGTTTCCCTGGAAGTTTTCTTGAGATTTTTTTGAGGGCTACTTTCTATTTTTCAGGAGCCACTTCTTGCTTTTTCAGGGGTTTCTTTTTCACTCTGAGTAACTCATTTATTAGATGATGTAGCCATGAAGTAAGAAAACCTACTCTACCTCAGCTGACATATTTTGACTCAAAAAGAAGCAGAATTAGAAGAATTCATCAATAATCTCAATCAGCAGCACTCCATTAAACTTAAAGTCACACACACAGGAAGCATCAATTTCCTAGACATGACAGTATTGGAACTAAAGTTTTTTTTTTAAATATCTGACAGACACTTCTACCCTAAACCCATGTTCATTTGATCAGTGAAATCACAGCTGATATGCTTCCATTGCATTTGCACAAGCTGGAAGATTTCAACCAGACAGTTATTACTCTAATTAGTACATCTCAGATCTCAATCACAACTTTAAACTTGATAGGGTTCATTACACCAGGAACCACTATATTTTTCACCAAATAGTAGGTCCTGATCTTAAGCAGGTCTAAGCCAGAGACTCCACATTAATTTTAAACGAATTCATTACATCTGTGATTTTAAGCTTTCCTGGCTCCCAGATAGTTATTTCATTGCTAACAAGTCTAATTTTTTTCTCTCTCCTTCTGGTTGCTTTCCTCCTATTTTTTCCTTGCAGCCTTGACCTGCCTCCACCCACCTCTTGCATGCTTGTCCTCCTTCCCTCCCCCAACACCTCATGCAGCCTTATCATTCACCCCCACTTGAAACCTTCTCCATTCCACCCACCCATCCCATGCAGCACTCCTCTCTCCTCACCCCGGTCCCTTACACTTGTGGACGCTTCCTTCTTCCTCCCACCCTAGCAGGTAGCAATCTGTGCAGCTGGCACACAGCAATGCCAATGCTCACACCCATGCTTCACAATTTGCAACACTCAGGCTGGATGACAGCAACTTGCTCACTGTGGTCTTTACCTTTCAAACTGCACAATTAGGAGCACACACAGGAGAGAAACAGCCTGTGATTGAGGGAACATGAGACATAGAATCTCTGGAGCAGCAGTTCCTCACAGATTCCAAGTCTTTCATGTTTGGGGTTGACTTCATTCTGACCTTTCACAGAAGACAGCAGTATTGCCCAAGTCCAGGGCCCTCCTGAAAGCACAGGTCCCACTGGTAAGCACCATGTGCATCACCTCCTTCTGGACTATGCCTGTGATAGAGCTTTTCAATTGTAAAGCTGTCATGCCGTGTGCTGCCTGATGTTTGTTATTTTATCATAGTACATTGTGCTGTGCTTGCACAATTTGACTACTCAATTCCCACAAGTTGCTAAAGCAATTCCAAAACTTTCCATTTTTAATTTTAAAAATGACAGTTTAGCCAAAAACTTCAATAACTTACACAAATTTTTGTGTAAGTACATTTAAATTTAGCCATTAAATTGCCCTTCCTTCCTTTCATTTCTTCATTAGTTTTGACTTGAAACCCTGAATATGGTTTATATAATTTGCCTAGAGCTGTAATTTGGTTGAGTCAAATCATCGTCATGTTGTTTATTAATTTGGTTGAACTTAATTTTCTAGGCTGCGTCTGCACAAGTCAGCTATATTGATGGAATACACTCCACGAACTTGAAAAACTTTCTGCTGAATAGCTTTTGTTTAAATACTTCCAATGGGAATTCATGACTTCAAATGGGAATTAATTGTATTTACACATGCTTGTACAATTACCGTACTTCAGCTAAGGACTACTTCAGCTCAACTTTAAGTACAATGTCATGAGTGTTTATTTCAATATGAAGGTTCAGTGGCTAGAACAACAAAGGATGGAGCCCTCAGAATTTTCTCTTGTTTTTAGTTGTGTAAGTTCAAGCTTCACTGCATACCAACAGCAGAAGTATCTCCCCATTAACTGGATGTTAAAAATATTGATTTAATGACCTCACATTTTTTACAATTACAGTAAGTCTACGCTTTGCTTTGTTACCATTGCTGTTCTGTGTCTCAGCTTCACATGCTTTCTGAAGTGAAATAAAATCAAAAAGCCAAGAGAACTGCGGATGCTGGAAATTAAAAAAAAAGTAGCTGTAATTTTTGGCTAAAAACCTACCAAAGTACATTGGTCAGGTTCTACTCAAACAATGTTCAACAACAAAAAAAGTAATATACAAGGGCAATGCCACTTTTCACAATGTGTTGAAGGAGGTACCTAATAAATAGTGAAGATGTCTCTCTATAGCTCTCGTCCACACATGAAATCCGTACAGTTAAAGAAAATACAAATAAACTTTATTTGAACAAAGCTTCTGAAATCTGTCCTTTAGTTTTTCTTCAATTTCTAGAAATCTTGTAAATGACAAGGGAGTGGGACATACTGGATTTAGTAATGAGGAAGAAACAATCATAAAAAAAATCTGACAAGTAAGGGAGAATTGTCACATCACGACGATAATATGGTTGAGTTTGATACCACATTTGACTGTATTAAGGAACAGTCACAAACCAGTGTTTTAAAATGACAGTAAAGCAAGAAAATGTTACCACAGTAAAATGAGCTGAAGGCCCTTAAGATGTAGGAGACTTCAAGTTCAGCAAAGCCCTTCAAGGCAGAGAAAATGCAGTATCTTAGGAAGGGGAGAGTGGGAACAAGGGAGAAAACTGACCTCTGGTTACTGTTTTGGTCCTAAATAACAGGTATCTCACAGGAACATAATCATTTAAATATTCTAGATGCCTGACCATGATGCATTTTGACATGCTAATGCGACTGCAAATGTTTTTGGGACAGTCGTTGTGCAGCTAAAAATTCAATATTTAAACAAGAAAAATATCCCCAAAAGGAATAACAGAATTACACTGGAGTTGAATACCCTGGATTATAACGAAATTTATGGCCTTTAATCAGCCCACAACATGAACTCAAACCAGTGTTCTACAACAGCTAATGCCAGACACGCCCTGCCTGCCAGAAAAACTGTTGACCTAATGAGAAGTGAGCTAAGAAAAAGCAGCACCTGCCTGACTGAAATCAATAGGGCTTCATTGTAACTTGCCTGCAATAAAAGAATTCTGACCTTTGACCCACACATGCAGTATATGGAGTAAATAAACAACTGACTATAAAACAAATCTTCTAGAAATGAAACAACTTTAACATTAGATGCTGCTTTATATAAACAGCAGATCAATAATAATTTTTAAACACTAGTTAGTTCAAAAGATTACATTTTAACCTACAAAATCACCCAAAGATCACCTAATATATTAACACAGCAATAGAAGAAGTAGTTCCCCACCGATCCATTGTAATCCTCTTAAAAATTACGGAAAGAAGTTAGTAAAACACTTCAGTCACAGGTCGACGTTTCAGAACAATCTCTTTTTCTTCTTCCTCTTCATTCAGTGATGCAAAGTTCGCACGCATTTTAGTTCTTTTCTTGTGTCCAGTTGGAGCTGTAAAGAATTTGCTGAAATTAGGCGGTTTTTTCAACGATTTAGAAAACTCCTGGAAGCTTATATCATCAGCTAATGCACCCAGCAGTGTGTTTGTGCTGCTCAGGATGGAAGATGCCACCTTTGACCCTCTTTTATAAGGAAAGGATTCACTGATGAAACTGTCTGGGTCCCCTAACAGTTGCTTCACTTTGATGGAATTATTCTTATTTAAGTAATGGTATGGCCGCTTGCCACTATAGTCCCTTAGAGTTGTTTTTGCTCCATAGTTTTGTACCAGGTCAACAATGATATTCTCCTTGTCATGTATAGCAGCTATGTGCAGGGGAGTGTAACCACCATAAGCTTTAGAGTTGACATCCATTCTGATGCCATGTTGCTCAGCCGTATCAATGATCCAACACATCATTTCACTGTTGCCGGATTTCGCAGCCCAATGGACAGCTGTGAAGCCAGACATGAAATTCTTCTTCTCAGCCAAATAACTGTCTCTCAGCAGCAGTCCCGACACTTGGGTCCATTGGCCCAAGGCTGTTTTCACAATCCAATCATGTTCAATTGGATCTAAGGGTACTTGATCAGAGAAACGAACATCTTCGGGAAACTTCAAAAGCCTGGAAGCTCTCTTTAAATTAGGTGAACTACTGCCCATTTCTGTTGGCTGATTCCTTTTCATTTTGGGTGCTTTGGGGATATCTTGGTCACCTGAAACTACTTGGCATATATTCTTGGTTGGAACAATATCTTCTGACTCCTTCTCCTTGTCTTGTTTGCGGCTGTGGCAATTACCATATCTAGTGGAGTCTGGAGGCAAGCGAAGTGGGTGCATATGTGGTTTTGGCTTCTGAGCTAATATTGTTTTTGGTGATCCTTGTGGGATAACATCATTGGCCTTGGCTTCATAGTGTCCAACCTTCTGCTCAAAACTTAAAGTGCTGTCCTCAGTGGGGGAATGGGAAAGAGGAAGTGGGTGCTCAGGTTCAGGAGCAGGGTGAGAGGTAAGCACAGTATTAGCCTGGTCTGCAGAAGGGCTGGGACATTCAGAAGTTGAAACAGCCTCCCCCCATAAGCTCTGCTCAGCAGCAGCTTCTTGTGCCAAGGGGCGACTCTCGGAAACCAGGTGTTGACTCTCCATGATGTGTTCGAGGCTATGACTCTTGGCACGGTGCATAGCCTGGGATGTAGTCGAGCTCTGCCACTCCCCCACCACTGGGTCAGGTTTTGAAGCCAGGGGGCCAGTCTCGGTGGGGGTATCCTTTTGGTTTTGCACATGAGCTGACAAGCCGCTCAGGGCTCGAACCTGACTGCGTGACAGTGCCGAAGGGGCTGAGTTCCTCCTAGCCCCCGGCCCCTGGGAGACCTCCGTAACCCGGCCAGCTTCCACCAAGTTCAGCAAATTCTCCCCCTTGCCTGGCACCTGGGCGAGCTGTCCTTGCCCTGGGCCCGGTACCGCTGAGCGGGTCTGCTGGGCGGTGACCAGGTGCTGCCATTTCTTCTTCAACACCACAAACGTGACGCCTCCCTCTTCTCGTACCACCGCCACGTTATTGACGAACTTTTTGAAGAGCTCCCGGGCTGTCCTCTTTCCATCAGGATCGCTCGGCGCCAGCTCACTCCTGAAGTTATGCAGCAGCTCCGAGTTCCTGACTTTGCCTCCAGCTTGCACCAGAAAGCTGGTGATAACCTCCTGACTCAGGACTGGTTCCATTCTCGCTTTACCTGTCCGAATGGAAACTCCCAGCAGCCGGACTCTGCCCACTGCACACAGCTCACTCCCCTGCTCCACAAAGCTGTCATGAGACTAACTGAACCGACGCTGATTCCCTCCCTGCCACAACAACCTCTTAACAACCTCTGGTCTCTCCTGCACTACCTGTTCGTTCCGGAACACAACCTCCCGTCTGCTGGGAGTTTATCAAATACCAAGTTTAGTTAAACGAGAACCATAGGGAGGAGACTGCTGTGGAATGGGGCTCTGGGATTTGTAGTGCTAACACGTTTCATAGGTGCCATTCAAAACAGAGGACTCAGTCTCAAAGGCTTTTGGAGTAATTTTCACCAAAAATTAACAGGGGAAAACTTGAGTGGTGACCCACAAGAGGCTATCATTTAAATTGAAGAAGGAGTCTGGAGAATAAGCTGATCTTTCCACTTGAGGAGTTCTGGGCTAGGGGTGATAAATGGAAGGTAAGTCAAAGATGTGCCAAATAAAGAGATTTCAAGGGTGGTTAGGATGTAGCACTTGCCACTACATTTGAGTCACTGAGTCACTGGATAAAAAAATGAGGGAGAAGCGAGTACAATAATATGCTAAAGGGGGTTCTTGAGGTGCATTGTTAAAGTCCCTACCTCTGGACCGTGGAGCCAGCAAGTCCCACCTGCACCAGAGGTGCAAAAGAATATCCCCAAACAGGTTGATTAGGAAAAATAGGTTAAAGAAATATGCTGAGGGGGTCTTGCGATGTGTTAGTCTTGTCCCTACCTCTGTGTCAGGAGGTCCATGTTCAAGTTCTACCTGCTCCACAAGTGTGTAATAACAACACTGAGCAGGTTGATGAGAAAATGTTTACAAGGATACGGTGACACAGCTCAGTGGTGTAGGATGGATGGAGAATAAATATCAGTTAGTCTAGCTGGCCCGAATGGCTTGTTTCTGTGCTCTAACTTGTGTAAGTGTAATCTGTGTGATTATTATGAAAATGTACCAAATATGACTAAAATTCTATATCCAAATAACTGAAATCTCAAGTGCTTTAAGTGTGTGAATCATTTAAATGCTCAAGCCAACAATACCTGGCCCTGAATTGGGGTGACTGTGGCCTCCAAAGTATTGTGCCAGGAAAAGCTAGGGATGGTGAATTGTTGAGATGTTGAGAATTGTTGAGTACTTGTCCCCGAATCATGGCTGGGAAGGAGAGAAATGCCTTAGGGTCCCTGCCCAGATCTTTTTAACTCTTATCCAACATTTTTATTACCTTTCCAATGAACAGTAGCACCAGCTCCATTGGCCAACCTATATAATGCCCATCTCATTCAAAGTTCTGCAGCCTGTTTCCTACTCTGCACTAAAACCTGCTCTGTCAAATCCTTGTCAGTCTCCATTGATGTTCTGAACCCCAACACAACAGATTCAAAATCTTTATGCTGTTTTATAAATTAAGCCATGAATTTAACTTTGTCTCAGTTTTTTCACTACACTCAGCTCGAATCTCAATCCAAATTTTCGATAGGGTTTGAATAATAATTCCTAAAAGGAAACATTTTCTACCTGTAGCTTTTCACAAACAAATAATTATTATCCCTATCTAGATATTAATATATGCTTCCTGGTACCCTCTTAACTTCTTTGTTCCTCTACAAACTCAAATACAGTACTCGTGCATCTGTTTTCAAGTTGTGAGTAATGATGCATTTATAAGTAACATCTTCATGAAGTAGTTTCCAATTTGTATTAATATTGTAAATTATTCATGAATATACATTATCGATGTAAGTTTATTAGCACAATCACTAAAAATACCAAACAAAACAAATATGTCTGCATTTCAAATCCGACACAAAATGATGAAGTATAGTTTTGTCCTCAGAGAAAGAAACAGCATACTGAGTTGAATGATCAGCCATGATCACATTGAATGGCAGAGCAGGCTTCAAGGGCCAAATGACCTGCTCCTATTCCCATTTTCTAAGTACCTGTGATCCTGAAGATTTATTACATTTAACAGCAGAATCTCTGCCAGTTTAGTAGATCCAGTTAACCTTAGAACTCAGCTGTGCTACTTTGAGCCCAGGTGCTTGTATTTTTGTGATATTTGCTCCTTGACTAAGACCTTATACTTGTTATAGAATCAGAATCACATTTAACAAATATGTTTATGATTTTTCTATTTAAAAATGAACAGAAGATCCTTGTAAGTATTGTGTTGCGTCAATTGCTTTCTTAATAACTTACTATTAGATTGTGCATTCCTTTCCACAAACCATACATAACTTCAGGATCATTCTAAAGAGCAGAGATAACTCACTGTTTATTTTCTATTACCAAACGTCTTATCAAATTCATCTACATTGCCCCTTCTATGGTCACCACCAACAACATGACCTTGTTTATCAATAATTGAAACCACCCGTTTAGACCACCTCAAACCTCCCCCAAACTCCTATACCTGACCTAACCTTGAATTCACAGCTTTATCCAGTTTTAGCCTGAGTTTCCCTCATTGCACATACGCTTCATCTTGTTCATGTAATTCACTTTCTGTTCCTTTAATCTAATTCTCTGTGAACAACTGACCAGCAAAATTTCCTTTCTGGCCCACTGTTGGCTGATGTTGTCAGTGGTTCTCACTTATCAACTGTTATTCCTTTTACTTTCAAAACTTCCAACAAAATTCACATCCTGAAAATAAAACCATAAAAGACCCTCTATACTTATAAACTGCAGCCCCATATTTAACCTCTACTTCCTTACCAAATATTTTGAATGTATCATAATCTTCCAAATTCATCTCCATTTTCCCTACAAATCTAATTTGAATCTGTCAGGTTTCTGTCCCTATGATAACACTCAAATAACCTAATCTATCTGAACTAATCTTCTTCCTTGCTTGATTTTAGTCTGATATTAGCCAAATTGCGTTCATCCAGTTCTACCATTCCATCACCTCTCTCAAGCCATTCCTTGCCTCTGTGAGGTAAAAAAAGAAGTCTTGGAAGAGCTGTAGTTTCCTCCAATTAAACATTAGAAAGACTACAGCAAATTGTGATTCTCCTCTGCAATATTCTCAGTGCCTTTGCCATTAATTGTTCATCCCTTCCCAAATATAATCTCATGTGGTGTCAGGTAGGTTATATTCTCATACTGTCAGTAAGATCCTTTCGTGAAATTTGCCCTCCCACACTGAAATCTCTTGCAGCCCATCAATACATTCCAGTTATTCTAATTTCTCTAACTGCTCACTGTCCAACTCCCTTTTATACTTTAACTAGAATTGCCATCATCTCTCCTCACAACTCTTTTGCTTTCTTATGTTCATTTCTGTGTGATTGCATCTTGGTAAAGTGACATGAGGAAATTTTCCATGTTAAATGTAAACATAAATGTAATTTATTTTTCTACTTCATACTGAGCATCAATAGTTAAACTTTTCACGATGCCACTTTTATTGCCTAGCACATTTAAATACGATATTCTTAATACAGGATTAAATATCAGATGCTCTGCTGTGGTTGTTGCAGCATATCATTAGCCATGCTAAGCTCTACTGGAAATTTCCCGACAATTTTGTCATCATCAGTACAGTTTATCTGTTGCAATGTCAATATGTACTTGTTGCAATTGTTGCCTAATATGATAAATGAGTTTTTTTTGTGCTATCAACTAATAAACTCAATATTTGGAACATTAGCCATTGACTACACTTATAAGTGTCAAAGGATTTATCTTGCTATGCATTAATATAATGAAAATTAATCTCACCAACAATATTTCTTTAGCTGTGTAAAGAAAATAATAATATTTTTACAGTGTAATAGTTTTGTTATTTTGTTGATCTGAATTAAACGTACATTTTGACTTTGATGAATTCCTAGAGATAAAGTGTGTTGGTAATGATAAGTAGCTTGTATTCTTTTGCAGCTCATTATACTTAGCTGGATGAAAGCCGCAAGACATGGCGGTGAGAGTGCGCAGCAGTGATTGAAACAAAAGGGTCAACACCATCGTGAAAAATTCTCGGTAATTTTGATTGGGAGAGTGAGAATACATCATCCTTTATTCCCTGCCTCAATCCATCTGCTGCTGAAATCCTCATCTATACCTTTATCACATTTTGACTTAAATATACCAATATTCTCCAATCCTCCAACCTCCAAACTTTGAAATATGTTGCCTGTATTTTATAATAAACCAAATCCCTCTTATCCATTATCTCAATCTATTTTTGCTGTCCTATTTTGGCTTTGAACCTTTCAAATTCAAAATTCCTATCCCTACATGTAAGTCCCTTCATTTCTCTGCCATTCCCAACTCTGCAGCTGTACACTCCTTTGAAAGCTCTGCAATCCTCCAACTTGAGAAAGTCATGTGTCTTTCATAACGCAGTATAAAGGCCATAAAACTGCACTAACACAAGGTCATTGATTCATAATAGGATGGGTATTCCCCACTAATGCTAAAGGCACTAATGCTCCAATCAGAGCAGAAGATTTAAATAAGGGGAAAATTTACTTTGGAGCTTTCTAGGGTCTCCTTGATGCGACCTCACAGATTTCAGAGTTGAAATTGGAATATGGATATAATCGCTTACTGGATTACCAGTGTTATATATTTGCACAAAGTTAGGTATTGAACAACCTTATGATACAGTATGTGGCAGGCTCGGTCATTAGTTCTCACTGTATTCATCCCTCCTAATGTTGCCAGATTCAAGGGCCTATACTGAGGACATCTATAGTTCCAGTTGCTTCAAAATAAAGCAAGTGTATACCACTAACAATACCAAATCCTGAAGCTCTGACTGTTGCTGGACCTTGTTCCCCTACAGCCAATTTCTGGGACACTGCTGATAACAGCAATACTGTAGATAGCTAATTAGTAGGTTTCATCTAAGTTGATAAACTAAGGTAAATCAAGATAAGAAAGATTCTTTTAAAGTTTCTGTAAATTGGGAAGAGAATTTGACTGAAGAAATGCAGTTCACATTTTAAAATTGTAAATGAGAAACAAATGTAAACAAGCTCTATTTGATGTAAGGACCCATGAAGAAAAATTAAAGATTCTATTAACCATTTTAACTACAGTTTTTATTGCAAAAATATACTTTATTCACAAAAAAAATTATTTATGTACTTGCAGAGTTCCTGAAGCAGTTCTGTACAGATTTTGCACATGGAGAATAATCAAACATTGGAATTTGGCATTCACTGCAGTTGCAAAAACAAACCAAGATATTTCATACTTCTGCAAGACAATATTTACACATGTCTGAAGCACTGAGAAGGTCTGATAACTTTGGCTGAAAGATATAAACAGTAGTCTTTCCCCACTGCACCTTGGTGCCACTGCCCCAAGATTTAGTGCATCCCTCAGCATGTAGACCAGGACCTTGGAATATGCCAGTCTGCAACCTTTGTTCAAGGTCAACTCTGCACTCAAAGACAACAAGTTTCAACTAGATCAAAGAGCATCTTTCACCCAGTTAATGGTCTTCCTGGCGCAGTTGATGTTTGTCTTGTTGTGAGTCCTAGGCAACAGACCGCAGAGCACAGTGTACTGTGTCACAGAGCTGGTCAGGACAAAAACCACTTTAAGTACAGTCAGTCTGATTATGTACACAAATGTAGACGCCAATTAACTTAAGCAATGTCCTAAAAATAACAGAAGTAGTTGAATGATGAGACAATTGGCTTTGATATGGTGACTGAGGCAAGACTAATGCGCAGGATGGAGAGAAGATTTCCAAGAGGACAATTCCCCATTCTTCTTCAAATCATGCTATGCGATACTTTATATAATATGGATCTAGAACTGGCAACCTAGAGGTAATTAGTTAAGACAAGACTATATTATGTTAAATAAAATGTGTATAAACCTGTTAGTTCGTGTGATTGCACTTGATGATCATGAGAATTTTCATTTTGTTATAAATGCCCTGCCCACCTGGTTTATTAACATCCTTTAGGAAAATGACCCTTAGCTTCTGGCTGCTTTGGCTTATGCATGTCTTCATTCACAATCTATATAATTGACTCTTAAAGTCCTAAGGGTAATGAGAGATTGGTAATAATTGCTACTTTGTCAGTATTGTCCACATCCTACAAACAAATCTAATCTACTGAACATCAACTCAGGGTCTTGGTTTCTTTTCCTCAGCTGAAGGATAGATTAAAAATTAGTCCCTAATTCAGAATTAATCTGGAAGGCGAAATTGTTCCCTGTAGCTAATTACTTGTAACTGCAATTTAGCAGAACAATTCGTTGGTTTGGGGCCTTCTTCTGGACCAGTGGTAGCGTCCCTACCCTTAGACCAGGTGGCCTGTTTTCAAGTCCTATCTGCTCCAGAGGTGTGTAATAACATCTCTGAACAAGTTAATTAAAATAATAGTTTAGCAGAGCAATAACTACATTATATGCTACATTCTCCCATGCTTATAAAACAGCGTATCCTTAAACTAATCTACGTATGCCTCAGGAGATTTACCTTTGTAATAAGCATTGTGTTCGTCCACTGTGCACATAATTCTAATGGTTTGACATGATTGCTAGAACTAGGTGGCAATCTAGTAATCATGTGATCCAATGTTCAGACAGATATTTTCTGCTCAAACAAGTATCATTAATAGAAAATGAATAACTGAAATGAAGTTCCAGAATTGATTTACTCCAGCGATCAGTGGCAGTTCCCAGCCAACACTTGAATCCCTCATTTATATATTAGTCACGTGAATGGATTATCCTCCTGAAGCAGCAATAACAGATCATAGCACTAGTTCCAGATTCAGCATGGTCTACAGACTATTTGACAAACTCCATCTTGACCTTATTTAATTTTCAATCACCTGACTCAGCAATCACTCTGAATTCCTAATCTATTTTTCCAACCTAGCCTGAAGACTTGCTAAAAAAAATCCTCCAATGTCTTCAGTGAAGTTTCAAAGACAAGTTCTAAAGAATCAATTCCAGATATTTTTCAAAAAACATGAAGTAAATCCATTTTTCACAATCCTTCAAAACGTGTCAAGTAACTTAAAACCAATATTTCCCTGTCAGCCCTACCCACAAAGTTACCAACCATATGAAAAGAATGGTGTTCAGATGAATACAGTCTGCCAGAAAGATGAAATCATGATGAAAGTCGGAGTGACTGCATACATGATTTTGGCTGGGCCTAATATTTCTCATAAACTATAGCACAAAACGTCAGGTGATAAAGACAATTACTACTCATTACAAATAGCTTCAAAACAGAATAGTATTTTAACTCAGGTTACTAGTTTCTTTTTCTTTCTCAATAGTCTGTTTGGGACTTCAGAATAGTGGGAATGGATGTTAGGGCAGTTGCATGCTCCTCCTGTAGAATGTGGGAGGTAAGGGTCACCATGAGTGTCCCCGCTGACTTCATCTGCGGTAAGTGCACCCATCTCCAGCTCATTGTAAACCGCATTAGGGAACTGGAGCTGGAGCTGGATGAACTTCAGATCATTCAGGAGGCCGAGGGGGTAATTGAGAGGAGATACAGGGAGGTAGTCACACCTCAGGTACAGGAAAAAGGTAGATGGGTTACAGTCAGGGGACGGAAAGGGAACAGGCAGACAGTGCAGGGATCCCCTGTGGCCATTCCCCTCAATAACAAGTATACTGTTTTAGATACTGTTGGGGGGGACGACTTACCAGGGGTAAACCATGGGGTACAGGTCTCTGGCACAGAGTCTGTCCCTGTTGCTCAGAAGGGAAGGGGGGAGAGGAGGAGAGCATTAGTCATTGGGGACTCCATAGTTAGGTGGACAGATAGGAGATTCTGTGGGAACGAGAGAGACTCGCAGTTGGTGTGTTGCCTCCCAGGTGCCAGGGTCCGTGATGTCTTGGATCATGTTTTCGGGATCCTTAAAGGGGAGGGGGAGCAGCCCCAAGTCGTGGTCCACATAGGCACCAACGACATAGGTCAGAAAAGGGATGGGGATGTAAGGCAGAAATTCAAGGAGCTAGGGTGGAAGCTTAGTGCTAGAACAAGCAGAGTTGTTATCTCTGGTTTGTTACCCATGCCGCGTGCTAGCGAGGCGAGGAATAGGGAGAGAGAGCAGTTGAACATGTGGCTACAAGGATGGTGCAGGCGGGAGGGATTCAGATACCTGGATAATTGGAGCTCATTCTGGGGTAGGTGGGACCTCTCCAAACGGGATGGTCTACACCTGAACCAGAGGGGTACCAATATCCTGGGGGAGAAATTTGCTAATGCTCTTCAGGAGGGTTTAAACTAATTCAGCAGGGGGGTGGGAACCTGAATTGTAGCTCCAGTGAACAGGAGGTTGAGAGTAGTGAGGTCATGAATAAGGTTTCAAGGTCGCAGGAGTGTACCGGCAGGCAGGAAGGTTGTTTGAAGTGTGTCTACTTCAACGCCAGGAGCATCTGGAATAAGATGGATGAACTTGCAGCATGGGTTGGTACCTGGGACTTCGATGTTGTGGCCATTTCGGAGACATGGATAGAGCAGGGACAGGAATGGTTGTTGTAGGTTCCGGGGTTTAATGTTTCGGTAAGGTCAGGAAAGGTGGTAAAAGAAGGGGAGGTGTGGCATTGTTAATCAAGGACAGTATTACGGTGGCAGAAAGGACGTTTGATGGGGACTCGTCTACTGAGGTAGTATGGGCTGAGGTTAGAAACAGGAAAGGAGAGGTCGCCCTGTTGGGAGTTTTCTACAGGCCTCTGAAAAGTTCCAGAGATGTAGAGGAAAGGATTGCAAAGATGATTCTGGATAGGAGTGAAAGTAACAGGGTAGTTGTTATGGGGTCTTTAACTTTCCAAATATTGACTGGAAACGCTATAGTTCGAGTACTTTAGATGGGTCAGTTTTTGTCCAATGTGTGCAGGAGGGTTTCCTGACACAGTATGTAGATAGGCCAACAAGAGGCGAGGCAACATTGGATTTGGTACTGGGTAATGAACCAGGCCAGGTGTTAGAATTGGAAGTAGGTGAGCACTTCGGTGATAGTGACCACAATTTGATTACTTTTACTTTAGCGACGGAAAGGGATAGGTATATATCACAGGGCAAGTGTTATAGCTGGGGGGAAAGCAATTATGAGGCGATTAGGCAAGATTTAGGATGCATAGGATGGAGAAGGGAACTGCAAGGGCTGGCTACAATTGAAATGTGGAGCTTGTTCAAGGAACAGCTACTGCGTGTCCTTGAATGAAATATGTACCTGTCATGCAGGGAGGAAGTGGTCGAGCGAGGGAACCGTGGTTTACTAAAGAAGTTGAATCTCTTGTCAAGAGGAAGAAGGAGGCTTATGTAAAGATGAGGTGTGAAGGCTCAGTTAGGGCACTTGAGAGTTACAAGTTAGCCAGGAAGGACCTAAAGAGAGAGCTAAGAATAGCCAGGAGGGGACATGAGAAGTCTTTGGCAGCTAGGATCAAGGAAAACCCTAAAGCTTTCTACAGGTATGTCAGGAACAAAAGAATGACTAGAGTAAGATTAGGGCCAGTCAAGGACGGTAGTGGGAAGTTGTGCGTGGAGTCCGAAGAGATAGGAGAGGCGCTAAATGAATATTTTTTGTCAGTATTCACACATGAAAAAGACAATGTTGTCGAGGAGAATGCTGAGATACAGGCTATTAGACTAGACAGGATTGAGGTTCATAAGGAGGAGGTGTTAGCAATTCTGGAAAGTGTGAAAATAGATAAGTCTCCTGGGCCAGATGGGATTTATCCTAGGATTCTCTGGGAAGCTAGGGAGGAGATTGCAGAACCTTTGGCTTTGATCTTTATGTCATCATTGTCTACAGGAATAGTGCCAGAAGACTGGAGGATAGCATATGTTGTCGCCTTGTTCAAGAAGGGGAGTAGAGACAACCCTGGTAATTATAGACCAGGGACCCTTACTTTGGTCGTGGGTAAAGTCTTGGAAAAGATTATAAGAGATAAGATTTATAATCATCTAGAAAGGAATAATTTGATTAGGGATAGTCAACACAGTTTCGTGAAGGGTAGGTTGTGCCACACAAACCTGATTGAGTTCTTTGAGAAGGTGGCCAAACTGGTGGATGAGGGTAAAGCGGTTGATGTGGTGTATATGGATTTCAGTAAAGCGTTTGATAAGGTTCCCCACGGTAGGCTATTGCAGAAAATACGGAGGCATGGGATTGAGGGTGATTTAGCGATTTGGATCAGAAATTGGATAGCTGTAAGAAGACAGAGGGTGGTGATTGATGGGAAATATTCATCCTAGAGTTCAGTTACTCGTGGTGTACCACAAGGATCTGTTTTGGGGCCACTGCTGTTTGTCATTTTTATAAATGACCTGGATGAGAGTGCAGAAGGATGGGTTAGTAAATTTGCGGATGACACTAAAGTCGGTGGAGTTGTGGATAGTGCAGAAGGATGTTGCAGGTTACAGAGGGACATAGATAAGCTGCAGAGCTGGGCTGAGAGGTGGCAAATGGAGTGTAATGTGGAAAAGTGTGAGGTGATTCACTTTGAAAGGAGTAACAGGAATACAGAGTACAAGGCTAATGGTAAGATTCTTGGTAGTGTGAATGAGCAGAGAGATCTCGGTGTCCATGTGCATAGATCCCTGAAAGTTGCCACCCAGGTTGATAGGATTGCTAAGAAGGTGTACTGTGTGCTAGGTTTTATTGGTAGAGGGATTGAGTTTCGGAGCCATGAGGTCATGTTGCAGCTGTACAAAACTCTGGTGCGGCCACACTTGGAGTATTGTGTGCAGTTCTGGTCGCCGCATTATAGGAAGGATGTGGAAGCATTGGAAAGGGTACAGAGGAGATTTACCAGGATGTTGCCTGGTATGGAGGGAAGGTCTTATGAGGAAAGGCTGAGCAACTTGAGGCTGTTTTCGTTAGAGAGAAGAAGGTTAAGAGGTGACTTAATAGAGACATACAAGATGTTCAGAGGATTAGATAGGGTGGACAGTAAGAACCTTTTTCCTCGGATGGTGACGGCTAGCACGAGGGACATAGCTTTAAATTGAGGGGTAATAGATATAAGACAGATGTCAGAGGTATATTCTTTACACAGAGAGTAGTAAAGGTGTGGAATGCCCTGCCTGCAACAGTAGTCGACTCACCAAGAACAGAACAGAATCCCTACAGTGTGGAAGCAGGCCCTTTGGCCCAATGAACCTCAGAGCATCCCACCCAGACCCACCCCACCTAACCTACACCGCCCTGAACACTACAGGCAATTTAGCATGGCCAATCCACCTAACCTGCACATCTTTAGACTGTGGGAGGAAACCAGAGCAAACCCACGCAGACACGGGGAGAATGTGCAAACTCCACACAGACAGATGCCCGAGGCTGGAATTGAACGTGGGTCCCTGGTGCTGCGAGGCAGCAGTGCTAACCACTGAGCCACTGTGCCACCCCAACTTTAAGGGCATTTAAATGGTCATTGGATAAACATATGGATGATAAGGGAATAGTGTAGGTTAGATGGGCTTCAGATTAATTTCACAGGTCAGCGCAACATCGAGAGCCAAAGGGCCTGTACTGCGCTGTAATGTTCTATGTTCTATGTTCTATGTTCTACTCTGTCACTCCTCCACAACCCCACCCTAAAACACTATTCATTATTGATTAATCTCCTGAGACCACCATCAATTGCTCTCTAGCAACGCAAGGTCAGTGACACCAATTGTCTGCATGGTTTAGGTGATATCTTCCCACAGATTCTCCTCCTGTTAACCAGAATGGCAGTAAGTCACAAGTCTCAGGAATAGAAGACTCTCTCACATGACCAAAGAGACTGGATGTGGATAACAGCAGAAGTGAGCAGCTCGGGCTGTATTCAAGTAGTGAACAGATGTGTTCCTGACTCCCATGCCATAAACAGGTCAAGCACTTCCTGCTGTTTTTACCAGGTTAAGTGACATAATGGTGTTCCTTTAATTGAGCTCTTGTGACAACATCAAACAAATGGGGAGAGACACCAAGCTGGAGTAAGCCTGGTCATCCTCAATGACCTGTTGCACTTGAGGCCAAACTATATGATATTTTTCAATGAGTGATTGAGTACCAGGAACAATGTGGGACAAGGCATGCATGTCATATGTGTAGTTGGGTAACACTTGACAGACACTAGACATTCATTTGTCGTAGAGGGGAAGTTGACATTTAATACAAAAATTAACAAGGTGGATGAAGGGTTATCAGAATTGTAGGACCTGACCTTATCAGAGGAGAAGGCCATGGAAATTGTAGGAGAGGTGAGTGGGTGTCATATTGTGGATGACAAGGTAGCAATGGCATGGAAATGAGTTTGAATACTTCCAAACTGGTGTTTAGACATGGACATACCAGAAATAAGCATGAAACTGAGCAGTTAGGTGTTGATAGCCTGTGTTGAAGATTGACTTATTTGTGCTCTTCACTGCAGGTACTTACAATCTAGAGACAAGGTCACAGCCCATATATGTCAACAAGGATTCCGCCTCTAAGGATGCTGACCACCAAGACGTTGAGGATGTATCACCACATGGTTCTCCCATAGCGTCCACCAGCACAAGAGGCAATTTGGGATCAGCAGGAAGATGTTGTCACTTCAATGTGCTGGGTCCAATTTTGCTTGTCATTTATATAAATGATTTAGATAAGAATATAGAAGGCAAGGTTAGTAATTTTGCACTGACACCAAAATCAGTGGTATGGTGACAGTGAAGAAGTTTATCTAAGATTAAAGAGATCTTAATCGAAACATCAACGGACAGAGGAGTGGCAGATGGAGTTTAATTTGGATAAATGCGAGGTATTGAATTATGGTAAAACAAACAAGGGCAGGACTTATACAATTAAAAGTAGGGTCTTTGGGAGTGTTGTTAAACAGAGAGAGTTAGGGGTCCAGGTACATAATTCTTTGAAGTTTGCAACACATGTAGACAGAGTGGTTAAGAGGCATTTAACACACTTGCCTTCATCGCTCAGACATTTGAGTATCAGAGTTGGGAAGTCGTGTTGAGGTTGAGCAGGACATTAGCGAGGCCTCTTCTGGAATAGTGTGTTCAGTTCTGGCCACTCTGTTATAGGAAGGATATTATTAAATTGGAGAGGGTTCAGAAAAGGTTCACCGTGATGTTGTCAAGAATGAAGTGTTTGAGCAGAGAAAGTGTAGGGCCGATCAAGAATAGTAAAGGGAATTTGTGCACAGAGCCTGAAGAGATAGGAGAGGTCCTTAATGAATACTTTTCTTCAGTATTCACAACTGAGAGGAACCTAGTTGTAGGGGAGGACTGTGTGAAACAGGCTGTAGGCTAGAGGAGGTCGATGTCAATAAGGAAGATGTACAAGGAATTTTGAGGAAGTTGAAGATAGATAAGTCCCCCGGGCCTGATGGGATTTATCCAAGGATTCTATAGGAAACGAGGGAAGAGATCGCAGGGCCTTTGGCAATGATCTTTTCGTCCTCACTGTCCACGGGTATAGTGCCGGAAGATTGGAGAGAGGCAAACGTCATTCCCTTGTTCAAAAAATGGAATAGGGAAAACTTCAGAAATTACAGGCCAGTTAGTCTTATGTCAGTGGTGGGCAAATTATTGGAAAGGGCTCTGAGAAACAGGAGTTATGATCATTTGGATAGGCACAGTTTGATTCATGATAGTCAGCATGGATTTGTGAGGGGTAGATCTTGCCTCACAAACTTTATTGAATTCTTTGAAGAGGTGACCAAACACGTGGATGAAGGTAGAGCAGTGGATGTGGTATACAGGGATTTAAGTAAGGCGTTTGATCAGGTTCCCCATGGTAGGCTCATGTAGAAAGTAAGGAGGCATGGGATAGGGGGAAATGTGGCAGATCGGATTCAGAATTGGCTGACCCTTAGAAGTAAAAAGCTGGTAGCGGACGGAAAATGTTCAACATGGTACTCAGTTACGAGTGGTGTACCACAAGGATCTGTTCTGGGTCCTCTTTTATTTGTGATCTTTGTAAATGATTTAGATGAAGGAGCGGAAGGGTGCATTAGTAAGTTCGTGAATGATACAAAGGTGGGTCGAGTTGTGAATAGTGTGGAGGGCTGTTCTAGGTTACAAAGGGACATTGACAAGATGCAGAGCTAGGCTGAGAAGTGGCAGATGGAGTTTAACCCTGAAAAGTGTGAGGTGATTCATTTTGGAAGGATA
>JAHRHZ010000289.1:29963338-29980666 GCA_024137785.1 Ginglymostoma cirratum | reverse complement strand
ACCTTGTTATCTCGGATTCTCCAGCATCTGCAGTACCTTTTATCTCTTATATCAGAGGTAGGTTCCTTACTGAGAGAGTGGTAGGGGCGTGGAATGCATTTCTGGAGAGGGTAGTGGAGTTGGCCTCATTAGGGGCATTTAAGAGGCTATTAGATAGGAATATGGATGATAGTATAACGTATGGGGTGGAGGTTAGATAGACCTTAGGTTTCAGGTAAAAGTTCGGCACAACATCGTGGGCCGAAGTGCGTGTACTGTGCTGCACTGTTCTATATTCTATGTTCTATGAGTTATAAGGAGATGTTGGATAGGCAGGGTCTTTTTTAACTGGAGCATAGGAGGTTGAGAGGTAACCGTATGGAGGTTTATTAAATCATGAGGAGTTTGATAAGGTGAATGGCAGGTGTCTTTTCCCTAGATTGGCTGAGATCAAGACTAGGGGCATATTTTTAAGGTAAGGGGAGGAAGATTTAAAAATGACATGGGGGGCAACTTTTTTACACAGAGAGTGGTTCATGTTTGGAATGAACTTCCTGAGGAAGTAGTGGATGCGGATAAAGTTACAACATTTAAAAGACGTTTGGGTAAGTACATGAATAAGAAATGTTTGGAGGGACATGGGTCAAATGCAGGTAAGTGGGACTAGTTTAGCTTAGGATGATGTTTGTTATAGGTGGTTGGACCGAAGGATCTATTTCCATGTGTGTATGACCCGATAACTCTATAACTGCAGGTCGTGAATGTGAACAACCAGACATACCTGCGTAATCACACGCAATTGCAGAAGCTGTTCCTCAACTGCCGGCAGTTGATCAGGAAGATGTGAAACTGTACAGATCAACCATCAGACCCAAAGTTCCACAACAACCCAACAACAGAAATGGAACAACAATGAATATCACAGCAACAACAAATGGCACAGGAACAACAGACCCTGGGGAAACAACACTCAGATGTACAGACAACAATGATAACACACATGTGTACCATTAAGAGACCAGCATCATTTAAGGGGAATAGCAATGCATATGCACAGTCTGATGGGAATAATGAACTGTTAGGGCATGAAAACAGTCGTTTTTAATTTGGTAACTTGGGTAACTCAAATTTTAAATGATTTAATGCAATTTTAAAATGTTATTTTGTATAAAAAGACAGATGTTTGTATTGAAATGCAATCATGTACAAATGCCCCTCTTTATCTGCCACAGTCTTATAACCTTTACTATAAGCTGTACACCCTGTAGGCCGATGTCCTGAGCTCACTTCAATGAACATCCCTTGATGAACACAGCGCATGTTGTAGGCACAAAGCAGAGGAGTAGTGTGTACCCACCACCCAGGGTGGTTTTCTCTCAGGACTCTCAGCTAATGAAAATATGGGAGGCCAGGACTTCTACCTCACTTGAGCAACTTTCTCTTGTAAATAATGATTTGATTGCAAATGAATTAGCAATCAAATGACACAACTACCTGTTTTGTTCTACAAATGGTCATTTGAAATAGAGACAGTATTACAGATGGTGTTCAATGAACAGATTTGTGTTGAGCATTTCTGTTGAGTCTCCTGACACAGCAGGGGGCAGCAATTCCCTGCAACAGATATAAGCGATAGCCCCAGCAATAATTAAGTGATAAAAAATATTGGTTTTATATCTCTTGATAAATTCTAAACTTCAAAGAGGTTAAAGATTTATCTGACAACATTTGGCTGCCTATAATGATTTATTTCTGTTTTGTGATGCTGGATCTCGATTCGAGGTGAAGATGTTAAAACCATTGAGAGCAGATGGACAGTCAGTGGTACCAAACTAGGTTTTGTATAACAAAGAGGATTCACTTTCCAAAAATCTTTAACACACCCAAATGTCTTCTCTAATATGATACTCTGTCCAATACAGAGTTGATCTCACACCATCACTGTCCTCAACCACCAGCCAATAGTGGTTCCCGGTTCCCCAAACACTTCAGTTTTTAAAAAAGTCAACCTCATTTCGACTCTCTTTGTGGCTTTGACTCTTTCAGAAACTTACCATCACAACAATGGCTGCTTCTACCAAAAATGCTTCCTCAAATAAATGCAGAATACTCCGGAATCCGGAAATCTGAAACAAATAAGGAGGATGCTGGAGAAACTCAGCAGGTCTGGCAGCATCAGTGGAGAGAGAAAAGCAGAGTTAACATTTCAAGTCCTGTATGACTCTTCCTCTTCTTGTTCTGAAAAGGAATCATACCAAATTTGAAACGTTAACTTCGTTCCTCTCTCCACAGATGCTGCCAGATCAGCTGACGTTACTCCACCTTCCCTGTGTTTGTCCATGTTCCTCAAACTCTGCCTTGCTCAGTGTTATGCACTGACTTTCCCTCTGGAAACCCCTATACATTCTGATCTCACTCTCCTCCTTTAAGACAACAACAATTTTACTTTACATTGTACCTTTAACATTGTGAAACATCATGAGGTTGACAAACATGTTCTGATACCAGCCCACATAAGAAATGGTAGGGTGAATGATCAAAACTTATTTAAAAATGTAGACTTTAGGGAACACCATCGGCCCTGTTGACAAAACTTTGGGTCACCTCTCCTATTAACCCCGTCTTCCCTTTGCCATGTGTTTTTAATCTGATTACAACTCTGTGAAACCGCTTGGAAAGGTCTTTTTTCCAAAATCTTATCCATTTGCAATACATTTGCAAAGTTACACATCTTCCAGTCATAAGGTGCTTTTGAGAAATTAAATCTGCCGTTGTGTTTTACGAAGTGCCGTCAGTTTTATTATTTTGAAACCAAGGAAATCCAAGTTGATAAAATAAAGGGAGCTCACTGTAAACTGTCACAAAAATGCCCAAATTTGATTAAACTAGGGTGAATCTGGGTGTCAAAGGAGTAATGGAGTAAAGGGGTAAAGAGTAATGTACCTGTGAGGCAAGATTTAACTTATAAATTTTCAACGAGATGACCTGTCCCAGAATTTATCAATAATTTTGTTGTAATGCCTGTATCTTAAAGACAAAGAACAAAGAACAGTGCAGTACAGGAACAGGCCCACCAAGGCTACGCTAACACATGGTGCCTTTCTAAAGTACCTTTTGCCTCTATGCAGTCAGTATCCCTCTATTCCCTGTCCATTCGTTTATCTGTCAAAATGTCTCTTAAACATTGCTATTGTTTATGCCTCCACCACCTACCCTGGCAGGACACTCCAGGCACTTGCCAAGTGTAAAAAACTTGCTTCTCACATCTCCTTCAAACTTTCTTCCTTTTACCTTAAACCTATGTAATTGGCATTTCTACCCTAAGAAAGGACTTTGACCATTGTATCCTTTCCTCAGCACTTTAATAGTCCAGCAGCTAAAGGGAGCTGAAGTTGTTGGATGCAGCAGAGAAATGTTTTCCACAAATTTGGTGCAGAAATGTCCCCCGGACCAATATGAAAAAATGTCATCGTCTGCCTTGACCCCATAGAACTACTGATCCACTCCCTGTGATTGGTTGACCATCGCTCCAATTTTATGAGGACATCAACTCACTACAATCTGTTCACCTTGCCACTAACTCTCCATCCAGCAATGATAATGCACTAATTTGCATTCACCACTGTACTCACTAGCCAAACTTGGCTTGTGGTTCTGCCAAACCTTAGTTTTAAAATTCTTATCCTTGTTTGAAAAGCCTCCCATGATCGTGCCACTTCCTCTGTCTCTGTTCTTTTCCACCCTAATAATCCTCCAAGATATCTAACCTCCTTCAGCTTCTTCTGCACCATCAATTTTCATTGTTGTATCATTGCCTACGCTGCCCAGGTCCTAAGCCATAGAATTTCCTTTATAAGTCTTTCCTCTTCTCTCTGCCTGACCACTATTGCCTACCATTTCTCTATCCCTTGGGTAGCTTTTCATCTTGCCTTTATCTATTCCCAATTACAATCCCGCTAATCTCTTCCTTTCCTGTGACTTTTCATCTCTGGTGGTCTCTCTCCCTTCCCCTGTTTCCTCTCCATACCATCTGCTATCTCCCCTCCTAGCTGATCACTCCCCTTTTGTCAATTCCTCCCATGATCACTCCCAAACGAGATTTATTTCCATCCGTGGCTTCAGTAACGCCTTTCTCCTCCAGATCCACAATACGTCAAGATATCTGCAGATGTTAATTGCAGTCCCTTGAAAGTCCCCAAATGTAACTGCTCTGACATATGTAACCAAACATTCAGTTCTGAAATTTCTCCCTAAAGCTTTCCAACTCTCTGCTTGTCTTTCCTCATTTAAGATATTCTAAGTGCTCTCTTTTTGTCCCCTGCTCTAATTGTCTCTTTATGTGGTTCTGCATCCAATTCCTTTTTAAAGTGTTTCTGCCAGCCACATTGGGATGCCTCATGCGAAAGGCACTTTTAAAGTGTAAGTTGTTATTGTAACGTTTTAAAAATCCTGACAAAGGGTAATGTGTGAAAAAATAATTTGTCACATCTTTCTCCAAATGTTATGCCCAACTTTCTGGGTGTTTTCAGCACTTTTGTTTCAAGGTTAAAATAAAATTGCCTCAGGGTAAAATCAAGATACTCCTAGCGATGCATCCCAATACTTGATTGGCTTTGTGTGTGAAAGCTTTATACTGGTTTAGGTATCTCAAGTGAAACACATTTGCACCGTTGTTTATTTATAGCCATTCTCTCCGAATACATGTTTCATATTTCCAGAGTCACTCACAACAATTCTTCCAGTTTATTTATAAAATAACATTTCTTAATATTGGTACTTCAGCTTTATAACTTTTGTTTGATAAGGCACTAATTTGCATTCACCACTGTACTCACTAGCCAATCTTGGCTTGTCATTCTGCCAAACCACAGTTTTTAAATTCTGATCCTTGTTTGAAAAGCCTCCCATGATCATGCTGCTTCCTCTCTCTCTGTTCTTCTCCACCCTGATAATCTTCCAAGATACTTAACCTCCTCCTGCTTCTTCTGCACCATCAATTTTCATTGCTGTATCATTGCCTACACTGCCCAGGTCCTAAACTATAGAATTTCCTTCATAAATCTTTCCTCTTCTCTTTCTTTCTTTAAGATGCTCCTTAAATACTAGCTCTTTGTCCAAACTTTGGTCACCTTTCCCAGTTTCTTCTTAAGTGGTTTGGTGTTAAATGTCTTATGTTTCTGTGAAGTGCTTTGAGACCTTCCACAAATTCTAAGGCACAAAATAGACACAAATCATTGTACTTATTTCTGCTACTGACAACTGATTAATTTGCCATTTACTTGTTGTAATTTTTTTATTCATTTGTAGGTTGTGGACATCGCTGGCTGGACAGCATTTATTGCCTGTCCTTAGTTGCCCTTGAGAAGGTGGTGGTGAACTGCCTTCTTAATCACTACAGTCCTCCTGCTGTGGGTTGACCTACAATGCCAATAGGGAGGGAATTTCAGCATTTTGATCCAGTGACAGTGAAGGAATGGTGATACATTTCCAAATCAGGAGGGTGAGTGGCTTGGAGAGGAACTTGAATGTGGTGGTATTCCCATATTTCTGCTGCCTTTGCCCTTCTATATGGAAGTGGTCGTGGGTTTGGAAGGTGCTGTCTAGAGATCTTTGGTGAATTTCTGCAGTGCATCTTGTAGATAGTACACACTGCTGTTACTGAGTGTCAGTGGTGGAAGGAGTGAATGCTTTTGGATGTAGTGCCAGTGCAGCAGGCAGCTTTGTTCTGGATGGTGTCAAGCTCCTTGAGTGTTGTTGGGGCTGCACTCATTCAGGCAAGTGGGGAGTATTCTATCATATTCCTGATTTGTGCCTTGTAGATGGTGGACAGGCTTTAGGGAGTCAGGGGACGGGTTACTCGTCGCAGTATTCCTAGCTTCTGGCCTGCTCTTGTAGCCATTGTGTTTATGTGGTGAGTCCAGTTGAGTTTCTGGTCAACAGTAATCCCCAAGATGTTTATAGTGGGGGATTCAGTGATGGTAACACCATTGAATGGCAAGGGGTGGTGGTTAGATTGTTTCTTATTGGTGATGGTCATAGCCTGGCATTTGTGTGGTGTGAATGTTACTTGCCACATGTCAGCCCAAGCCTGGATATTGTCCAGATCTTGTTGCATTTGAACATGGACTCTTTCAGTATCTGAAGAGTCGCAAATAGTGCTGTACATGGTGCAATCATCAGTGAGCATCCCCATTTCTGACCTTATGATGGAGGAAAGGTCATTGATGAAGCAGCTGAAGATGGTTGGTTATGTAAATAAAACCTAAAATATTGTTGTAAAAAATTCAATTTCTACCCATTTTGTACACGTAATACACATCAATGTTATAGACTGACCTCCTCATGACTGAGCAGAGCTACTATTATTATGTTCAGTTGCTATGTTACGGGAAACCAGGAGTATGAGGCATAAAATTTAGCGCCTGGTTTATTGTCCCCAATATTTTTCACTGTACTTGGGGGTGCATCTATTTATGGAAATGTCGGTTGTATGTATGGAATGTTTTTATCTTCACATTTTACACTAATTTCAGCATCCACCACTTCAAGGTTTGTTACACAACAGATTAGATGAAGGTTAAAGCTCCCTTTTCTCTGCTTCAATACAATGACTAACTGTAACCGCGCTAGCCATTCGTCAAGCTTTCCTGAAGTTCTAATTAAAGCTACAGTACAGGAAGTTCTGTTTTGTAGATTTGCTCTAACTGATCACTGAAGAAAGAGCATTTAGTTCTAACTTTATGTTAAATTTACATAGATTTACATAGAATCTATAGTATACCTTGTGGTTTCCAACTATGTTTTGATTAGCATAAGCAATGTAACATTACCTGAACTTGTATATCGTATTAGATCTCTCAACTAGCTCAATTCTTCACTAATAATAATTCTGGGTTGGGGTCAGTTAGCTGGATAACTGGTGCCAGCAGTGTACGTTCAATTCTCCTTCTCAACCTCTCCCCTTGCCTGAGGCATGGTGACCATCAGATTAAACCACCACCAGTCATCTCTCTCTCTGATGAGTGAACAACTCTATTGTCCTCTGGCACTATGGCAATTTTACCTTTAAGAATAAAATTAAAAACAATTGGATACCATTATGCATAATTCAAAGGGAAAGAATAGAATAACATCTAGAAAAGAGAGGAGTAATCATAAATAGTTGGATTCAAAAAGAAAAGTCTTAGTTGACAAATGATATTGAAATTTTGAAGAAGTAACTAAGGGAGTAGGCAAAGGAAATGTGATAGATGTAATTTATCTGAATTTCCAAACAGCCCATAATAGACTGATGTATAAGATCAGAGTATGTGGAGTGATGGGACAGTTGATGGAATGGATTGCTGGCTGTCTCCAAAGCAGAAAGCAGTGAATGGGAATAAAAGGTAGTTATTCAGAATGGTAGAATGCAGGAAATGGTGCTTCAAAAGGACCAGTGCTGGGACTAGTACAGTTCACAATTTGCATTAATAATTTGGATTTTGAAATCAAAAACACGATTTCTAAATTTGCAGCGTACACCAAATTTGTAGGGATAGGATAAATGGTACCGGAGGAGGGCTGTAACAACGTACAGGACATTAATAAACTTGCAGGATGTGAAATAATTGGCAAAAATAAGTTCAACACAAGCAAGTATGAGGTAGAGAGATAGCCAGAACGGCAGATGCTGGAGAATCTGAGATAACAAGGTGTAGAACTGGATGAACACAGCAGGCGAAGAAGCATCAGAGGAGCAGGAAAGCTAATGTTTCGGGTCTAGACCCTTCTTCAGAAATGGGAGAGGGAGGCGGGGAGGCAGATAGAAGATGGAAGAAGGAGAAGATAGGTGGAGAGGAGACAGACAGGTCAAAGAGGCAGGGGTGGAGCCAGTAAAGGTGAGTGTAGGTGGAGAGTTAGGGAGGGGATAGGTCAGTCCAGGGAGGACGGACAGGTCAAGGAGGCGGGATGAGGCTAGTAGGTAGGAGATGGGGGTGGGGCTTGAGGTGGGAGGAGGGGATGGTGGGAGGAAGGACAGGTTAGGGAGGCGGGGACAATCTGGGCTGGTTTTGGGATGCAGTAGGGGGAGTGGATTTTGAAGCTTGTGAAGGCTGCCTCTTTGTAGGTTACGTGGAACAATCCCTCTTCTGTAGCTACACTGGCCCTATATCGTTGACTGTATCGGCGCCACCTCATGCTCCCACAAGGAGCTTGAACAGTTCAACCACTTCACCAACACCTTCCACCCCAACCTTAAGTTCACCTGGACCATCTCTGATACCTCTCTCTCCTTCCTGGACCTCTCTGTTTCCATCTCTGGCAAGCAGCTGGAAACCGATATCCATTTCAAGCCCATCGACTCCCACAGCTACCTCCTCCCACTCACCTTCTTGCAAAAATGTCATCCCCTATTCCCAATTCCTTCGCCTCCGCCGCAACTGTTCCCAGGATGAAGCATTCCACTCCCGAACATCTCAGATGTCCTAGTTTTTCAAGGACCACAACATCCCCCCCTCAGTGGTCGAGAACGCCCTCGACCGTGTCTCCCGTATTTCCCACAACTCACTCCTCACACCCCTTCCCCGCAATAACAACCAAAACAGAATCCCCCTCGTCCTCACTTACCACCCCCACCAACCTCCGGATCCAACGCATCATCCTCCGACACTTCCTCCATCTGCAATCTGACCCCATCACCAAAGACATTTTTCCCTCCCCACCCTTATCTGCTTTCCAGAGGGACCACTCTTTCTGTGACTCCCTTATCCGCTCCACACTCCCCTCCAGCCCCACCACACCCGGCACTTTTCCCTCCAATCGCAGGAAGTGCTACACCTGCCCCTACACCTCCCCCCTCACTCCCATCCCAGGCCCCAAGAAGACCTTCCACATCAAGCAGAAGTTCACTTGCACATCTGCTAATGTGGGATACTGTATCCACTGTTCCAGATATGGCCTTCTCTACATGGGGGAAACCAAGCGAAGGCTTGGGGACCGCTTTGCGGAACAAGTACGCTCAGTTCGTACTAAACAATTGCACCTCCCAGTCGTGAACCACTTCAACTCCCCCTCCCATTCCTTAGACGACATGTCCATCCTGGGCCTCCTACAGTGCCACCATGATGCCACTCAAAGGTTGTAAGAACAGCACCTCATATTTCACTTGGGAACCCTGCAGCCCAATGGTATAAACGTGGACTTCATTAGCTTCAAAATCTCCCCTTCCCCCTACCGCATCCCAAAACCAGCCTGGCTTGATGTAACGGAGGAAGAGGTGGGGTTTAGGGCCAGTGTAGCTACGAAAGAGGGACTGTTCCACGTAACCTACAAAGAGGCAGGCTTCACAAGCTTCAAAATCCGCTCCCCCTATTGCATCCCAAAACCAGCCCAGATTGTCCCCGCCTCCCTAACCTGTCCTTCCTCCCACCATCCCCTCCTGCCACCTCAAGCCCCACCCCCATCTCCCACCTACTAGCATCATCCTGCCCCCTTGACCTGTCCGTCCTCCCTGGACTGACCTATCCCCTCCCTAACTCCCCACCTACACTCACCTTTACTGGCTCCACCCCTGCCTCTTTGACCTGTCTGTCTCCTCTCCACCTATCTTCTTCACCCATCTTCTATCTGCATCCCCCTCTCTCCCTATTTTATTTCAGAACCCCCATTTCTGAAGAAGGGTCTAGATCCGAAACTTCAGCTCTCCTGCTCCTCTGTTGCTGCTTGGCCTGCTGTGTTCATCCAGTTCTACACCTTGTTATCTCAAGTATGAGGTAGTATATTTTGTTAGGGAGAATAGGGAAGTCACATTATCACATTATTGAAAAGGTGCAAGTTTGGTTGGGGTGGAGAAATGAAAGGAACCTGGAATACAAATACAATGATCACTAAACTGTTTTCCAGGCCATAAAAATTCAGACCAAACAATTGTCTTTACTCATGAAGGGATAGAATTGAAAAGTAAGCAAGTTATGCTAAACCTAAATCCAACCTTGGGTCGACCACACTTTCAGTTCTGGGTGTAGTTTTGGTCATTATAAAAGAGCTGCAGATGCAGTGGAGTGGCTGCATAGAATTCCAAGGATGATACTAGAATGTGAAGGTTTCGTATGACGAAAGGACTGACTTTTTGGGTCTCCTGCCCAGATAAAAGATATTTGAGCATGGATCTAATAATGATCTTTAAACTTTTATGGATGCACAGAAAATGTTTCCTCTTGTGTGCAAGAACATAACTCGTGATGATCAATATAAGATAGCCAAAAAGAAATCTAATTCACAATTCAGAAGGCAGTTCTTCCACACTGGTGAGAATGTGAAATTCACTAGTGCAAGAAGTGATGGAAATGAATAAAATAGATCCATTTAAAGGAATCTAGCCTGATATATGAAGGAGAGGACAATGGATGATTACGCTGGTAAAATGAGATAAGAAAAATGAGAGGAGGCTGAAGAGAAGCATAAAAACCAACATAAAATGTTGGGCTGAATGGCTTGTTTTGTGTCATATGACCTATGCAATCTTATGTAAACTCTGAGGAAGCACATAGGCTCAAGGCCTTGCCTCAACTCACTTGTTAGGTGAATAATACAAACTTGACTTGACTTATATTGACAGTTTCTAACTGGTTACTGATATCCAACTTGCATCTACAATGTAACAGAATTTGCAATATTCCTTAATATTTGTTCCTGCTGTGTTCCTCCAGTTCCACACTGTGTTATCTCTGACTCCAGCATCTGCAGTTCTTGCTATCTCCTCTTCAAAGCTAATTTGCTTAGTGTTACAGTCTAATCACTCAAAATGAGCTGTGTTATATAGAACATGTCATTCTTATGCCTGACTCTTGTTGAGAACATATATATTTGGGGATCATGAGAACTTGAAAGGGAAGTCTTGGGCAACTCCTGGGTTGTGAGTGATTTGTCATTCTATCTTTCAGAATTCAGACATTATTAGGTCAAGGTAACTGGAGATTGTCTGTTTACAAAAAGCCAAGTGAATATGCAAGAAAACAACATTTAAAATAAGCATAAAACTTGCATAATGGCCTAATGGCAAACAGGCTAAGTTCTAGAAGAAGCCTATTGCTGAAGGTTGCCTAGCAGTCTCTGGAATTCAGATTTTTTTTTGATTTGCAGTAGACTTGAGAGTTGTTTAGTGTGGTGAGGCTTGCAAGGGAGAAATGTTATGTCCCTCTCTCTCGGTGAGTGAAAAATAATCCTAAAATAAAACCAGCTCAAGAGATATCTCAAAGAAGTATTTTCTAAGTGTTTGACTATGATCTCCAAGAATTGTTAACTCAATCATGAGACCTCTATTGTTAACTGACTTGTTATCTGAACTGAAGATCTTCTATCATTTGTCGACAAACAGCAATGTAATCTTGTCAACAAGAAACTGTAGGACCTCATTCTACTTTTTTAGATTTGGAATCTTGACCAGCAAGGGTTTTCCTATATTCTGGTCATAATTTCTCTGTAGAGTGGTTCTAGCTTATCCAGTTTGTGCATGAATGTAAGCATATTCAAGATTAAGAATGCTATTGTTTAAGTCTGCTTAATACATTGGTTAATCATCCATCTTGCACTTGTTCAAAGAATAAGTTTGTCCTAAATAAACAAGTTGTATTTCTGAGTTTCTTGGAGAAACCTGGTGAAAGTCTCATTTGTTCTAGATAGCAATAAAACAAAGAGAAACAGATGGACTATTTTGGCCATTAAATAAGAAATTTACAGTTTGGGTATGGCTGGTGGAGTAGTGGGGCTTGATTTTCAGGACAGTCTTCCCATTGGTGTCATAACACATTTAACTCCTAAAGGAAAAGCTGTACTCAGAACTTGTTCAAGAATTGAAACTTCTAGGAGGTCAATGGAAATACTGTAAATGTCCTCAAATCAGCCTTGAATGTGTAAGCAGTGCTGCTGAGTCATGGAGACCCTGGCTTGTAAATGAGCCATCCTTATTTTGTACTTTTTTTTGTAATTATGTCTCTGCCTCGTTTAATCAGTTTATAGGTCATCCTTTTGCTTGTTATTCAGCCGTTGATACTTTACTCACACAGCCTGACCCTCCTGATCACCTGCAGAAACCTATCATGTGGCCTGTCAAGACTCCACTCACAACATTTGTATGATGTTTTGATCTCTCTGCCCATTGATCTTTCTGCCTATAAATTCTGGGTCCCTGTGCTTCTCTCCCACTACAACTGAGGAAGGGGCAATGCTCAGAAATCTTGTAATTATAAATAAACCTGGTGGACCATGACATGGTGTGGTCTGACTTCTAACCTTGTCCACCCTAGTCCAACACCAGGCACCTCCACAAAATCAGCAAAACGGAGTAGGCTTATTCAGAAAGGCACCAAATACATTTTAAGTTGTCAGGAATGTGCAGTTGATATTGAGGCATTGAAGGAAGCACAGAGGCTGTGAAACAACCCACCAACAACCACTTGCACAACCTGCAGACCGTGAATAGGACTTGGCAAAATTCCTTCCCTCATGGCAATGTGGGTTAACATGCAGCACATGGACTGCAGTGGTTCAAGAAAGCATTTCACCACCACCTTCTCAAGGCAATTAACACTGGCCAAGCTGGTGATGCCCAAATCCCCCCAATCATTTTTTATTTAAAAAGTCAAATTGGTGTGCACGCAGTTCATCTTGATCCCAAGAGACAACGTGGAAAGAGAAATCTTCTCACATGACTTATATTCTCTGCTGCAGCTCATTTTATTAAAAGCAAAATACTGTGGACTCTGGAAATCTGAATCAAACACAGAGACTACTGGAGAAACTCTGGCAGAGAAGGTCTGACAGCACCTGTGGAGAGGGTAACAGAGTTGACGTTGCGAGTCAGACAGGACTTCTTCAGAACAGTCATACCGGGCTCGAACTTGTACCTCTGTTAGTCTCTCTCCATAGAGGCTGCCAGACCCGTTGAGTTTCTCCAGTATTTTCTGAACTCATTTTATTCCATTTCTGACCAAGGATAATGATAGTTATATGGTGCACTCATAGCCTACCAAGACATCAGGTCTTGTTTCACATTGAATCCCTGCATTATTTGAGAGATATAACTTCTTTTTTGCCTGAGTTGAAAATCACAATAGGTTGTGGAGGTGGTCACTGCTGCGTCTAGTCCTCAGTTAGCTGTCAAACTTGCGTTGATTTTCTAATTTAAATCCATCATTATGGAAAAAAGTAGTCGTGAGAACATTTTGATGCTCATTCATGTACACAGCCACCTTAAAAACATTGCTGCATTTGCCTGTTACCCCATGTGTAATTGCAATCTCAGAAAACCATTTCATCAGTTTCCACTCTATTGATATCCCACACATCTGAGATATGAACTTGTCCCTCAATAAACTACAAATCCCAGAGCCTCCTGCGGTGCCGGAAGAAACCATTCTAATCGTTGACTCTGCGTAAACTCAGCTCGTTTGGCGAAAATAAAATAAAGTGTTAATATGATGGCAATGTCTGTAACCCTAACAAGAATAGGATTTATTTACCGTGCCCAGAGGCAGTGTTTAATCTATAATTTCTTCTGACTCCCTTTCTCTTGTGAAATGGTGCCTGCTGGGGGTTTTGATGGGGTTGGGGTGAGGGGAAGGCCGTGTTGACCGAGCAGGGAAGGCAGTAGCCGGTGGAGATACAGAGGGGGAGTTGGTACTGCTGCTCCTCAGTTACTGAAGGCAATGGAGGCGAACGAAGCAGAGCGGCGGCCTGTGAGTAATGCAGGGTTTGGAATTTGCTGGGTTTCAATCTCCAGAGGTAGTTTGTTTGCAGGGCTATGGTTGGGAATGGGGATGGGGTGGTTCCGTGTTCAGCGCCCGGCTTGGCTGCTTGTTGTGAAGCTGTCACTGAGCGGCCGCCCTTTGTTGTGGCTCCTCGACCCGATCTCTGGCGGATACAATGTTGCAAAAATGAAGTGTGCAGTGGATATATTGTATATATCTCCTTGTTAATTCTTATTTTTTCCTCTCATTTTTAACAATTCATCAGAAGTGTTTGTCCTAGAAAAAAAGCATCCCTTGGCGTTCAGTCCTCTCCGCCCCCAAAACCCCCACCCGGGGTGAATGTACTTCAAATTCCTTGTAGACATGACTACCCTCGGCGTTGCTAGAATCTCCCTGAAAGCCGGGGTTCGAGCTGTGTATTTGATATGCGGTGAATTGTAAAGAAAGCTGCTTATTCTCATCTCAGCAGGTGTCCGCTTACGGTTCTCTCATTCAGAAACTGGTGCTTTCAGTCTAAGGTGGGAATTCAGCAAATGACTGCTTTTTTGGCTTTGTATTTCTGCACATTTTGTCTGTTAATATTTCTGCAGGAAACTATTACCCCGTTTCGTCTGTGATTTAAATCTTTCTCCATCTTGGATTATTGTTTATAAACACGATTCCACTTGTTCTGTGCCGTCTGATCCAATGCTTGACTTTAAAACTTTCCTCAATAAATGGCAGTAAAAACAATGGTTTTCTCACTCTTCCTTACTCGGAGGTTAAAACGACCTCGGCATCTGGGAAATACACATGGGCTGTAATAACCATTCAAAAATCGAGTGAAATACAAATGGGTTCTCTCCTGATGAAATGACAATTTAATTTACTGATATTGACGATAAATAATTGTGATAGCGTTTCTTTGACCTCCTCAGCCCCACAGTGCGTCTGCAGCGGATATGGTTTATTTAAAAGTAACGAGCTGCTGCACTTATGTAGCGCCTCTGACCTAGCAAAACATACTAGGGCGTTTTACAAGTGAGTTACTGAATTAAATTTGACACCCAACCACATGGAATGTTAGTACAGATGGCTTTGGCAAGGAGGTAGGTTTTAAAGAGCTTATTTAAGGAAGAGAGCAAGTTAGGGGGCCCCACGCTACTGTCTCATTGTAGAGGTATCAACTAAAATACAGCTACTGCATTGTCTTTTTAAAAATAAGGTGCTGTATTTCTGTGGAGAGCAATGATTACCAGTTGATAGCTAGGACAACTGGGTCCTGCATTTCTTGCTGAGTTAAATACCTGTTTCCCAAGCATGTTCCATTTTAAACCTCTCCATGAGCTCACATTACCCAAACTCTGCAAAACTCAACAGCCCTGTCTAAATTCTCCACTCCCCAGAAAGCGCTATTCTCTGGGCTTTGCCATTATCAAAATCCAGCCTGTTGTCCATCTCCGACATCCTTCATTCTGCCATCGCCAACTACTTTTCTGTTTAGGTCCTAAACTCGTGAGGTGTTCTCCTGAAATCTCTTACCTTAAGATGCTCTTTTGAAATTGACAACTTTGATCAAGCCTTTCATCGCCTATCCCAATGTCTGCTGTTTACATTTGGCTTCGCATTTTTATTAAATTAAACATCCATGAAGTTCCATGGTATATTGTAGTTCATTTAAAAGTGTTATGTAAATACAAGTTGTTTTTATTTCGTAACCCTAACAGCAGGGCTTTCGGTCATCTGAGTCATGCTCCCTCAAACTCGTCCCCTAAACCTATTCTTCTTCACCGCCGTAAAAATCGCAGTTACTTTCTTTGGACACTTCCTGGTTCAGTTTGTGTCTTCTCGACCTGTAAAACACTTGGAAACATTCTTTCTGTGGAAGGTGCTTTACAAAATGCAGTGTCTGATGAGCCGGAGTCTGAGGGTTTCAAAGTGCAGTCAGACTATCACTTTCCCAAAGGAGAAACTGGATTTGGGTGTGTCTGACTGTAAAAGTAGCTCTAACTCAAATTACTTGCATAGAAGAACATGGAAGTATGATATCCCCCCTCGAGGGTTCTGGTTTGAATGTACAATTTCAGCATCAAAAAGATTATATGAAGTTCTTGGCTGTTAGGAATTATGTTTGAAAACAATTTAATATTATCATACAGACTTAGTGTGATTCGTTTACACGAGCTAGGAGTTACATATATTCACGTGTATTCTTTGTAGGCAATGTAAAATTGCCCATATTACACAATTTTCATTGAGGAAAGATTATGGAAACAATCAATTTCTGTTGCATTTCCTATAGCAACACACTGAGCAAACAGTCTACCTGTTTGCGAGATAATAGGTACTGCAGATGCTGGAGAATCTGAGATAACAAAGTGTGGAGCTGGATGAACACAGCAGGCCAAGCAGCATCACAGGAGCAGGAAAGCTTGGCGTTTCGGGCCTAGACCCTTCATCAGCATTTCTGATGAAGGGTCTTGGCCCGAAACGTCAAGCTTCCTTGTTATCTTGTTATCTTGTTATCTCAGTCTACCTGTTTGATCTGAGTTGTTCTTTCAGCTGACTAAAATTGATAGTTAACAGTTCCTGCTGTTTTTTTTCCATGCCAACCATGGTCCAAACAATCAGCACCCTTTTCTCAAACTTTATAAATTGTTTTTTCTTTTCTATACAGTATTTAGTTTATGTTCCAGTCCTGATGAATGCAAGACAGACAGCTTCAACTTTGTCATTTATTAGTGATGTTTATTATGAAGCAACTATGGTGTGAAGAATGAAGCTACAATATCGCGTACCTCGGAGTGAATTATAGGTTGCAATTTAGTGTATGGGTTGAAAGTAGCCTGATGCATAAAATTGCTGGAGAAATGGCAGCTACGCGGAAAGGTTAAGGACATTTGTGGTTTTCTTCATTTAAGTTCTCTGAAAGTTACTACATTTTCAAAGTTATAAAAGGATTCAGGTGAAATGTTAAGCAATTCTTTAAAAAGCATAACCTAGATATAAGGAGAAGGAAGATTGCAAATTTGATTCAAGCAACATTGCAACGTAGGACCTTTGAACTTGCTCTACCATTTGATAAGATCTTACCTGCTCTGGTGCAGTCTCACCCTACTTACCTGTTAGCTCGTTGATGGCCTTTCATTCCCTCATCTATCAAAAATCTATTTAATTCTAGTCTGGAGATTCCTAGCCAGTTAGAAAATCTCAAGGGAAGTAAGGTTAGAGGCTTTACAGTTAGTCTTGACACCCTGTACCGAAGAGGAATTGATTTTTCTCTGATCACAATCCAGGGGGCCTCTGCAAGTAAAGTATACCAGATGAGGACAGATTGGTCTTGAATGTGAGATAACAAGCATGGGGCTGGATGAACACAGCAGGTCAAGCAGCATCATAGGAGCAGGAAGACTTGATGTTTCGGGCCTAAACCCTTCATCAGAAATGGGGGAGGGGAAGAGGGTTCTGAAATAAATAGGGAGAGAGGGGGAGGCGGATAGAGGATGGATAGAGGAGAGGATAGGTGGAGAGGAGGCAGACAAGTCGAAGAGGCGGGGATGGAGCCAGTAAAGGTGGGTGTAGGTGGGGGGGTAGGGAGGAGATAGGTCAGTCCAGGGAGGACGGACAGGTCAAGGGGGTGGGATGA
>JAHRHZ010000289.1:29947264-29963238 GCA_024137785.1 Ginglymostoma cirratum | reverse complement strand
ACATTGATGCCATTGGGCTGCAGGGTTCCCAGGCTGAATATGATTTGCTGTTCCTGCAGCCTTCGGGTGGCATCACTGGCATTGTAGGAGGCCCAGGATGGACATGTCATCTGAGGAATGGGAGGGGGAGTTGAAATGGTTCGCAACTGGGAGGTGCAGTTTGTTGCAAACTTAGCGCAGGTGTTCTGCAAAGCGATCCCCAAGCCTCCGCTTGGTTTCCCCGATGTAGAGGAAGCCACAACGGGTACAGCGGATGCAGTATACCACATTGGCAGATGTGCAGGTGAACATCTGCCTGATGTGGAAAGTCTTCTTGGGGCCTGGGATTGGGGTGAGGGAGGAGGTGTGGGGGCAGGTGTAGCACTTCCTGCGGTTACAAGGAAAAGTGCCAGGTGTGGTGGGGCTGGAGGGGAGTGTGGAGCAGACAAGGGAGTCGCGGAGGGAGTGGTCCCGCCAGAAGGCAGATAAGGGTGGGGAGGGAAAAATGTCTTTGGTGGTGGGGTCTGATTGCAGATGGCGGAAGTGTCGGAGGATGATGTGTTGGATCCGAAGGTTGTTGGGGTGGTATGTGAGGACGAGGGGGATTCTTTTTTGGTTATTATTGCGGGGACGGGGTGTGAGGGATGTGTTCCGGGAAATGCGGGAGACACGGTCGAGGGCGTTCTCGACCACTGTGGGGGGGGAAGTTGCGGTCCTTGAAGAACGAGGACATTTGAGATGTGCGGGATTGGAATGTCTCATCCTGGGAGCAGATGCGGCGGAGGTGAAGGAATTGGGAATAGGGGATGGCATTTTTGCAGGAGGGTGGGTGGGAGGAGGTGTATTCCAGGTAGCTGTGGGAGTCAGTGGGCTTGAAATGGACATCTGTTTCTAGGTGGTTGCCCGAGATGGAGACAGAGAGGTCCAGGAAGGAGAGAGAAGTGTTGAAGATGGTCCAGGTGAACTTCAGGTTGGGGTGGAAGGTGTTGGTGAAGTGGATGGACTGCTCGAGCTCCTCGTGGGAGCACGAGGCGGCGCCGATGCAGTCATCAATGTAACGGAGGAAGAGGTGGGGTTTAGGGCCAGTGTAGGTACGGAAGAGGGATTGTTCCACGTAACCTAACTCTTGGTTGAGACTCCAATCTGAAGGATGCTGACTTGATGATGATCTCAAAGTTTGTGCAGAACCCATCAAATCCATGATCTCGGAGAGGTTTTACTTTCATGGGGGAAGTAACCAGTACCTTTGAAATGAAAAACAGCAAGATAAAAACAGAAGTGGGGCAGGCCTATTTTATGCAATAGGTAAGCAAACTCGTGGGAATCAGTTAATCAGGAAGGCTATTTGGAATATGTGGTACAATCTTTTTGGGTAGAGAAAGGTTTGATTCACACGTGAGAAGGAGGTATATATTGTTTGGATATAGTTAAAGAATGTTTGATAATTGGTGAGGGATAAAATTTTGCTGCTGCACTCCCATCTCAACACCAATTTCATGTCCCCAGCAATAGCTCCAGCATAAACTTGTTGGATTCAAGGCCAGTGTCCAAGCAGATGCGTGTTTCCCAGGGTACTGTAATTTTTTTCATTAGCGAAGTGTATGCTCTTTTAATAACTGGTGGTGAAAATGTTGCTGTTCTTGATACAAAAGAAGAAAGAAATATTTCTGCATCCTTTTTAATTTATCAACAAATAGAATTGAGATATGTGTTAGAATGCTGACCTTTCTCCTGTTTTTCTGGCTCATCATTAAGCCCAGACAATGGATGAAGCCGCCTGTCTGTAATGAGTCCCTTTTTTGTTTTGTCAATTGATTGTGATTCTGTTTGCATGTGCCTTTGCGTTCTATTTTCTTTTATGCTTTTCAAACAGTTGTCTGAATCTCTTATTCAAGAGGATCCTCATGGGTGTTTGGTTAGCAGTGTGTGTATTATTCCAGCTGATGGAACTGTTTAATTTTAAAGATCATGTACATTTTAATTTCTTTGTTTTTTTTTTCCCCAGGAATTTTGGATAGTAGCGCATGATTATAATTACCCCATTCCTTCACTGTGCTTGATCAATAGGTGAACAATATTAAAAGAAATCAGATCAGTGACCTTAGAAATGTATTGCAGCCACACAATATTTATGAAGTAACTCTGAAACATTGGTAATTGAAGAAGCAAACCTTTTCACTTAACTATAGAACTCACATTATAAAACCATTGCAACGCAAAATGTTGTGGAGAGACATATTATGGTCACTTGCACAGGCCAATAAGTTTATTGGTCTTTGCATCAATCTGGATTACCAAAATAGTATTAGTATTCTTTTAGTGTATTTCAGCCTATTTTGTAGGTGTTTGTTTCCTAGCTAGTCTCTTTTTATAGAGGAAGGAAAATTTAGGGAATATTGCATTGATCCTTAATAATGAAGTTCACGTTACAGAAGAGTAAGTGCTGGATGTCTTAGAAAACATTAAAAGTGAATAAATCCCAGGGCCTGATGAAGTGTTTCCTGGGACCTTGTGGGAAGTTACAGAAGAAATTGTGGGACCCCTAGCAGAAATAGTTGCGTCATCTATAACCACGGGTGAAGTACCGGCAAACTAGAGGATCACTAAGTTTTTTTTTATTCATTCACGGGATGAGGGCATGCTGGCTAGGCAGCATTTATTGCCCTAACTGCACAAGGGCAGTTAAGAGTCAACCACGTTGCTATGGGTCTGGAGTCACATGTAGGCCAGACCAGGTAGGATGGCAGTTTCCGTCCTTAAAGAACATTAGTGAACCAGGTTCTCCAACAATCATGGTCATTATTAGACTCTTAATTCCAGGTATTTATTGAACTAAAATTCCACCATTTTGTCATGGTGGGATTTGAACCCAGGTCACCAAAACATTATCTGGGCCTCCGGATAAAAAACATCCCAGCAATAATACCGCTAGGCCATTGCATTGTTGTTATGCCGTTATTAAAGAGAGGCTATAAGGAGAAGCTTGGAAACTATAGACCTGACAGTCTAGCATTAGTGGTGTAAGTTGTTGGAGGAGATTCTGAAAGATAGGAGTTACACGCATTTGGAGAGACAAGGACTGATTAAGTATAGTCAGTATGGCTATGTGCAAGGGAAATCATTTCTCACAAACTTGAACAAGTTTGTTTTTTGTTGAGGGACCCAAAAAGATTGATGGTAGAGCAGTAGACATTGTTTACGTGGACTTTGTCAAGATCCTGCATGGTAAACTATTTAGTAAACTTAAATCACATGGAATTCAGGGTGAACTTGCCAACTGGATACAAAATTGTCTTGACAGTAGGAGACATAGGGTTATGTTGGAGGGTTTTGTTTTTGGGGTAGGGGGTTGTTTTTCGGACTCAACTCCTGTGACGAGCGGCGTTCCATAGAGATCGGTACTGGTTCCACTTTTGTTTGTCATTTATATAAACAATTTGGATGAAAATTTAGGTGGTGTGGTTAGTAAGTTTGCAAAATTAGTAGTGCAGTGAACAGTGAAGAAGGTTATCTAAGGTTACAAACAGATCTTAATCAGTTGGGTCAATGTGCTGAGGAGTTTATTTTGGATAAATGCAATATATTGCATTTTGGTAAAACAACTAAGGGCAGGATTTATATTATTAATGGTAGTGATCAGGGTAATGTTGCAGAACAGAGACCTAGGGGTTCAGGTACGTGCTTCTTTGAAACTTGCATCGCGTGTAGAAAGGGTGTTTAATTTTTCTTATTCTAAGTTAATGTGAATGGCGCCATTTACGTACGCCGAAGGTACACACTTTTCATTGTATTTTTTTGAATATAACAATATCTGACAATTCAGAAGGCGTTTAGCATGCTTGCCATGCTCAGAACATTGAGTATAGGAGTTGGGATGTCGTGTTAAGGTTGTACAGGATGTTGGTGAGGCATCTTCTGGAGTACTGTGTACAGTCTGATCACCCTGCTTTAGGAAAGATATTATTAAATTGGAGAGCGTTCAGAAAATATTTACCAGCATGTTGCTGGGAATGGAAGGTTTGAGCTATAAGGATAGGCTGGGACTTTTTTCACAGGAGCTAAGGAGGTTAAGAGGTGATCTCATAGACACTTATAATATCATGAGGGGCATAGGTAAGCTGAATAGCAAGGGTGGGTGAGTTCAAAACTTGGGGGGTATATTTTAAGGTGAGACAAGAAAGATTTAAAAAGGACATGAGGGGCAACTTTTTTTAAACAGATTGATTTGTATGTGGAATGAACTTCCAGAGGAAGTGGTGGATATGGGTATAGTTACAACGTTTAAAAGGCATTTGGATCAGTACATAAATAGAAAAGGTTTGGAGGGATATGGGCCAAATGCAGGCAAGTGGGTCTCGTTTGGTTTGGAAACATGGTGGGCATGGACTGGTTGGACTAAAGGGTCTGTTTCTGTGCTATATGACTGTATAAGAAAATAAAATGCAAATCATATTTATTGTTTTAGTAATATCTCCTCATTAATATGACAACCATTGAGTCTGCTATTTCTTCCTTGATATCACCACTGAGGGCAATCTGTATTAATCTTGGAATTGCTCCATGTAAAACATAAGGACCTATAACCTCAAATGGCTGAGAATCATAGAAGGCTGCTACATTCTGGGAAACCACACTGTCTGTTGGGAAGTTACCATTCCAGCTGCTTGTCTTTTCTGTACACTGTAACTGTTCTATTTTAATTTTATGGCCCTTGTTGCTTCCTAAGAAGCTGCTTTAGTGTACTTCAATCTCATTGTCGTTGGTCAGGAAGAGAACAGTACCCAAATCAAGGTTGCCAATAGTGCCGATTAACATATACCTGGAAAATAGAAGCAGGAATAGGCCATTCAGCCCTTTGAGCCTGCTGTGCTATCCATTATGATCGTGGCTGCTCATTCAATTCCATAGCCTATTCCTGCTTTATCGCCCATATCCTTTGATCTCTTTAGCCCCATTTCCTTTATTCATTCTTTATTCATTGATGGGATCACTGGTGAGGCAGCATTTATTGCCCATCTCTTAACTGCCCTCTGGGCAGTTAGGGTCAACCACATTGCTGTGTGTTCTGGAGTCATATGTAGGCCAGACCAGGTAAGGATGGCAGTTTCCTTCACTAAAGGACATTAGTGAACCAGGTGGGTTTTTCCCCGACAATCGACCAATGGATTCATAGTCATTCCAGATATTGATTGAATTCAAATTCCACCATCTGCTGTGGCAGGATTCAAACTTGAGTACCCAGAGCATTATCTGGGTCTCTGGATTAACAGTCCAGCGATAATACCACTAGGCCATTGCCTCCCCAGTTGCAATATCTAACTTCTTTGTGAATTTGAAATGTTTTGGCCTCAACTGCTTTCTGTGGTAATGAAATCCACACGTTCAGTACTCTCTGGGTGGAGAAATGTCTCCTTATCCTAGTCCTAAATGGTTTACCCCATATCCTTAGACTGTGACCCTTAGTTCTGGATTCCCCTATCATTGGGAACATCTTTTGTGCACCTATCCTTAAAATGGTCATTTAACTGAAATATCAAGGAATTTATTTCTCTTTAAATTTTGAAAACATATTCTTGGCATTCTGACAAAATAGAGTTGAGAAAGACCATCTACTTCTTCTGTCCTTTCTACTGAAGAAGAATGACTTTTGTCAAAGTTTTCCATCAGGACAATTTGCTAGAATATTAATTCAAGGAGAAGGCTAATATTTGTACTTCTTGAAGAGAGTGCTGATTGGTTAACCAAAGTGGACTCTGTTCGGTAAAGGTGTTATCATCCTTTCATGCTGTTTGACAGTTAACTGCCAGGCTTTATGTGTTAAGCAAGGCAGATTGATTCTGATTAATCAGGGCATTGTCCTGAGAAAGCAACCAATGAATATCTGTCACCTATTTTGTTGAGTTGAAACAGGCACAGTATGTGTTCAGAGATAAAAGGTACTGCAGATGCTGGAGAATCCGTGATAACAAGGTGTGGGGCTGGATGAACACAGCAGGCCAAGCAGCAGCATAGGAGCAGGAAAACTTGACATTTCGGGCCTACTATGATGCTGCTTGGCCTGCTGTGTTCATCCAGCCCCACGCCTTGTTATCACGGTATGTGTTCATCTTCCTTGTCTGTGAAGATTCTAGTACACAAGTGCATATACTGTGATCCTAACCGACAATCCTAAATTGCTTCTCTGCAATTCTTCGCACACTCAGGATTATTTAGGAAATTTGTCCAAATGCAGAATCACATTTAATGTGGACACTTGTGAGTTTTGCAAATACAGGCCAATTGGGTGTGGTAAATGCTTCACCTGTTGCAAGCAGTCAAAGAGATGCTGTTTGATACAACCCACAGTTTTTCCCCATGCGCCCCCCCCCCCCCCCCCCATGTCTCTCTTCTTTTAGATATGTGCCCCTATCACTTGAAGGCTGTGAGGCTGTTCCAAATATATTGGAATTCCTGAATGGCATAATTGTATGTCATGAATGAGTATTGTATTCTCCTCTTTGTGGAATATGCCTGTTGTTGGCCTGTCAAGATTTAACATTTTTCTTGTATTTGAAGACATGACTGGCAGTCTAAACAAATGTTCTTGCCATTTCTATTTGATCTAATCCACTCCCCACTATCTTAACTGGGCATCATCAACCTGTGCATCACTTTGTATGTCCATCTCTTTTTAGCATGTCCCAGCAAGTCCTTCAGCTGTATAAGATGTACATAAAGCAGGTGGTGTTTTCAAAGTTTTATAATGGATAAAATATTTTCATGTTGGACAAGGGTTGCATTTACTATTTAACGTGTATATTGTATGTGTTGAATTGTTCTGATGGACTTTAGTGAAAATTTATAGCTGGGGTTGTGGATGCAGTCGTTCTTTTGCTTGCCTAGCCATTTGTTCCGTGGCGTGTAGACGTTTTGTTACCGTTCTAGGCAACATCATCAACGCTAATTGAAGCGTTGGTGTTCTGCTCCGTTCCAAATTTATATGATCCTCTGGTGTGATGGGTCTTGTCACTTCCAGTTCTGTTATTTAGCAGCGGTCTGTATATGGGGTCTATTTCTATGTATTTGTTAATGGAGTCCCGTGTTGACAACCAGGCTTCTAGACATTCCCTTGCATGTCTGTTGTTCGCTTGTCCCAGTATAGTCACTTTGTCTCAGTCAAACTGATGGCCCTCATCGTCTGTATATCAAGACAAGTGAATATTGGTCATGTCTTTTTACTGCCCATCTGTTCGACTGCGACAAAGTGACAATACTGGGACAAGTGAACAACAGACATACAAGGGAATGTCTGGAAGCCTGGTTGTCAACACGGGACTCCATTAACAAACACATAGAAATAGACTCAGAGATAAAAGGTACTGCAGATGCTGGAGAATCCGAGATAACAAGCATGGGGCTGGATGAACACAGCAGGTCAAGCAGCATCATAGGAGCAGGAAAACTTGACCTTTCGGGCCTAAACCCTTCATCAGAAATGGGGGAGGGGAAGAGGGTTCTGAAATAAATAGGGAGAGTTCACCTGCACATCTGCCAATGTGGTATACTGCATCCGCTGTACCCGTTGTGGCTTCCTCTACATCGGGGAAACCAAGCAGAGGCTTGGGGACCGCTTTGCAGAACACCTGCGCTCAGTTCGCAACAAACAACTGCACCTCCCAGTCGCGAACCATTTCAACTCCCCCCTCCCATTCCTCAGATGACATGTCCATCCTGGGCCTCCTACAATGCCACAGTGATGCCACCCGAAGGCTGCAGGAACAGCAAATCATATTCAGCCTGGGAACCATGCAGCCCAATGGTATCAATGTGGATTTCACAAGCTTCAAAATCTCCCCTCCCCCATCCGCATCCCAAAACCAGCCCAGCTCATCTCCACCTCCCTAACCTGTTTTCCCTCTCACCTCAAGCCACACCCCCTCTCTCCCTATTTATTTCAGAACCCTCTTCCCCTCCCCCATTTCTGATGAAGGGTTTAGGCCCGAAACGTCAAGTTTTCCTGCTCCTATGATGCTGCTTGACCTGCTGTGTTCATCCAGCTCTACACCTTGTTTGTTTGACAGTTGTTTTGCATTCTGATTGCCAACAAAAAAACAACCAATTACATTTATGTTTATGTTTACATTTATGTTTAGCCTTTCATATAAGCAATCATCCAAAAGTATTTCACAGTAACATTATAAAACACGTTATGAGCCACAACAGGTACTAAGTTTGTTATTAGCTAAAGGCAAGTCCAAAAAGATGGGTTTGAAGGAATGTCTTAAAGGAGGAAAAGGAGATGGAGACATGCAAAGTCATGGTGTAGGCAAGTGATTGAAAGCTTAGGGTCTCGACAACTGAAAGAGCAATCACCAATGGCGGAGCAATTAAAATTGGGGATCCATCAGGTGCCAGAACTAGACAGCTGTGGGGCTGGAAGAACATACATGCAGAGATAGGGAGTGAGGCTGTGGAGGAATTTGGAAAGTAAGAGGAACATTTTAAAATCAAGATGCTTTTTAAGTAGGATCTGGTATTGAAGAGTGACTATTTTTTAAAAAATTCTTTCTTTCATGGAATTTGGGTACCATTGGCAATGCCCACCCCTGATTGCCCTTTAGTTTGCTGGGCTATCTTGGATGACACCTAAGAACCAGCCCCAGTGCTATGGTCTGGAGTCACATAAGCCTGAGCAGGTAAGAATAACAGATTTAGATTTCCTTCTCTAAGGGCATTACTGAATTTGATTATCAATTGACATTAAAAAAAATCGTGTTATAGTATTAGCTGAAGATATACTGACATCTGGTTTGATAAATCACATTTGTTTTCAGTTAACAAGGTGAACAAGTTTCACTGAAACACCAGCACGTATTACAGATTTAATTTTAACAATAGCCATAATTTTATTATACAAAATAGAATAAAGCAAGCTATTTACATATTGAGCTGTATGAAAATTTTGGAAAAAAAACAGCAAAATACAATACCATCTATTCCAGCACTATTATTTAAGGAACATAAGAATATGCCTTTCAGCCCATCGGTTATTCAATATGATCAGGTCTGATCGAAAACATCAATATCTTCTACCCACCCATTCTTATAACCTAGCACGTTACTGATCATCAGAAATCTATCAATCTCTACCTTTAAACATATTTGAAGGCTCAGCTTCTATAGCATTCTGTGATAGAAAATTCCAAAACTTCGCAACTCTTGAGTTTTAAAAAAATTCTCCTCATCTCACACCTAAACAGTATTTGCCTCCTTTGTAAATCTGTCCCTGGTTCTAGACTCTATGGCCACAGGGAACAATGTATTTGCATCTACCTTGTCGATCCTTTAAAGTATTTTGTAAGTTTCAATGAGATCACCTCTCATTCCTTGAAACTACAGGGAATGTAAGTTCGCTTTTCCCAATCTGTTTTCATTAGATAGTCCTTGTGAACATGCCTGGTGAACCTTTTCCAGTGTGGTTTGGAGTATTGTGTGCAGTTTTGGTCTCATTATCTCAGAAAAGTTGTTATTGTTGCAGAGGGACTACAACTCAGATTCATCCGACTTGTTCTTGCAATGGTATTCAAATGCCAGAGTTCCCTTCTCTGTCACATTTATAGGTTTTTCCTTTCGGATTCTTCAAATTCATAGCCCTGAGATTTTGATAGTCTTTATCTTGATTTGACACACAATTGAGTTTAAACTTTCTCAGCTTCAAAGAACCCCTCAGTGTTAAAACTAAACACATCTGACCTAAAATTTCAAAGTACAGCTCTGGCATTGAGGTAACCTGTTTCCTAACTCTTCTGAACTGACTCCTTTTTCATAGAGAAATAATTTCTTTCTTCTAACTTCAACCAGGACGTCTGCAAACTGAAACCAAAAGCTTTTCAATCTATGGGTTTCTCCCCTAAGCAAAAACAAAATCAGTTCCTAATTTTTCTAAAATGAAATCAAGCTAATGCTGTTCAATGTGTCCTGTGATAACAAGCATGGGGCTGGATGAACACAACAGGTCAAGCAGCATCATAGGAGCAGGTCCTGTGTCTCTTTGTGAGAGTTTTACAATGAAAACACATTCCCATTACCATTTCAGAAGTTCACTCCTATACTGCATTTCTTAAAAATTGCTCAAAAATACTGACAAGCTATTCATTAAAACCCCCTCGTGTACACAGACCAAAGCCCACACAACACTTGTTTAGCATCTTATATCACAACAATTTCATGGTTACTAATATTGAGACTAGCTTACAATTCCACTTTTATTGATTTTCAAATTTAAATTCCACCAGCTGCTAAGGTGAGGTTCAGACCTATCTTCCCAGCCATTAGCCTGGGTTTCTGGTTTATTAGTTTTGAAGATATTACCACCATGCCAACATCTATCTCAGTGAGCAACCTACTCATTACTGGCAACTGAAACGTTATCTGTATATTTAGGTTAAAATTTGACCGGTTATAATCAAATGTGGAACGACAAATTACCCCTCTCACTTAAATCTACATGTGGTGACATAAAGTCTTAGCTAACTGAAATCTTACTTTGATTTTTGTTAGCCATGATGTTTTTTTTAACTCCAACTCTTAACAGATTTATCAGGTGGTGCGTATTCTACCTGATAGAAGCAAACTGCACAATATCTACAGATCATTTGCTTACATGATTAAATTGTTTGGCAATCATGATGCCCTTTGGCTTGCTGCACAAGACACCACTAACAATCAAATTCAAATCCAGTTTGACTAATTTCTCGTGTTACAGTTTGTGTTTGTGTCTGCCTCCAGCCTCCTTTCTTCTCAGCATTAATTGCCAAATACCTGGGAAGAATGTGGATCATTCAAACTTTGTGCAAAATGGGAAATATTGAGGACAATGCACCAATGAAACGTTTTGCATCTAAATCAGAAGACTGAACACAAGTGTAGAGTTGGATGAACACAGCAGGCCAAGCAGCATCATAGGAGCAGGCAGGCTGACGTTTTGGGCCTAGACCCTTCAAGCTCTACACCTTGTTATCTCGGATTCTCCAGCATCTGCAGCTCCTATTATCTCTTAGAAGACTGAACATATTTGGTTAAGAGTTTTTAAAATCTGATGAACATATTTCCTTTTTAGTACATTTCCTTTTGCAAAATCACCATTGGTTTTGTTTCACTTAATGGCTCCACCTGAGTCAGTGGAAATTTGTCACTGTCTGTTAGATGTTTTCATCTAACATGTTCAAATTTCAAATAATTCTCCAACGTTCAAAGTGACATTTATCCTGAATGTCATTTGACAGTGATGGGAATTCATGCAAATATTTGAAATGATAAGTAAACGAATGCAGCAAAACATAAAATTTAGTTTCTCTGGCATATGTAATGTGCTCGTTTGTGGTTAACTTTGCTCAGGAAGTAAAATCTGATAGTAGGTCTTGCAGGAAAGCCAATGAAACCACCATGCAGCAAAAACCTTAATTTCACGTAATTTAGTCCAAACCACTGATCTACTAGTGCAGTCAAAATGGAGATGCAGTGTTGACAACATGTCTCATGTCTGTAGTTAAAAGGAGGTGACATTTCCTCATCAGTGAAATAAACACGTTTCTTTCATATTTAAGCAGTGGCTTTTTAAAACTAAAATGCCCTCAACTCCTCCCCCACTCCACAATCGCCCCATACCCATTCGTTCTTTATTTGAGGACTTTGCAACATTGTATGAATTCGTTGTCTACATCACACATTATTTGAATGTGGTGAATTGAATTGACACAAAGTGGCACAGTTTTGGTCTTATAATTCTTGTCTGCTTTTCATTTGCCTCATGTATCATAGAACAGATTTTATACATTTTGTTGATAACTCTTCAACTTTTGGCTTTAGATGTTTCCTTATCCGAACAACTCTTTTGATCCCTTTATAGCGAGTTTTCAGAAAACCATTGATACCACAGCCAAATGTGAACTTTTCTCCGAAATGTCCAGCATAATAATCGGGCATAATCCCAAACTGAGTCTTTGCAATCCAGGAATGCTGAATTTGAGGACTGAATTTTTGTACGGAGGCCAGGAACAGAAGCAGACTGGGTTCAAAAATACTGGAGCCAGTGGGGATGCCATTTCCAGATCCCATTCTGGGCACTGGGTATTTTTACTGGTCCGGATTTAGAGCTGGCACAGGTATCTGCCCCTGCAAAGTGGACAGCCGATGAGGCACGTTTAAGACAAAAGCGGTGTTGCAGAATCTGCAAATCTGAAATAAAAACAAAGTGCTGGAAACCCTCAGCTGTCTGGCAGCATTTGAGCAAAGAGAACCAGTTGATGTTCCAGCTCTGTGGCCTGTTTGTCATTTAAAAGCCTATTAAGCATATTTAAACTAGGTCAATTGGGATTTTCGGTTGAACACTAATTTCTCAATCCAGTGGGGGCCTGCGCTCTTGGCAGGCCTAAAGATCCTTCCTACCAGTCTGGGTGCAGGGTTTTGAATGGCAGTGCCCCTTCTTCTGCCCCACTGTGTGTGGAATTGTGTGGATGTACACACATGCACAAATAGCACACATGCAGTTGTATTGGTTATTTCAGCCTTTCAAAATTCCAAAGAGAGACTGCTTCAAGGGCTTATTTGGGACTCCAAAACAGTTCTTGCTTTTTTTTTCCCCAAGTGTCACACCTCTCTCTCTGACCAGTTCAGTTAACATAATTTTAACACAGATCTGGGTGGACATACTACTTGCTACGAGAAAAGCAATTTTTTTACTGCCTTTTCCATGCAGGTTCGTTCTGAAGTTGGTGTGAAAACTTGCTTAGCAACATGTCTGCCAAAATGTGACTTGTCGCTAGATTTATAGCTACTGAATCCAACAGGCAAACTTTTTTTTTTCTGTTACTGTTCTACTGCTCAATATATTGTCTAATAGTCATTTTGATGAGCTTTTGTTGTTTGTACTGCAAATACAATTCTTTTGTTATGATTAGGTTGGGGGGCAGAGATGATGATTTACTGCTTCCAACAGTCAGCAAACTGATTAAGAAACAAGGAAATTTGAATTTTAAAAACAGTTACTGTAAACCTTTAATAACATTAAAATTAATGCTTTTTATAAGAACCTAAAAAGCTGGAGTATTCTATGCTTCGAGACTTTTTTAAAAAAGATTTTTTCGAGATGTGTGAATGTCACTGGAAAGGTCCGCATTTGTTATCTGTCCCTCATTACTCTTGAGAAGGTGGCGATGAGTTGCCTCGCTGAATTTCCTCCAATCCATCTGGTGTAGCTACACCCACAGTGCTGTTCCAGGGTTTTGACCCGTTAGCAGTGAAGGAATGGTGATGTTGTTCCAAGTCAGTGGGAATGTTGTGAGACTTGCTTCTTAATCAACCCACTATTTTCTATGAGGAACAATTCTTTCAAGAGATTTTCTCAATATCAAAATGGCCTGTAATTGCTAGGCTGCTGCCTTCACCTTACCCATGCTCTTCTCAGATTGGTCTAGCTCTATCGTATTAACCCGACTTTACTCTTGGCACATCGTAGCTCTGCCATGTTCCTGATTTTTGTCAGGGTGACTCTTGGACCCAACTGATTGATTGTTTCAGTGACAAGTGACCGTTCAGGCATTTCAGAAACCATTCTTGCCCGAAGTTGATTTTTGGTGTTATCCATTGTTTATGTTCATGGGAATGAATAGTTTGTGTTAATCGGGTCATTAATAGATATGTGTGTACGTATAATAGTATGCATATAGTGTAAAGCTGAGACCCAATACAACTCTCTCAAACACCACACTATATGATGATCTTATTATACCGACATTCGTTTTCACGTTTCTCAAATCCTTGTATCCAACGCTGACTGCCTCCAGCCGAGGATGTCTTTGTACTTATCTGTTGAATGCATTTGTAGTTAGCAAGACTAGCAGTTTGTTGTTTATGGCAGAATTGGTGGAATTTGAACCTAGAAAACTATGTAATAAGATTTGCCTTTGACTGAATAAATCAAATTGCAATTGTGTCTTTAGTAATACGTTGGCCATCATATGACACAAGATCCATTTGTCTTGAAATAAGGCTTCATTCAAACACCATAGGGAATACTGCAGGAAATCTTAGTAATTTAAACTGAATATTCTAATCAGTTGTAGTTCTTGAAGTAGCCTTGTTGCATTGTCTTGCATCTTATTGTTGGTAATTTCTTGTTAGGAGTGGTGAAAGGAAAAGTCTTTGCCAGCACCATGTTTTGGGTTGTGCCTCCTTATATATGCCATATGTAGAAAACATGGCAGACAATTCATGTACAATGAGGTTCCTTAAATCATGATAATTATATTACCTTTTTTGTTGTTGGTTTTGGGATAAATATTGGTCAGAAGCAGCAGGAAAAGCTTTGCTGTTTTTCCAAACACTATCTTTTGTATCTTCCTGAGAAAATGGATGAGGCCTCCTTTGACTCTTAGCCAAAAGACAGCTCTGTGCTCTCACTCTTACACTTTGGAGTGTCAGTCAACGAAATGTACAAAAATCACTGGAATGGAACAGAACCACAGCCTTCTGACTCATATTAGGTGTCACTGAGGAACCCATGGCCCTAAACATTGTCATCATTGTTATCCTGATGATATTCCTGTGGTGTTGCAAAGCCTTGTGTATTTCTGATTTAATAAACTTCCTTCCCAAGAAACACATGTTTCTCAGCCTCTCTGAGGCAGAGGATGCCAAGTTACTGGTTGTTACCATGTTGTTGATCACAGGTTATTGTGTTCATTGAATCATACAGACTTATGGCACAGAATTTGATCGTTTGATCCACCCTGTCAGCACTGGCCATAAAAGGGCTACCCACTCTTAGCCTATTTTCTATCTCATGGGCTATAGCCAAGAAGATTATGCTTTTTCAAGTGTGTAACCAAGTCATTTTCATATGATGGTTTTTGCCTTTACTACCTCCTTAAGGCAGAGAGTTGCAGACACTGTGTAGGTGAAAACATTTCTCCTCCATTCCCTTCTAGTTTTAGCACCAGCTAAACTAAATTTATGCCTTGTGGATATTGACTAAGCTGCAAAAGAAAATAAGACCTTCCTATTCACTCTATCCAGGCACCTCATACTTTTATACTTCTCTGTAAAATGTCCCCTCATCTTCCTCCTATTCCGAGTGAATTTTCAGGCTATCCAATTCTCTCAAAACCTGTATCATCCATTCCTGGCAGCATCGTCATAAATCTCCCCTACTGCCTCTAAGATGACCACATTCTTTCTTTTAAAATGACAAGCACAGTATATTGTACTCTAACCTCTATGTTCACACATGCTCATCGACCCTTTGCTTCCTGTTACTGAGTCCATTTTGGACCCAGTTTATCCCTTTTCTGGATTCAGGGTCTCCTACTTTCCTGGTCAGTCTTCCATGTGGAATCTTGTGAACAGCTTAATTAAAAATTCTTGTAAACTACATCAGACACAGTTTCCTCATTGGCCTTCCACGTCATAAAAAATGGAAGTTAATCAGACACAACTTCCCCTAACAAATACATATTGACTGACCTTTAATGTCGTTTTGAAAGACAATTAATATTGTCCCTCAGGGCATTTTACAATGACAAAAGCATCATCCAAGATTAGGCTGGCTGCCTGTAGTTTGTCAATCATTCCCTTTTCTCCCATTTTAAACCATTGTGTTACATTAGTCATGCTGCAGTTTCTTGGCACCCCACAGGAAGATTGAAAAATGATGTCAGCATTTTTGCTATTCTTCCTTTGCTTATCATACCAGCCTAGGATATATTTTATCCAGACCTTGCAATTTGTTTCTTCAATGACACACATTCCTTAATATTTCATTGCTCACTTTCACATTCCTCCTCACTAAATACAAGATCACCATTGTCCTTCTCCATTTCAAAAACAGACACAATATACTCAAGATAACAAGCATGGGGCTGGATGAACACAGCAGGTCAAGCAGCATCATAGGAGCAGGAAAACTTGACATTTCGGGCCTAAACCCTTCATCAGAAATGGGGGAGGGGAAGAGGGTT
>JAHRHZ010000289.1:29870021-29946864 GCA_024137785.1 Ginglymostoma cirratum | reverse complement strand
AACCCTCTTCCCCTCCCCCATTTCTGATGAAGGGTTTAGGCCCGAAACGTCAAGTTTTCCTGCTCCTATGATGCTGCTTGACCTGCTGTGTTCATCCAGCCCCGTGCTTGTTATCTCGGATTCTCCAGCATCTGCAGTACCTTTTATCTCTGATACAATATACTCAAGACAAGCCATACCCCATGTCTTTCCCTTCTAACAGGTTTGTTTTAATGTCTCATTAGCTCTACTTTTTCTTTTGTTTTTATAAAACTGATTTGTTATTTTCCACCCCTTCTGTTTGTTTTCCTAGTTTCGCTTATTAATTTCACCTCTGCACTTGTTATACATCTCTGCGTATCCTGCAGTATCAAGCTCTCTGCTGCTGACAACCATGCCTTTTTTACATTAACACTGAATCTGTTCTAGTTATAGTACATAAAATCCCTGTCAACTACTGCTTTATTGTGTATGGTTTTTCTCAGAAATTTACTTCTATTTTTGCTGTCCTGTCTTCCTCTGTCTGTTAGTATGTATCAGGTTCTGCATTAAGTGACAGATCGACACCTGAATTCAAGGTTACAGAATTTGCTAACTACTTCCAGCAGCCTGTTATTTAGTGTGATTATAGACAGATATGACACCCCTGTCTCATAATTTTCTTGATGCCTTTAGTCAGAGAAGACAAGTTACAGGCATTGTCGAGCAAGAGACCGAGTCTTTCTAGCTGAGTTTCCATGTCAGCAATTTAGATGAGTTCTTTGCCATGCTGTATTTTTTTGCCTTCACATTCAGCCTTGGCAGAGTATAAAGCTTGCTCCTTAGTCTAATATGCAGTTAAACTCCTTGTAACTATTGTAACTATTTAGAGTTCTATACTATAGTCCCCCACTTTTTTCCCCATTAGGTTGAATCCACATTGCCTTACTTAATAATTGTTCTAATTTATTATATCTGTTTCCACAGCTGCAATGGTTCTATATCCACCTATTGAAATTTCTTTCTATGCCTTCTGCCATCTTTTGCCCTAATTACTGATCCCCATATCATTCTTTTACTTTTCCAACCTTCTCCCTCTCATTCCTCCACACCGCCTTTAATAAACAGTTGAGTCACCTCTGATGCTGTGGATGAAAGAAACCGTTTCCTTTGCTAATGTTCAGAACTGAATACGTGGCGTAAGATGCAATTGGAGGATTTTCTATACTACTCGCCTGACCATCCTCATCTACCTGGCAGTCTCTCATTTTTTTTTTTGTCTACCTGCATTTTGATAAGCAGCAGGATGAAAATAGGCGACAGGTTTAGATAGAGGATTTGGATCGGCGCAGGCTTGGAGGACCGAAGGGCCTGTTCCTGTGCTGTAACTTTCTTTGTTCTTAGGATTCTCAGGAGGTGGTCATACAATCACACAATTCTCAGTCAGACTACGGTGACCCCAGTTGCTACTGAAGCTTTGAAATCCAGAGCTTGAGCTCCTCTAGTTGTTGATGCCTCCTGCATTTGTGGTTGACTAGCACATAAAAAATGTCCTCAAGTTCCCATTGGACACAGGATGTGCAGCTGATGGGTATGACATGGCCTGGTATACACGTAATGATTAGATTACAATCCAAATTTACTAGAAATAAAATCTAAGATTTCTCACTGAAAAGAACACTCGCCAATCAGATCCTTCCCTTGTATAGTGTTGAGCTAATGTCAATTTAGGTTTAACCACACTCTTTGAAACTTGCTCTGGCTTATCTCTTGGGCTATATTTATTCATTGATTTTTATTTTAGCTTTCGGGCCACTGGACTCAAGCATGCAATGAAGCATGAATTCAAATCTCAAAAAGCACTAACCAATAAATGTAATCCCTATCTAAAATTTATGCTGTTCTGAATGTGATCCCACTTTGCTTTTTGGTTTCTTTTGCTGATCCTGTCTTCTGAATTACTCCTGTAGGTTTGGATGCTATTTAAATCTTTTACTCTGCAGCTGTGGGCTGTTACATTTCCTAGATTCCACAGTGACTACAAAAGTACGTCATTGGCAGTAAATTCAGAGTTACAAATGTACAGCTCGGAAACAGACCCTTCAGTCCAACTTGTCCATACCTACTAGGTATCCTAAATTAATCTAGTCCCGTTTGTCAGCATTTGACTGATATCCCTCTAAATCCTTCCCATTCATATACCCAATGAGATGCCTTTTAAATCTTGTAATTTTACTAGCCTCCACTACTTCCTCTGGCAACTGATCCCACAAACGTACCACTCTGTGTGGAAAAAGTTATCTCTTAAGCTCCTTTTAAATCTTTCCCCTCTCACCTTAAACCCATGCCCTCTAGTTTTGGACTCCCCTACCCAGGAGAAAAAGTCTTGACTATTCATCCTATCCATGCCCCTCATGATTTTATAAACCTGTATAAGGTCACCCCTCTGCCTCCGATGCTCCAGAGAGAATAGTCCCAGCCTATTCAGCCTCTCCCTATAGCTCAAACCCTCAAACCCTGGCAAAATCCTTGTAAATATTTTCTGAACCTTTTTCAAATTTAACATCTTTCCAATAGCAAGGAGACCAGAATTGATTGCAGTATTCCAACAGTGACCTAACCAATGTCCTGTACAGCTGCAATGTGACCTCCCAACTCCTGTACTCAGTGATCTGACCAATAAAGGCCAGTATACCAAGTGCTGCCTTCACTATCCTGTCTAGCTGTGACTACACTTTCAAGGAACTATGAACTTGTACTCCAAGGTCTCTTTGTTCAGCAACACTCCCCATGGCCTTACCATTAAGTGTATTAGTACTGCCCTGATTTGCCTTTCCAAAATACAGCACCGCTCATTTATCTAGCACTGTTGTTTATTTTTCTTTGACCGAACTCCAATGTCCAGAGATACTTGCCATTTTTTTGGCATTAGGAGATCAGGACAGTAGTGAACTTCTTGCATGTTTGGGTTGAATTTTGTAAGAAATATACCTTTGGAAAAAAGAGAGGCTGGCCAGTTTAGATTTAGTGATGAACAATGAAAGGAGAAATGCACCTTAGCTACTAATTCTTGACTTCATAGTAAACTGAGAAAAATCTGCAAAGGGCAAAATGAGATCTCACTAGGAAGGAAAAGTATTTAATGCAAGGCAGAAAGTTTATATTCCTAAAGGGCAGAAGTTCTACTAGGGATGGATGAAGACGCAGGAAACAGTATAAGACTAAAAGAGAGAGCCCAGGATAAGCAAATAATAGCACATTCTGATAAATGGGCGAAAAAGCAGAACAGGGAAAGGGTAATAAAATAGAGGGATATGTGAACAAACTACAATGGGATTAGTATCAACACAAGGTTTTGGCAATTGTATTTGTAAAATTTGCCAGAATCGATGGTCAATGAAAATGAAGAAATGGTAGAAAATAATTACACTTTGTAAGCATTTTCAGCAAAGTAACAGGTGAGTACATCAAAAATCCAAAGGATATTAATACTGAATGAGCAACAGGAATTCAAGTTTTTTGTAAGTATACTAAAATTGCAAAAGTGCTATGTAATGCAAAGCTTGCCTTGGTTGGTTACTGGAAAATTACACAGTATCTGTACGCCAATCAAAAGTGCATTTTAAAAAAAGACATGATTCATGAATCAAGTATCAGAGATAGTAGGAACACTCTTTTTGTGCAGATTTGTGCAATGAATTACACCCACAGCTTGGAATATTGAATGATTAACTAACATGTAGCAACAACAGCCATTGTTCCAAATAATTTCAATTGAATTGCTAATAAGCTTTGGTCAGTGAAGGATTTGAGGACAGTGGAAAAAGAGTTTTGGCCTTTATAGTAAATCCATAGGACTTTATCCTTCCAACAATAATCGTTGATACTGAAGGAGAAACTGCGGCCTGAGAGGTCACATGGCCAGTGCCAACCAAATCAGAGAAATGTATTTTTTAGTAGAAATATGTTGAGCTAGTCTGTGTGTTTGTTTTGCAGCACAATATCACTATGCGACATAAAGCATCACCGAAAGAAACAAAAATTGCTGGAAAATCTCAGGAGGTCTGGCAGCACCTGTGGACAGAGAAATAGTTAAGCTTTGGAGGTTCCAGTGACCTTTCCTCAGAATTGATTGTAGCTAGGAAAATGATTGATTTATATGCTGAAGATGGCCGGGGGCGGGGGGGTGGGGGCAGGAGTGAATGATAGGTGGAGATGGTATCCAAAGAGAGTGAGAGAAAGAGAGAGAGAGAAAGAAACAGTGGGACAGACAAAGAAATGGGTCAAGGTCCGTCCAGGCGAATGAATAGCTGCTAATGGAGACCATTAGTGGCTGACAAGGCATTGTTTGCGGTGGCAGCCCGTGTTGGGGACTGGGAGTAAGAACATGGGAGAAGATGCTTAGATTATAAAATTATTGAAGTTCTGAGGAAGGCTCACCTGATCCAAAACGTTAACTCAGATTTTTTTTTTTTTTGCTTCACAGATGCTGACAAGGAAGGGGGAGGGGAATATGTGTCTGCTGGTGGCATTCCACTGGAGGTGATGGAAATGGCAGCTAATGATCCTTTGGATCTGGTTGCTGGAGGGATGACACGTGAGGACAAGGGATACTGTATCGGTGTCCTGGGCGGGAAGAGCAGGGGTGAGGAACAAAATGCAGGAGATGGGTTGGTCATGATTCGGGACTGTACACCATAGTGGTGGAGAATCCTTGGTTGAGGAAGAAAGTGGACATTTTGGAGGCCCTCTTGGATCAGATCCAAATGGAGACAGTGAAAATGGGAGAATGGAATGGACTCTTGACAGGAAGCAGGGTGTGAGGATGCACAATCAACACAATTGTGGGAGTCACTGGGTTTATAATGGATATCAGTGCCTAGTCTATTCTCGGAAATGGAAACGGATATCAAGGAAAGGGTGGGAGGAGTCAAATGGACCGGGAGGAGTCAAATGGACCAGGTGAAGGTGAGAGCAGGATGGAAATTGGAAGCAAAATTGATAAACTTTATTGGTTCCGGACAAACGAGGGAAGCAGTTTGATGATGTCATCCACATATGGTGAAACAGTTATAGATGGGGCCCTGAGTAGGACTGGAACAAAGAATGTTCCATGTACTCCACAAAGAGACAGGCATAACTGGGGGCCATGTGCGTACTCATAACCATCCCTTTGACCTGACAAAAGTGTGGACAAAGCATTGCTACTTTGACTCTTTCACATCCTTAATGTTTACGCCAAGATCTGAACACAACATTTTCAAAGTATTTACCAATTTATACATGCTTCTTGAGGTATGTGCTCACTGCTAAAGATTGGAATATTTTCTAATATTGATGTCTGCCAACAAGAGATGGCACTGGTTAGACTTGGAGATTTGCTTTTTAAGCTCTTCTCCCATTAATCATTTCCCATTTGGTTTTGGGTTAATTGTAGCTCACTGGTGATCTGTACAGAGTGATCTCAACCACACCAAGGTCTTAATCAGTGAGTTTGGTTTGCTGGCCATTCATTTAACAGATAGACATGAGTCACCAGAGTTTCCTGTTTGTTTTACTTCTGCAAGCATCAGCTCCCCACAATGGATATGCTTTAATATGTTTCCTAGATGAATGCTCATATTTGTTAACAAATGTCATAAAAATCATGAATAGGACAACCAGCTGTCAATTATAACACCTGTACATGATCACCACCTTTTACTTTGACACCAGACTGCCGTACTGTAGTCTATGAACAGGCAGGCAGCAGCTGTTAAGGTTAACCTTGTGATTCATGGGTTTGAAGTTTCTGGTTACAGCGGTTAAAGGAAATATGTTACTTTTCATAAAGGCTCAAATTACGAACCCTCGTTTCTTCTGAAAGTGTTTTTAAATAAAAAAAAAATTGGGAAACATGGAAACCATGGCTGTGGGTAAGCCATTCTGCCCATCGAGTCTTTCCAACCATACAATTAGATTGTAGCGTATCTCTTTATTTACCAATCATTACTCCATATGCTTGATATCCTTAACTAATAAAAATCTGTTTATTCTAGTCATGAAAATTTCATTTAACCTAACTTCCACAGCATTTTGGGGGAGCAAATTCTCACTTTCCCTACTGTTCTATGTAAAATTGTCTCTTAATTTCGTTCCTCTATGGCCTGGCTCTAATTTTGAGTATGCAAATAATTTTCCTCGTTCTGCTGATTCAATCTTCAAGGTCAGTCAAAGTGATGTTGTGATGGCCTCAAATGGGAAAATGTATTGTGATTATCTTGGACTATTTGCTTCAGCGGTTGTAGCTCATTACGATCCTGCACTACCAACCAATGTGGAAACTGATGTTTCTTCAATTGGTCTGAAAGCACTTGCGTTCCAGATTACAAGAAATGTTAAAATAAAACCACTTTGCCATGCATCAAGATGCCTAAACAGAGATGCACAGTTATACAAAAAGATCCTCTTCCAGACATAGAGGCATGAGAAAAATTTTCAGACTACAGCATGACTTTTGGGAGAATGTGCATATATATTGCAGAGAGACAAAGATTTGGGGTTGGAGGAGCAGATGTAGTGTAAAGGGTTAAGTCTTGATGTATATAGCAAGCTCTGTCAATGATGCTATCACGGAGACATGATGGAGACACTCTGAAGAGAGCAAGAAACCGTTAAACTGTTGTGGTCAGTCAGAATATATATATAATATAAATTGCTTCAACATGTCCAAAGACTCTAGCCACATCTCTGTAATACACCCCAAAAGTTGCCATAGTCTTACCAGACAATTATACTGCTCTCTCATCTTAAAGAAAGATGACTGGTGGTGGTTTAACCCGAGGATCACCATACCTCAGGTGAGGGAAGATGTTGAAAAGGAGTGTCCTTTATGGTAACCTCTGATGAGGGAATTGAACTTGTGCTGTTCGCATCACTCTGCATTGCAAACCACCCATCCAGTCAATTAAGCTAACTAATTCTCTAAACTCTACTTGACAATACCAGTCAAGGCAGCCTGAGAAAATCTCAGAATTTGCTTTTTTCTCCACCTTTTTGTAATGTGGCTGGGCAACATAATTGCAACATGACTCGGCTTATGACATCAACTTGTGATGCTTAGAACCCCAGCATGCTTTCTGTTCTCTTCAGAATGTCTTGATTTTAGAATTGATTCTCCTCCCCGTTTTACAATTTGTGGGAACATTGGAACAGGAGTAGGCCATTCTGCCCATTGAGCCTGCACCACCATTTAATATAATCATGGCTGATCACATACTTCAACACCTTTTACCCAAATTATCTCCATAACACTTTATGCCATTGATAATCAGGAATCTATCAATGTCTACTTTAAACATACTCAAAAACTGAGTACAGCCCTCTGGGGTTAAGAGTTCCAAAGGTTCACAAGCCTCTGTGTAAAATCATTTCTCATCTTGGTCCTTAATGGCAATGCCTTCTTTTTAAAATATGCCCAAAGATATAGGAACAGAATTAGGCCATTCAGTCCACTGAGTTTGCTGCATGTCAGCCATGGCTGACATGTTTCTCAACCCCATTCTGTTGCCTTCTCCAAGTAACCCCATGTTCCCTTTATTAATCAAGAACCTTTTTATCTCTGTCTTAAATGCAGTCAGTGACTTGGCCTCCACAGCCTTCCACAGTAATGAGTTCCAGAGATTAACCACCATCTGGCTGAAGAATTCATTCCTCCTGCCTGTCTGCTGGTTCTAGACACCTGACCTGTATCTAAGGGAAGCAATGGCCTAGTGGTATTATCACTGGACTGTTAATCCAGAGACCCAAGTAACGTTCTGGGGACAGGGGTTTGAATCCCACTATGGTAAATGGAAAAATTTGATTTCAATAAACATCTGGAATTAAGATTCTAAACTATGACCATTAATCCATTGTTGACTGTTGGAAAATCCCATCTGGTTCACTGCTGTCCTTTAGGGAAAGAAACTACATATGACTCTCCACCCAAAACAATGTAATAGAGCTGATCTTTCTCTGTAGCTATAACACTTTTTATTGTGTATTCAGTTTTGTCTGGATAGCATGCAAAACAATATTTTTCACTGTCACTCAGCACACGTGACAATAATAAATCAAATCAAGTCAATGTGTTTGACTCTCGACTGCCCTCTGGATAATGAGGTATGGGAAGTAAATACTGATCTAGCCAGTGATGCCCTGATCCCATGAATGAATATTTTAAAAAAAACATGATCTTTGCAGGTAATTTGTATGTTTCAATGAGACTACTTTTCATTCTTCACATCTGCAGAGAATGCATGCCCGGTTTACCCAATCTGTTTCCATACGACAGTCCTGCCGTCCCAGGACAAATCTGGTTAATCTTTAATCTCCTTCCTTCAATGGCAATAATATCACAATACTTTAGGTGCAGTCCAACCAAGCTTGTGCACAACTGAAACAAGATTTCACTACTCTGTACTAATAAAGGCTAACATTCCATTAGGATTGCTGCATCTGAATGTTAGCCTTCTGTGACTAGTCAACAAGGACAGCTAGGTCCCTTTTGTATGCCGACATTTTCTACCTCTCACCATTTTTTAAAAAAATACTCTGTACATCTATGCCTTCTTACTAAAGTGAGTTTTTTTAAGATAGAATACAATCTGCCACATCTTGCTCACTCACCAACCTTGTCCAAATGCAAAAATATTACATTTGATCACCACATCCAAATCATTCATGTTATCCCACGTGATTGAATTTTGCTAACTAACCTCCTGTAGGAGTCCTTATCAGAGCCCTGTTACTATCAAAGTATAGTATATCCATCGACAACTTTACCGACATTGTTTTTTTAAAAACAAAGCTCCAAGTTTGACACATACAATCTCCCATTTGCAAAGTCAAGCTGACTATGCTCATTATTCTGTAACTATCCATTTTATTACATCCTTTATAATAGATTCCAGTATTTTCCTTACTACTCATGAGAGACAACAGCTTGTAGTGCCTTAGAGTCTAGAGTCATAAGCGCAGAAAAAGATGTTTCGGTCCAACCAGTCCATGCCAACTATAATCCCAAACTAAACTAGTCCCACTTGCCTGCGCTTGGCCCATATCCCTCCAAATATTTCTTATTCATGTACTTATCTTTTAAACGTTGTAACTGTACCTGCATCCATCAATTCCTCTAGAAGTTCATTCCACAAACAAAGCACTGTGTAACAAAAAAAAATTGCCTTTCATGTCTCTTTAAATTTTTCTTCTCTCGCCTTTTAAAAATGCTTCCCAGTCTTAAAATTGCCGACCCTAGCGAAAAGGCACCTGCTATTCACCTTATCTATACCCCTCCTGATTTTATAAACTTCTGTAAGGCACCCCTCAACCTCCAAGCTCCAGTGAAGAAAGCCCCCGCCTATTCAGTCTCTCTTTATAACTCAAACCCTCCATTACCAGCTTCATCCTGATAAATCTGTTCTCTACCCTCTTCGGGTTAGTAATATTTTTCCGGTTACAGAGCAGTCCGAACTGGATGCAATACTCCAGAATAGGCCTCACCAACATCCTATACAACCTCAATATAACATCCACAAAGGTCTGAGCAATGACGGCAAGAGTGTGAAAGAGAGATAACAAGGTGGTAGAGCTGGATGAACACAGCAGGCCAGGAAGCATCAGAGGAGCAGGACAGCTGACGTTTCGGGTCTAGACACTTCTTCAGAAATGGGGAAGGGGAAGAGGACTCTGGAATAAATGGAGAAGGGGGGGAGGCGATGATGGAAGGTGGATAAAGGAGCAGATAGGTGGAAAGAAGACAGACAGGTCAAGTTGGAGGGGATGGAGCCAGTAAAGGTGAGTGTAGGTGGGGAGTTGGGATGAGGGTTGGTCAATGAGGAGGGAGGGGCGGGTAGGTGGGAGGGAAGACAGACAGTTCAAGGAGGCGGGGATGAGCTGGGCTGGTTTTGGGATGAGGTTGGGGGTGGTGATATTTTGAAGCTTGTGAAGTCCACATTAAGGCCATTGGGCTGCAGGGTTCCCAAGAGAAATACGAGGTGCTGTTCCTGCAGCCTTCAGGTGGCATCGTTGTGGCACTGGAGGAGGCCCAGGATGGACATGTCGTCCAAGGAGTGGGAGGTGGAGTTGAAGTGGTTCGTGACTGGGAGCTCCAGTCGTTTGTCACGAACCGAGCGTAGGTGTTCCACAAAGCGGTCTCTAAGCCTCTGCTTGGTTTTCCCCGATGTAGAGGAGGCCACATCGGGAACAGTGGACACAATATACCACATTAGCAGATGTGCAAGTGAACATCTGTTAATGTGGAAGGTTTTCTTGGGGCCTGGGATGGAAATGAGAGGGGGGAGGTGTAGGGGCAGATGTAGCACTCCCTGCGGTTGCAGGGAAAAGTGCTGGGGGTGGTGTGGCTAATAGGGAGTGTGGAGACGATGAGGGAGTCCCGGAGAGAGCAGTCCCTCTGGAAAGCAGCTAAGGGTGGGGATGGAAAAATGTCCTTGGTAGTGGGGTCAGATTCCAGGTGGCCGAAGTGTCGGAGGATGATGTGTTGAATCCGGAGGTTGGTGGGATGGTACGTGAGGACGAGGGGGATTCTGTTTTGGTTGTTGCGGGGAGGGGGTGTGAGGGATGAGTTGCGGGAAACGCGACAGATGCGGTCGAGGGCACTTTCGACCACTGGGGAGGGGAAATTGCGGTCCTTGCAAAACGAAGATATCTGGGAGGTCCAGGAGTGGAATGCCTCATCTCAGGAGCAGATGCGGCAGAAGCTAAATGCCTTTTTAACCACCCTATCTATATGTGACACAAATTTCAAAGAATTATGTACCTGATCCCCAAGGTGTCTCTGTTCTGCAACACTACCCAGTGCCCTACTTTTAATTGTATAAGTCCTGTCCTTGTTTGTTTTACAAAAATGCAATACCTCACATTTATCCAAATTAAACTCCACCTGCTACCGTACAGCCCGTTGACTCAAGTAATCAAGATCTCTTTGTAATCTTGTTTTCTCTCTCACTCCCATCATGAGTTGAAGGGTGATTTTTGCTAGCTTCTAATCTGCAGGAATCCTTCCTGAATCTATAAAATTTTAAAAGATGATTTAACAAAGCTATTCCTACCGTCACCCCATCAACATTCTGGAATGTAGACTATTAGGCCCTGGGGATACCAACTTTCAGCATCATTAATTTCTCGGTACAACTTTCTTAGTAATGTTAATTTCCTTCAATTCCTTATTCTCCCTAGTCACTTGGATCTCTAATTCTTAGAGATTTCTATGACGTCCTCAGTGAAAACATACTTTGGTAAATGTTTGCAGCACCAGAACAATGTAGGCATTTCCAAGAAAATTGGTAGAATCACGAGATAGACTGAGGAGCTTCCTGTCATTGAAAGATAAAAGACTGCCAGTGCTCGACTGGGTGCATGTTGGGCTTTGAAGTGATGCTAGTACCAAAAATCTTGGTGGGAGTGGCCAGTACTTCCAATTGTGGTACATGGGAGAAAATAATAAGTGGGGTGACTTGGGGCATGATGCAAAGATGATGAGGAAAATTTGGAAAGCTCAACCTTCCTTGATACATGATGAAATGGATATGTGGCTGATTTTGGTCAAATTCAGCTCATTGTAATTATTTCTGTATAAATTCTCTTGACTCTGCCTGTAACAGATCTACATTCACCATAGCCAAATACTTCCTTTCTATGTACCTTCAGAAGCTGTTAGTCTTTTTGTTATTTTTAATTAGACGTTATTCATATCTATTCTCCTTGTCTTTATCATTTTCTTTGTCCTCTTTACTGTATTCTAAATAAAACTTCCCAATCCTCAGATTCACCTTTATTTCTGGCAACTTTGTAAGTCTTTTCTTTTTAATCTTCTACAATCCTTATTTTCTTTTGCTAGCCACATTTGAGTTGTTGCATCTTTAAAGAATGTGTAACTGTTGTAAGCCAAGTAATAGATTCTGTGATCATGTCTTTTATTGCATTTGCCAACCCACCTCAATAAATTTGTGCCTCATGCCTTCGTGATTTCCCTTAGTCAAATGTAACACCCTTACTTCAAGATGTACAACTTCACTGTCAAATATCATACAAAATTCTAACAACATATTGTCGTCACTCATTCCTAAGCATTCTTTTACAAGATTAATTAGTCTTTTTTCATTGTATAATCCTAGGTCTAAAATATCCCATCCTCTAGTTGATTTCTCAATGTACCACTCTAGGAAACCATCCCCAACACACTCCAGACACTTGTCCTCTGCAGCTTTAGTGCTCAATTGCCCATGCTTTTCTCATCTGCTGATTAATACCATGTCCCGCACTACTGCTATGATTTAGTGGCTAATGAATAAGTCCAGCCAATGTCTGCCGCAACTTCCTGTTTATCTCCATCCAAACAGATTCCACACGTTGTTCTTCCGATCTGAGATCCTTCTTTAGTAATATACTGATCCCATCCCTTATCAATGCAACTATACCTCATTTTCCCTTTTGTTTACTCTTCCTTCACATAGAATATCACTGAATATTCAGTTCCCAGTCTTGGTCACCATGGACTCATGTTTTAACAATGGTAAATATATCATACCCATTTACCTCTATTTGTATCTGTAATCTTTTAGACCTTGCTGTGAATGTAGCTTTCAGGTTGAGTGCCCTTAAATTTGTTTTGACATCATTCAGCAAGTGACTTTGTTTCTCTCGTTTTCTTGTCTTCCTAGAAGTCTTTTCTACTTCCTGTTACCAACTTTACTCCTTTCCAATTTGGGTTATCTCTTGAGTTTACAACTCCATTGACAAGTTAGTTCAAACACTCCCCAACACCATTTGCCTCTTTCACTGTGATGCTCTTCATCAAGTCAATTGCATATGTCTCAATGATGGCTATTGACATGGCATAACACCAAGCATGAAAGGAAATGCACTTCTACCCACCCACAAAAAACTCCTGTAGACACTATTCACTTAAAATAATAACAGACAATCTATTTAGAAGTTATCATTGATTTCTAAAGGAGGTCTGATGATAGAGCATGTGTTGAAAGACTCTTGACTCCATCTCAAAAAATATTGTTAGAATTTATCAATTTGAATGTCATTGGCATACATCCTTAGAATTCTGTATCCTCTTTGCAGTCAGAGTCATTCCGTGTAAAACTGGCCCGCTGTGTCTGTGCTGACCAACAAACACTAAACTACGCTAATCTCATTTATCTACACTTGGTCCATAGCCTACTATGCACTGGTATTTTAAATGCTCATCCAGATGACTTTTAAGTGTTGTGAGAGTACCTGTCTCTAAGGTTTTAGTGTAGATTTGTAGCTCCAGTCATGGATGTTGTGGTTGGTTGGCTCACCGAGCTGGTTCATTGTTCCGTAGAAGTTTGATTACCCTGCTGGGTAACATCATCAGTGCGGCCTCCGATGAAGCGCTGTGGTGTTTTCCTGCCTGGTATTTAAACTATGGGGTCTGTTGAGCTGGGTTACCTCACTTCTGATTTTCCTTCAATGGAGTGTATGTGGGGTCTAGCTCTGTGTTTATTGATGGCTTTCTTAGTGGAGAACTAGGCTTCTAGGAATTCCTGTGCTGTCTCTGCTTCACCTGTCCCAGTATCCTGGTGTTGTCCCAATTGAACTGGTGGTTTTCCATATCTATGTGGATGTACTCTTGTGGCTAATTTCCTTCCTGTCTGTTGTCTTTGAATACTTGGAGGAGGTACTCTTCTTTTTGACGTAGTCCTCCAAGTATTCAAGGGCAACAGATACCCAAAAAATTGGGTCAGAAGATGCCTATTACATGAACAACACCAGGAAGATACTGCACGCTTTGACACACTCATCAGGGACACATCTGAACTGACCACAAGACTCCTACGACCACTGGGCATCAGAGTTGCACACAAACCCACATCAATCCTATGCCAACTGCTAACCCAAACCAAAGACCCACTACCACTATGGACAGGACCAATGTCATATACAAGATTCCCTGCAAGCACTGTGACAAACATTACATTGGACAGACAGGAAGGAAGTTAGCTACAAGAGTACACTAACATCAACTGGCAACAAAAAGACACGACCAACACTCACTCACCTCCATCCACCTGGATAAGGAAAACCACCAGTTCAGTTGGGACAATACCAGTATCCTGGGACAGGTGAAGCAGAGACGAGCACGGGAATTCCTAGAAGCCTGGTTCTCCACTAAGAAAGCCATCGATTAAACATACAGAGCTAGACCCCACATATACACCATTGTAAAGGAAACCAGAAGTGAGGTAACCCCGCTCAACGGACACCAGAGTTTAAATAACAGGCGGGAAAACACAACGGCGCTGCATCGAAGGCTGCACTGATGATGTTACCCAGCAGGGGAATGAAATGTTTGTGGAACAACGATCCAGCTCAGAGTGAGCCAACCAACCACAGTCCCTGTCTCCTCCACCTCTCAGGCAATGCATTCCATATTTCTACAACCCAGACAACATCCTAGTCAGTCTCCTCTGCACCCTCTCTCATGCAGTCATGTCCGTCCAACAGTTTGGCAACCAGAAATGCACACCGATTCCATTTGTGGCCTTAATCAATGTTTTATGAGTTGTGATAAGGCTTCCTTGCTCACATATTCTGTGTCCTGGGTAATGAAGGCAAACATCCTGTAGGCCTTCGCCGTACTGCCTACCTTCAGTGAAACGGTAAAACTGACATGTTCTGCATTTTTTATAAAAAAATTTTCTTCCTTGTACTATAAAGATGCGTATCTTTTAAAATGATCTATTGGTAATTGAGCTTAAAAACCTCCCGAAACCCATTAGATAGCAGTTTGTGCATTAGTTCAGCCTTTAGTTTACTGATTTATCCAATAATGGCAGTGAATTGGGGAAAATTTTCATCCTTTAAATTAGCTTTCGGATGGAACTTTACCTCTGGTGCAATTTTTCATGTTTTGTTTCTAATCATTTGCACTGCATATCAGCAATATCAACTAGTTTGTCAGGCTTAGTAGAGGCTTATATTTAACAGAAGCATGAGATGACTTGCCATGTCAAACTTTCTATTATATTAATTGCATAATATTTAATGACTAATTTGGTGTTTTGTGTATTTTAACTGCATGCATTTAATTTTATCAATAGTACAATAAAACAGACAGAATATTGGATGTTATTTTAGATCGTCTTTAATTTATGCTGTAAAAGCTGTAAGTGACTCCACCACCTTTTATTAGTTTGACCTCCTGTTACTTGTCCCCTTTATTTATGTTGTTGTACTTGCAGACTCTGCTTTAAAAGAATTTTAGATTTTAAGCGCATTCTTTAGAAGGCCCTGTAACCTATAAATTCTTGGAATTTTACAGCACAGAGGAGGCAGTTGGCCTTTGTTCCTCTGCTGGTTCACCAAAGGAATAATTTAGTTCCTTTCCCATACTTTTTTTTTAATGTTTTCCAAATGTCTTACAAACTTCCTGCCTCAAATTTTCCTCCACTCCATTAGTGATAAGACCAAGTTCTAACAACCTTTTGCCTTTTGGCTTTTAAGTGATAATCTTGTATTTTCTCATCCTGCTGCAACTCCCTTGAGAATTGAAGATTTGTTTTTTCACTTTTTTTTTAAAATCATGCTCTTACCCAGTCAACATTGTTGCTGTGTTGCATTTTGGAGTCAAGAACTATAACTAATCAGGGCAGCACAGATATCAGGGAAAAATGAACACCAAATCCCAACTCGATAATAGGTGCTCTTCACTGAGCTTCAGGCTCTGACATAAAAGTAGGCCTCTGCAGAAAGGAACAATAATTGGGAGTTTACGTACTGTGAGAACTTACAGTTCTGCATAGGAATAAGCTTAATATTTGTTTTTTTTATTGACTTCAGCGAGTTAACCTAACTGCATTCTGGGTTTATCTAAACTCGGTGGACTGCAAAGTTCAAGAACGTGTCTCACCACGATCTTTTCAAGGACATTTAAGGACGACCGCGCCAACAACACCTGCATTCCTGTGAAAAAATAAAAGTAATTGCAAAGCGGGGATAGAAAGAACAACCAATTGGATAAGTTAAAGGAGAGATTAAATAACATGGGTTTCCTCATGCACGGGAAGGTGAATAATACTGAAACAACAAATAAACCAGTGATGCCTCTGAATGAGGAGGCAAGTTAGTTGCTGTTCAAATTGAAAGAAAGGAAACTTGAAAGGAAACAACTGGAGAACAAAGCAAAACCAGCAGAGAACATGAAATGGGGAAGAAGTCATAATTTGAAATTGTTGAGCTTCTGTACCAAGTCCCATAGGCTGTAAAGTGCCTGTTGCATTGTCATTCATTAGAACACCATTGGGGCATTAATAGAAAGGTCAGAGTAGGAACAAGGTGAGAATTAAAATCACTGACTGGAAGCTTGGGAGCCATATTTGCAGACTTTTAGACAATAAAACTAGGTGAAAGTGCTTTCAATTTTAACTATTCTGATGACATTAAATGTTACATGTTAAGTTTTGTGGAAATCGATGGTGTACAGAGATCTAAGTGTTCTGTGCAGATTCAGCACATAATCAAGAAGGCTTTCTGGCGATGAATTGAACATAAAGGTTAGGATATTGTGCCACAATTATATGGTGAACTGGGGAGACCACCTCTTCAATACTGTGTGCAGTTTTGGTCTCCTCATTACAGAAACATTGTAAATGTATTGAAAAAAGTTAAGAGGAAGTTTATGGATTGGCTGGGTTTTCTCGTTAAGAAATGTTAAACAGATTGGGCTTGTTTCCACTAGAGTTTAAAAGAGTGAGTGGTGACTTGTTTGAAGTATATAAGATTCTGAATGGACTTGACAAGATGGATGTGGAAAAGATGTTTCCTTTTATGGGTGAATCCAAAAAGAGGGTTCATTGTTTAAAATTTGGAGTCACCATTTTAGAAGAGTTGAGGGAAATTCTTTTCTGTCAGAGGGTTGTACAACGTTGGAACTCTGCCTCGGAAAGCGGTAGAGATAGGTTATTGAATTTTTTTGAAGAAAGAGATGAACAGATTCTTGTTAGGCAAAGGAATCAAAGGGTATTGGAGCTGGATAAGAATGGGATCGGAGCACAAACAGATCAGCCATGATTTTATTGAATTGTAAAGCAGGCTCAAGGGACCAAATAGTCTACTTTGTTCCTAATCTGAATGTCATAGCAAACTTGACTGTGCACCTGCTTCAATTATTGGTATTATTGCATTGCAAATAGATGGCCCATAAATTAATGATGCCCTAAACTATATTCTCATCCTTAATAAATATGTTCAAGACAAGTATGTTCTTTAATTTGTGCTTCTCCCATCAAATTACTTCCAATCAAAGTTGTTGCTAAATGTGACTGGATTACTAGAATTCTCAAATCTGTCTCCTGTCTCCTCAAACTCTGTGTGTGGCAAGCAATTGTGTGTATACGCACGATTTTGTGCATGCAATTGCTGGAAAATAGCTATTATGACTTTAGAAACTCAACCTAATCCCTCCCTACTATGTAGAGACAGCTTATATAGACCAGCATCACACGAGCTGTGTTGCTGGCTTGCCTGTTTGGATCGGCTGTACCTTCTGTTTACTGCTTATTCTCCCAAAATACAGTTAACTTCAAGTGAGGTACTCTTAAAAAGATTTTCACTGGCAGGAAGGAGGCAACTTTTATTTTACTTTTCCTATAACTCTTAAAGATCTGTGATAATATTTCTGAATGTAAGAGCTGTTGAAATTAAATTGGTGATAAGTCCATCTGTAAGATTGATGATGAGTCTATCTCTAAGTGGAGTTGAAAAGACTTTCTTTCCCAGTTGAACGTGTTACAAGTTCAGAGATTAGTTTTCAAGCCATTAGTTGTAAGCATATAAGAACAGGAGTGGGCCATTCAGCTCCTCAAACATGTTACCATTCAATGAGATCATGGGTTGATCTGTGACATAACTCCATTTACCTGCCTTGGGCCCATATCAATTAATACCTTTTGCTTAATAAACATTTATCTATCTCTGATTTAAAATTAACAACTGATCCAGCATCCATTCCCATTTGTGGAAGAGAGTTCAAGACACCTACTATTGTTTGTGCATAGAAGGGCTTCCTACTGTCTCTCCTGAATGGCCTGGTCCTAATTCTAGAATCCCAAACCAGTGGAAATAGTTTATCTTTATTTACTCTGTGTGTTTTCCTGTGAATATCTTAAAAACTTTGATCAGATCACCCCTTATTCTTTTCTTTTCTAGAGAAAAGAGGCCAAATTAGTACAAATGCTTCTCAGAATTTAATACCTGAGGTCTCGGTATCATTCTTGTAGACCAAAGTTATACTCTCTCCAAGGCCAATGTATCCTTTCTAAGGAGTGGTGCCCAAATCTGCTGACAGTACTCAAAGTAGAGTCTAACCAGGATTTTTTTATAACTGCAGTGTAACTTCTGGATCCTTGTACAGGTATTTCTCCTATAACGCGATAGTTGTGTCCTTGTGTGACCTCGCACTGCAGAAAATCATGTTATAGGGAAATTGCTATAGAAAATTGCTATACCTGTACATCAGTAAGTTTTTGTTATCCAAACAGCATCCACTATTCATCAAATATAGCCAATTTGCATTAGCAAATCACACATTATAGCAAAAATACCTGTACTCCAGTTCTCTGGGTATAAATGTCAGCATTCCATTAGCTTTCTTGATTGTGGATAGAAATTTGTTTGTATATCTCTTCTTGTTAACATGTTTGAGTATATGAGCAGGGATGTCTTGCTGCAATTATACAGGGCCTGGGTGAGACAACACACCTAGATATTGTGTGCAGTTTTGGTCTCTGGCTAAAGGTGGAGTGCAGTGAAGTTTAACCAGACTGATTCCTGAATTGGTTAAGATTGTGTTTGTTGGAGCTCAGAAGAATGAGGGGAATCTCATAACCCTACAAAATTCTAATGCCACGACAGGGTAGATGCAGGAAGAGTATTCCCAACAACAAGGGAGTCCAGAGCCAGGGGTTACAGTCTAAGGACATGGGGTAAAAGATTTAGGACTGAAATGAGACATTTCTTCACCCAGAGAGGGGTGAGTCTGTAGAATTCGCTACCATAGAAAGCATCCAAAGCCAACACATTGGACCATTTCAAGAAAGAGTTGGAGCTAAAGGGATCAAACAACATGGGGTGGGGGGAAAAAGTGGGAACAGGGTATTGAGTTGTATGATCATAATGAATGGTGGAGCAGGCTCAAAGGGCTGAATAACCTACTCCTGCTTCTATTTGCTATGTTTTTCTCTCCACAGATATTACCAGATCTTCTGAGTTTCTCTAGCACTTTGTTTAGTTTCAGATTTTCAGTATGGGCAGTTCTTCATTTTATTTCTGTAAATCTTCTCTACTTTTGCCCTTTCTGGTGCAAGTGGCATTGACAATAGTATCGTGATCATACACCAGTGGGACCTAACTCGTGTTGCATACGAGATTGTCATTAATTTAACACAGTGGCTTGCAACATTCACAAGTCCCAGACCCCTGCTGAGTGTATCACATTGGTTTAGATCGCAAATTTTACAGGAAGTTTTAGAGCAAAATTACAGAAAATCTGTGGCCAACTGCGAGTGTAATGGACAGTTGGTGCTACCAGTTTGTTTCATTATGTCTCAGAGTTTGGAGATGTATTTAACTAGCACTGCGGTTTTAGTTGAATGCAGCCTAATTGCAATGCTGGGTCCACATTTGGCATTAGAACAGAGACAGGTGAGACTTGCAGTAACCATGTCAGATATTAACATCCAGTTGGCACTCCAAATGCATAAGAACGAGAAGCATATCTGTTTAATCTAACATGATGCTGTTGAAATAATAAGTGTCTCTGGAGCACATTCTTTGTTAGTGCAGCCAAACCAGGGCTGCACCAAGTTGGTGGGGTGTGCGGGGGTGGGTGGGGGTGTTAGTGGAGTGCACAGGGAGGTTGGTTAGGGCTCCAAGTGAGGTTGCGAGCTGAAATTTTGGAATCCTAAGCTTTCCAGCATGGGGTATGCCTCTTCCCTTTCTTCTCCTTCTTCTCCTTCTCCTCCTCCCACAAAACCTCAATGAGTCACACCAGTTTTTAAACCTTGAAAAGGGGTCACAATGGGAAAAGATTTGAGAAGCACCGACCTACATTATTTTATAAGAGGTTAAGCTGAAAGCAACGTCCAAAGGAGCAGCAGTCAGCCATTTACTCCATCAAGTGTGTTCTGCTTCCAGTTAGCATAGTCTTGTTGATCTGACCTAACTCCATCTATCTAACTTTACCTAGATCCTTTAATATCTTTTGGATACCTTGTTGTGTGGGATAAAGCATTTCGAGCTTTGAAGAGAGACTAGTTAAGCTTAGGCTGTTTTCTTTGGAGCACGGAAGGTTGAGGTACATGAGGTGGAGGGGCATGGACAGGGTGAATAGAACGCAGTTGAATGGTAACGAAAATAATTTTAAAGGCCCTCTTGTAGCACAGTTGTAATGTTCCTACCCCTGGACCGGGAGCCTTGGGTTCAAGGCCCAGTTGCTCCAGAGGTGTGTAATAACATGTCTGACTGGTTTTATTAGAAAAAAAATATTAATTTTTAAAAACTTAAAATAATTTTAAATTTGGAAGGAAGAAGGTTTTGAGGAATCTATTTTTTTTTCCCAGAAGTTGGTGGGTTTCTGGAATGCACTGCCTGAGAGGGTAGTTGAGGCAGGAAACCTCACGACCTTTAAAAGTACTTGGATGAGCACTTGAACTGCCATAACATTCAAGGCTATGGTCCACGTGCAGGAAAGTGGGACTAAGGTAGATGGTGTATTTTGGGTAGTACAGACTTGATGGCCCAAAGGCCCTCTTCTGTACTGTATGATTTTTATAGGAAAAGCCTATCAATATCAAGACTAAAATGATCAACCGAGCTATTTGGGGAAGAGAGTCATAGACTTCACCCTGGAAAACCTGGGGTTAATTTTTAGGCTCATTCCAACTTTTGTTTCCCCAATCAACAGAAACCTTCTGGTGAGTCAACATAAATAGTTAGTTATTTTAGTTATTTGTGCAGCATCCTCATTGTCTTTTTGAGCATTGCTAATCATGGCTTACGCTACAACATCATTGTAGTGCAAGATGGGGAGCCAGGGCTGCAGATTTGCCTCAACCAGTAAGAGAATTGAAGTGTTTACTCAAAACAGGATGCTGATACAAAAAGTCTAAGAGAAAATGAGTCTAATTATTGGAGCAGAAAAGTCTATTTTTCAGTGTTAATGAGAATGCAAATGGCAGATCCTGCAGCCTCTGGGTTATGAGTACAATACGCTCGCACTACAGGACTCTGCTACAATTTACAAGCCATTATCCAGTTGACTTCAAACAATGCACAGATGCTGCTGAGATTCAAATGCAGGATCTGCTGAGACAGAATCTTTAACTAACAAAGCCAAATGTTAATGGTATTTGAGAGGGTGATAATGCCCAAAGCCCCCACAGTGCAAGACCTCAGCATGTTGTTTTCAATCACTCTATCTGGACATGTTATACACACCTTCCTTTTTTCAGGTGTGATTTGAATGTAGACCTTCTGGCTGAGAAGGTAGGGACACTACCGCTACACCATAAGAGCCCGGGTTCTCCAGTTGCTGTGGTGGCTTCTGAAGACTGACTGCCAAACCCCTAGTTCAAGATAGGAGGGTGGAAGAACACAGCAAGCCAGGCAGCATCTGGAGGAAAGGAGAAGTCTATGTTTTCAGTATTGCCCTTCGTCAGGACTGGATGTGGGGGTGGGGGTGTGCTGCAGATAAAGAGGGGGGGTGCAGCGGAATGGTGGTGATAGGTGGACACTGGTAGTAGGTATGACCTGGTTGGTCGATGGGAGGGATGAATCTGGTTGGTAGCTGGAAGGGAGGGTCAGAAGATGGAATGAAAGGGAGGAAGTTGGGCTAGAGAGGGAGCCGGGGATGTCTGGGAAGGTTGTTTGAAATTAGAACTAAATGTTGTGTCCTCCAGGCTGCAGGGTGACCAGGTGGAAAATAAGGTCTTGTTCTTCAAATTTGCTTTGAGTCACTGCGACACTGGAGGAGGCCAAAGACGAACATCTTGGAGGGAGAGTTGAAATGGGCGGTGACTGGGAGGTTCGGTTGGCAGTTAAGGACCAGGTGGAGATGCTTGGCGAAAAAGTCACCTAGACTACGTTTGGCCTTACCGATGTAGGGAAGACCACATCGGGAGCACCGAATGCAATAGACTAGGTGGGAGGAGATGCAGGTGAAACTCTGTCTCACCTGGAAGGACTGTTTAGGGCCCTGAATGCAGGTGAGGGAGGTGGTGTGTGTGCAGGTGTTTCATCTTTTACAGTTACAAGGGAAGGCACAGATTGGAGTGGTTAGTAGGGAGTGAGGTGTGAACTAAGGAGTGGCGAAGGGAATGGTCCTTGCAGAAGCTAGAGAGGGGTGGGTGGTGGAAGATATTCTGGGTGGTAGAGTCCAACTGGAGTTGGTTGAAATGTTTGAGGATGATGCATCGGATGCGGGTCTGGTGCGGTGGGAAGTGAGGATAAGGGGAACCCTATCTTTATTATGTTTTGCGGGGTGGTGCAGGGTGGTTAAGAGCTGTGAATGGAGGGGAATGGAAGAGACGCGGTGGAAGGCTGTCTGGATGACCGAGGAGGGAAAAGAGCGTTGTTTAAAAAGGCGGACATCCAGGATGCTTGGGAGTGGAACATCTCCTCGTCAGAGCAGATGTGGCGAAGATAGAGGAATTGGGAAACTGGAAAGGAGTTTTTGCAGGATACACTCCCCCTCCAACATGTCCATCGTCAGCCTCCTCCATTGTCGCATGACTCAGAATGCAAATTTGAAGAACAACACCTTATCTTCCACCTTGGGCACCCTACAGCCCGGAGGACTTAACATTGAGTTCTCGTATTTGAAATAACCTTCCCACCTATCCCCAGCTCCCTTTCTAGCCCCACCTCCTCCCTTCTATTCCACCTTCTGACCCTCCCTTCCAGCCACCAGCCGGATTCATCCCTCCCATCGACCTACCAGTGTCCGCTCGTTGCCAGTATTCCACTATGCCCCTCCCTTTATCTGCAGCTCCCCCTAACCCCACATCCAGCCCTGAAGAAGGGTAATACTTGAGCTGTTGACCTCTCCTTTCCTCCCAGATGCTGCCTGGCTTACTGTGTTCTTCCAGCCTCCTGTTTATCTACCTTGGATCCAGCATCTGCAGTTTTCTTTGTCTCTAATGTAGTTCAAGATTCTGAGTTATTTGCTGCATAACATAACCATTGGTCTACTAATACCTAGTGTCTACATAGGGATTAAACCCATGCTGTTGGCATTATTGTGCATTACTCTTTAACCATCTAGCTAACTAAGCTATCCAGCTCTCCATATCCTCTATAAGTTCCCCTTTCCACTTTGTGACTTCTACACAATCCACTAAGGTTGGGTTTTTATATTTTCTTCATAAAAGGGGAAAAATCTTTTGTGACCAATTCCTTTCCCATACACGATGCTCATACTTTACTGAAGTGCTACCCACAATTTGTTCTTCTCTAAAACTCAATGGAAAAAATATTTTACTGTTAGCAGTAAATCATTACTTTGAAGCTTGTAGCAAAAGGTCAAAGAAGAACGAGAGGAGTCACTGAAGAATTGGCAATTAATTAAGACGAGCTGACAGTTCAAAAAACTTCCCCTTTAATTTGGTTAGCCAGAGCTCACAAATAATTTACTACTGAGGTGACATGTAGACTGTTGACATGTTTCTGATCTCTCAATGCTTCAAAAGACATCCTACCTGTGTTTTAAATGGTGCATCTTCAGATTAAAAGGTAATGGGAAGCATTTTTTCTTTGAGGACTGTTTCCGACTTAATATAAAGATTTGATCTACCACCAACATAATTGGAACTGTGGGCTGTGAGATGCCAAACAGAGTGATACATTAAGTTTCCCTGAGACGGCTTCCATCCAGTTAAAAAGCATGGAACGAGATAATACAGGACCAAAAGTAAGTGCACGAGTCCTCTTTCGTTGTCTTTTGGGTTACAGGCTAACCCAACAGACTTTTAAATCCCTTTTAATAAAATTACATTGTGGACAGATCCTCTGAACTAGGCAACACTAACTTAATCTATATTATTTTCAGAATTCTGCTGACACCCATTTGCATTAGATTATTGGGGTGTGTTGATGTCCTGAGTAACGGATTAGAATAAGGCTAAATTGTTGCCAATTGGGATAATTGAGCTGACTTGGAGGAAACTGGAAAAATATTGAACACCTGGCTATAGTCTTGCTGCGGTCTGATGCTGATGCAAATAAAAAAAAACTTTGTGCCCTTGTCTTTTTATCTGGAAGCGTCACTGTCTCAAGTTCATTTTGTGTTTGCTCCAAAGGCAAGCAGACCAGCTGTTTCCATCCATATTATAATGAATGATGTTATGGTGGTGCATGAAAGTGTTTTATAAATACTGTGCAGAACAATGTTTACCCTTTATTTTCTTCAAAGGAAAGTTTTGTTTTTTTTTTTCGCATTTGTTTTTTCGTACTAGTTGCCTGGCTGAAAAGGTAGGTTGTCAGTTTGAGCTTTTGTATTTCTACTGTCGATCCTAAAGGTGAACAAAATCCACCAAGGCAGTTGACTTTGGCTTCAGCTTCCTCACTAGCTTTGTGTGTTACTTTTAGTTTAAACTGTCCACAGCCTGTAATCCCACCAGCATTATTGCTGCCAACTATACAATTCTGCAGGCTACGATGGACTTCCTTCACACCATAGTGCCCTCTCTTCCTTAATAGGAGAACTTTGCAGTTATTCATGCATACAGGGCTGGGACATTTTGACAGTGTACAGAAACAATTTGGGACTTATCCTGATGCAGGTACACATCATTCCTTCTTACCTTACTGACACTGCAGTTCACCTTCATGCCATCTTTTATTGTGTTGAACCCGATCCATCGGAGTGTTGGTAACTCCTGTTCAACAGTTGGTGTCCTGCAGAAAGGTCAAATCCGAATTGACGGCTCACGGCAACAAGGGGCATGTTCAAGTCCTACCTGCCTTGGGCCAGTGTCATTAACTTCTGAGCAGGTTGATTTCAAAAGTAATTACAAATGTATGCTGTCGTAAATAGGAGGACACCGGTTTCATGTATTTGATTTTCAAGTTTTGTCGTAGCATTGGGTAATTAGCAACAGCATTTGTTGGGGAAAGGGAAGGAAAAATTGAAGTGAGCAAATGCAAGGATGCTCTGTACAATGATGAAAATATCAGATCCTAACCAAGTGCTTCCTTGAGTGACAGATTTAACAGTGGTCTGAGGTCATGATACTACTTCATACAAATGTCAGGGATATCACAAAGCAGGTGAAGAAAACCGGAAAGGGTGTGGAGATGAATGGAAAGGTTGCATGCTCGGAACTAAAACATCTGAAGTCAGTTTGGATATTGTGCCATTCAAATACACGTGAAAATAAGACCATAAGATATAGGAGTAGAGTTAGGCCATTCAGCCCATCAAGTCTGTTCTACCATTTGGTCAGGACTGATCTGTTTCTCAACCCCATTCTTCTGCCTTCTCCCCATAACCTTTGATCCTCTTACTAATCGTGAACCTGTCTATCTCTGAATTGAATACACTAAATGACTTGGCCCCCATATTCTCCTGCAGCTATGAGTTACACCGATCCACCACCACCTGGCTGGAGAAATTCCTCCTCATCTCAGTTCTAAAGGACCATCCTCTCACTGTGAGGCTGTGCTCTCTGGTCCTAGTCTCTCCTACTCATGGAAACATCTTCTCCATGTCCACTCTATCTAGACCTCCCAGCATTCTGTAAGTTTCAATGAGAGTCACCCCCTAATCCTTCTAAACTCCATCAAGTACAGGACCATTTCCCACAATCGCTCTTCATATGACAAGCCCTTCATCTCCAGGATCATTCTTATAAACTACCTCGACCTCTTCCAAGGCAAGCACATGCTCCTTTAGATACCACACCCAAACCTGCTCTCAATATTCCAAAAGCAGTCTGACCAGACACTTTATACAGCCTCAGCAGTACGTCCCTGCTCTTGTATTCTAGCCTTCTTGAAATGAATACTAACATTGCATTTGCCTTCCTAACTGCCAGCTGATCTTGCACGTTAACTTTGAGCAAATCCTGAATTAGGAGTCCTATGTCACTTTGTGCTTCAGATTTCCAAAGCCATTCTCCATTCAGTGAATAGTCTATGCCTTTTTTTCTACCAAAGCGCATAACCTCATACATTCCCAAATTGCATTCCATCTGCCAGTTTGCCCACTCTCCCAGCCTGTCCAAGTCTTTCTGCAGCCTCCCCGCTTCCTCAACATTACCTGTCTCTCCACCTATCTTTGTATCATCTGCAAACTTAACAGCAATGCTCTCAGTTCATTCGTTCAGATTATAAATATATAACTTGAATTGTTGTGGTCCCAAGATTTCTGCAGGAATCAAAGTCACTGGCTGCTACTCTTTTTCACAGCTACTCTCTGTCCTTGCCAGTACCTTGCCCCTAACACAATGGGCTATTATCTTATTTAACAGCTTCCTGTGCTGCACATTGTCAAAGTCCTTCTGGAAATTCATATAGATCGTGTCCTTTAACTCTCCTTTTTCTAACTTGGTCATTACCTCCTCAAAGATTTCTAACAGATTTGTCATGCATGACCTCCCCTTTATGAAGTCATGCTGAATTCAGCCCTATTTTACTAAACACTTCCATTTACTCTCCAATTTCATCTTTAATAGTGGACTCTTAAACCTTACCAATGACTGAGGTCAGGTTAATTGGTCTATAATTTCCCGTATTCTATCTCCCTCCTATCATAAACAGGGGTGTTACATTATGCATTTTCCAGTCCTCGGGGACCCTCCCTGATTCCAGTCATTCCTGAAAGATCACCTCCAATGCCTCCATAATTTCCTCAGCTATTGCCTTCAGAACTCTGGGCCATAGTCCATCTAGTCCAGGTTATCCATCTACCTTCAGACTTTCAGCTTCCCCAGCAACAACTACTTATTGATGGACACTACTGTCATCTGTCTGTTGACCTTCTTGAAGTTCTGGTATGCTTCTGAAGTTTTTCACCATGAAGACTGATGCAAAGTACCCATTCAGTTCCTTCGCCATTTCTTTGTTCCCCATTACTGTTTCTCCAGCTTCATTTTCAAACAGTTCAATGTCTACTTCTGCCTCTCTCTCACCTCTCTTACCATTTACATATCTGAAAAGAAAAATCTTGCAATCTTTTACCAGCTAGCTTACTCTCCTATTTCATCTTCTTCCTCCCCATGCTTTTTTTTAAGCTATCCTGTGCTGGTGTTTTGAATATTTCCCAATCCTCCAGCTTCCCACTAATCTTCACCATGTATTTGCTTTTCCTTTTGCTTTTATGCTGTCTCTGACTTCTCTTGTCAGCTGTGGTAGCCTTGACCTCTCCTTGGTATGGTTGTTCTTCCTTCAGATGAATTTCTGCTGTGCCTCCCAAATTACCTTCAAAAACTCCTGCCATTGCTGTTCCACTGCCTTCCCTGCTCGGCTCCCTGTCCAATCAACTTTGGCCAGCTCCTCCCTTGCGTCTTTGTAGTTACCCTCACTCAATTAATACCATTACATCTGTTTCTAGCTTCTCCCTCTCAAACAGCAGGTTGACAGCTATCACATTAAGGTCACTGCCCCCCCTAGGGATCCCTTCAACATTTAAGCTCCTTAATCAAGATTGCCTCATTTCACATCACCAAATTCAGAATGACCTGTTTCCTAATGGGATCTATCAGAATCTGCTTCAAAAAAAAATCATCTCCAAGACATTCCATAAATCCCTTTTCTTGGGATTCACTATCAAACCGATTTTCCCAGTCCACCTGCATATTGAAGACTCACATGATTATTGTAATAGTGCCTTTCTTACATACCTTTTCTATCTCCTGACATTTTCTGTGTCACGTCCTGACTACTGCTAGGAGGCCAAAACACATCTCCAATCAAGGTCGTCTTTTCCCTTTGCAGTTCCTCAACTCTACCATCATCAATTCTATGCCTTCTACCCCTGTATGGCTGGGTAATCACTGAAAGGCAGGGTAATTTTGCATTGAGTTTTTTTGCATTTCAATTTGTTTATGTTTTGGTAAACTAATCATAATTAGCATCACAGTAGTCTGATCCAGTTACAATGTTCAAATGTGGATGGGTTTGTAATTCTCAGACAGACAAACAGACAGGCCGCATAGCATTTTAAAATGAAAACAGTCCTTCTTTGAAAACTCGAACATATTATTGTCAGCACACAGTTCCTCGGATGTTGTGGTTAGCAGTTATTGCTTTTGTGCAAAGCAGTCTTTCCTTGGGGTTAAAGCAAATTGAACAAGACTAGTTTGAAGTCAAAATAAAAATTGACTTTTTGGTTTATAGCTTCAAGTGTAGTATGAACAGATGACTGTTATCAGTTTAAACATTTTTTGGTTTTATCCAGGAAGAATTCTGTCAAAAATATATTCCACAATGATCTTAACGTGGTCTCAAGGATTAATAACTGACACAATACTTAATTTGCAGTTGAACTACACAAGGTTTCCCCTTTAGTAATACTAAAATTGCAAACTCCATAAATCATTAAACTAGAAGTAAGTTAAGATCTTTTAACGTAAGAGGCCACATATGACAGTTGGTTTGTGCTTGCTCTGCTGAAGAGTTTATAAAAAGGAGCTTCCTGTTAGTGTGGGCGTGCAGAACAGCAATTATAAGCTGGTGTCAGAATGACTTCAGCATTCTGTTAAGTTGGTCACAGTCCTTTTGACCAGAAGCAGTTACCAAATGTGCTAACCTTGGCTGCATGCAGCAATATTGATTTCTGAATATCTGACATTTTTGTGGATCTCTCTCTCTCTTCTGTGTTTGTACATTTCCAATTTTCAGTATTTTGTTGCAAGGTTAAACTGGTACACTTTATCTTTGAGATTCTTGGGAAGGTGGTAGCACAATGGTAATGGTGACCAGTAATCCAGAAACCCAGGGTAATGTTCTACAAACAGGAGTTCAAATCTCACCATACCAGCTGGTGAAATTTGAATTCAGTTTTAAAAATCTGGTTCACTGATGTCCTTTTTAATAAGGGAAATCCACTGTCCTTTCTTGGGCTGGCTGATACATGACTCCAGACCCACAGTTTTGTGAGTGACTCTTAACTGGCCTCTGAAATGATCTGGCAAGTCATTCATACTGTTATAAAGTCTTAACGAAGCTCAGAAGTTGAGCGGACTACACAGCATTGATCAAGGCACCAGAAACAAAAATAGTAAACTCAGCTTTGCCAATCTTGCAGAGTCCTCCTTACCACTATCTGGGGGTTATTGCTAACGTTGAGAGAGCTGCCTCACAGACTAATCAAACAACAATCTGGCAGAGAGTCATACCAATAGAATCATGTCTTACAATGTCTCAAACATGCCATCACCATCCTGGGTATGTCCTGCCCTACTGGCAGGAAAGACCCAACAGAGTTGGCAATACAGTGGTATTCAGCCAAGAAGAGGTTTCCATGAGAATCCTCAGCATTAACTCTGCATCTATGAAGTCTTGTGGCATCACGACAGGCGTGCATAAAGAAGCCTCCCAACTACCAGACACAACACCCCTCAGCTGATGAATTACAGCTCCTCAATGTTGAACACCTGAAAGAAGTGCTGAGTGTGGCAAGGGCATAGAAAGTATTCTGGGTTGATGGACTTCAAAGTCCATCAGCCAAGAGTAGCTCACCAGCACTACTACTGACTGAGTTGACCACTTGCTAAAAGAAGCAGTCTGTTGCTCTGCCATGACCACTTGTCCCCTGAACTCATTACAGCCTTGGCCAAACATGGACAAAACAGCTAAACTCCAGCAGTGAGAGCGACTGCACTTAACGTCAAAGCACAATTTGATTGAAAGTGGCACTGAGGTTCTACAGCAAAATTGGAGTCGATGGGATGGAGTTGTGGAGGGAGCTGAAATCTTTCTCCACTGATTGGTATCATTACATTTCACAAAGGAAGATGGTTGTGATTGGTGGAAGTCTATTATTTTGGCTCCAGGACATTTCTGCAGGAGTTCCTCGGGGTCCAAGGCCCAACCATCTACAACTTTCTCATCAATAGCCTTCTGTCATACAAGTTCAGAAGTAGAGGTGCTCCTAATGACTGCACAATATTCAGCTCAATTCAGGACTCCTCTGAAGCAACTCATATCCAATTGCAGCAAGACCTGGACAGTATCCAGGTTTGGGCCGACAAGTGGCAAGAATCATTTGATCTACCCACGTGCCAAACAATGACCATCTCCAACAAGAAAAGGCCTAACCATCATTCCTTGATGTTGACTGGTATTACCATCACTGAATCCTCTGCTATCAACATTCCTGAAGGTTAATATAGACCAGAAGCTGAAGTAGACAAGCTATAAAAATACAGTGGCTACAAGAGCATGTCCTCTGGCAGGTAAATCTTTCCCCCTTGTTTCCCAATGCCTATTAACTGTCTACAAAGCACAAGTCAGACATGAGGTGGGATAGTCTCTAATTGTGTGTAAGAATGCTGCTCTGCAATACTTAAGAAGCTTGACACCGTTGTTTTGTATCTTACATTCAATATGTCAATATACCTTTTGAGACATGTAACCTGAGGATATTATGAACATGCAATGATGTAAAAGAGAGACTTTAGTTGAATGTAGCTCACTGTGAGCATTAAATGCTGTTAAAAGTATGCTGTTCTTTGTAAATTAATAGTTTGTAAGCCCAGGCAATGATGTGCCTGTGAATATAGTATTTGGATGTATTGGAGATCAGGAGTAAATGCCTGATTTGTTCCTACCACATTTATAATACATTGTTTCTTATGCCTTGAATGATAACGTTAGTATTGTCACATCCAGTAAGTATATTACCTACTGGAGGCAAAATATGGAATATAGAATCTATAGATGTAGATATAGAATCATAGAATCCCTACAGTGTGGAAGCGGGCTGTTCAGCCCATTGGGTCCACGCAGACCTTCTGAAAAGCATCCCTCCCAGACCCATTCCTATACCGTATTCCATCCCCATGGCCTAACCTATACATCCCTGGACACAGCAGTTTTGGCATGGCCAATCCACCTAACCTAAACATCTTTGGACTACGGGAGGAAACCAGGGCATCCAGAGGGGACTCATGCAGACATGGGGAGAACGTGCAAACTCCAGACAGACAGACAGACAGTCAGCCAAGGCTGGAATCAAACCCGGGTTCCTGGTGCTTATCAACCACTACATCAATCACTTTCCAGGCTTGGACATTACATCCACCACCTTCAATATTCACTCCCTTCACTACGCTGAACAGTAGATGCAGTTTTTACTGTCTACAAAATGCACTGCAGTAATTCATGGCTCCTTTGACAGCACCTTGCAAATCTGCAACCTCTACCATCTGAAAGGTCAAGATTAACAGATGCATGGGAACTCCACAACCTCCAAGTCTCACATATTGGCTTGGAACTATATTGCTATTTCATCATTGCTGGATAAACATGCAGGAACTCCTTTCTCATAGGACTGTGTGTACACGTACCCCCAAGGACTGCGGCAATTTGAAAAGGTAGCTTCCCACCACCTTATCCAGGGAAATTAGGGATGGGCAAAAATACTGGCCAAACCAATAACACCCAAGTTCCAGGAATGAATTTGAATTAAAAAAAATATAAATTGGGTTGTTTAAAAATCAGGCTGACAATAATTGTGTATGATTTGATATACTTTGAAATTCAGTTTGCAAAGATTACATATGATCATTAGTTATGCAACAATTATTCTGTCTTTATAATAAGTCTGTCAATCTAAAATTGTGATCAACTTTTTGTACAATGCATGAACAAAGTTACTTAGAGGTTTATTTAAGATTTTTTTCTCCTTCCTCATTTCATAATTCCAAAACACATCCAGTTGGATATCTGCAGTTGATTAGTAATAGCTGATTCGACAAAGCTCCGTTAAGAGGCCAATAACCAATGGGCTTTGACTTAAAGTAATTAGCAAAATTACTCAATTGCTCGAGTCTTCTGAACTCTAAACAATGGTGAGCTGCGAAAGGAAATGCATCACCACAGCAAAGCATATTTTAGGTAGAATTGTAACTTCATGGTCATCAGGCTGTCTTGGTGTGTGATTAATGATCTCCCTGTTTCTTGACCGTTAATTTGCAAAATTTGGCTAATTCTGCAAAATATTTAGAGATCCAGCAGCCCTCTCTTGTTTATAGATTCAGAAGATTCAATCATTTGGATTTGTGGTCTTAGAAATTTGTTTGAAGTGTTTAAACTTGCCTCATAGAAAAATTGCAGTATAAGGCCAATTGGCTCATGGTGTCTGTGATTCCCCTAAAGAGCTGTCCAGCCAGCCTAATGTCACTTTCCAACATCACATCCACAGCCCCGTAGAGTACAGCATTTCAAATGCATAGTCATGTTTTTTTTTTCAAATTGACTGTTTCTTCCATACTTATCAGGCAGTAACCTCCAACTTCCAAATATCCGCTTTGTAAAAATATTCTCAACTTCCCTTTAATCATTCTTCAATTGCAACAGTTTCCCTCCATTAGAGTTGTGATCTATTTACTACGATTAGCTGAACAGAGTTGTTGTTTTCCTGGGTTCGATAGTACCAGGCAATGTGATAGAAGCTTTTGTAATGTTTTAGCTGCAATATTGAAGTAACCATTGTTTAGACTGCACACGAGACTGTGTTACAATAATTATCCCCATGCCTGGGGCAACAATATTCAATTTTGAAGGCTGATGACACCTACCCAATTGGGAAGATATTCAGTGTTTCCTTTGTGTACTTAATCTCCAAGGGCCTGTTGTGGTTTTGTGAACACAGGATGTTGGGTCTTCTGACAATCCCGTGTTGATCAAATTTAGAGCGTATTTTCAATCTATCAATTCCCCATTTAGATTTCTCTAACCAGTTCTCTCTCTCGCTGCCTCTTCCCCACCCCACCAATGTCTCTGTTTCCCGTCCTCGTGCCTATCCCCATTCACTCGTTTCTCTCTGTCTGTCTCTCTGTCTGTCTCTCTGTCTGTCTCTCTGTCGGTGTCTGTCTCTCCCCACCCTGGTCAACTGGGACTATGGAGACTTTCCGTTTGTTTTTTACTTGTGGAATCCTGGTCTCTTTCATGCTTCTACCTGCCCATGTTCTTCACTCACTATTCCATATCTTCTCCACATACAGCACAAATCAATTTCACTTTGTCAGTCTTGGACACACAAACACCATTATAGCCTTACATGTTGAGAGACGGCCTGTTTGAAGACATTAAAGATAAATGAGCCAATTGTTAGCAGGAAAAGCATGGTTTGTAATTTTAGGTAAAACCCGTTTAAGCTGGAGACTGTATTGCTATTATAAGCATTCTCACTATTAATTCCTGTAAGATGACCGCTAACTCCTTGCAATTTAGTGTGTGTCTTTACGTGACGCAACATCTGAGTAAATATAATGAGACCCAGAGGCACTAATATTAACTCTATTCAATGTTCATGTGCTACCATATAATCTCATTTTGGGTAGGTTGAAAAATATATACTGCATTAGATTGAGGGTCATACCATAAACTAAAAAAACATTATATATGAAGTCCATTCACAATTATAAGTATATTTATAATTGTGTTATGTTGTGTTAAAATAATAAAGGCTCTACTATTCTAATTAAACCCTAAAGTTGATGACATGAGGACTCAGTGGTTTGTGTTTCAGGTATGGAATACAACTTCTGCAAAGCCCATTAGTTATGACATTGACCTGAATTAGTTGGCTTCCTGACATGGTTCCCATAAACCCACAATTAGCAGACTCTCAGCCATAAAGCTTTTCTTCATCAAAGGGACCAGAAAAATAATCATAAGAACCCTATACTCTAGACCTAACCATACTGTCACTGTGGATAGAGCTGTTAATCAAATCCAAATGGAGTTCAGGTTAGTTCTCGTAGCAGGTTTGTGCAGTTACAAGCTGTCATTGCCCTAGCTGCTATCAAGAATCCTTGATATCTATGCTTTTGAATTTTATATATTGTTAACATTATGAGCCCATTTGACAGGAGCACCTCACAGAAGTGTATTAATGTGTTGTTTGAAACCTACATCATATATTCTAATACCATTGAAAAGGAAAGTACCAGCACTAACTAATGTTGATCCCTGGTGTGTTCTACAACTCCTATGCATTTTACGTAGATTAGTTAAATGCATGCTACCCTTGGATGTTCACAACTGAGACTAATACTTCTCCAGAGATGTTATCAATTCTCTAACTCTAATGATTCTTTTTAAATAATTAAAAACCTGTCACTGGCCTGTTTTCAGCATTCACTGGTGCACTAATCTATTGTACTAAGGCCTGCTCTGTTACACTTGCACTGTAACTGATAGTAAGATATCAATATTTTACTGGATTAATACTATGATTTTGTAAGGGATGTGCTGGATTCTGGTAATTGGTTTTGTTTATCTATCGAAGATAATGAACAACGAAAAATAAAGCAAATGGTGAGACTCCGTGATGCTTTAATTAAAGGGAGTTAATGGCTAAAAGATTGTATGTTAAGGTACATCATTTAAAACTCACTGGTTATGCATCAAAATTTTTATTAAATCGGTGATGTTTGGATTTTAAATCACCCTTCATTTAAATGGCATAAAAGTAAATATAAATGAGAAATTTATATGCAGAGATTTAGTAGAATAAGTTTTTGGTTTCTGTTGCTACTATTCTTCATAATATTAAAAAGCCTTATCATTACTTTTTTTACATTCTACAAGTGATGAGTCTACAATAATTTAGAGGTTAATATGATGATCTGTTACCCTTGTGTTCAATTATTCATAACCTGTATCTCTCATCGCACCTGTATAGCCATTTTCTCACTCAATCCCTCACTTTGATGAACAATTAATTTTTCTGTGAAATTTACATGAATCTTGGAATGAGAAAATGTCCATCTTAGTCTTAATGTTGGGCACTGATTAACATTAGTGGAGCTGCCTGATTAAATAAGCCATGCGCTTATGCTGTACCGATAATTATCGAAATGCACTCCAGAATGTGCTAAGAAATTAATTTGCAAATTAATACTGAAATGAACAAAACTTTATCTCATTTGGGAGATGCCTTTAAGGTGGCAATCCCAAATTGTAGAGTCCTTTAGTAATTTCAATGGTAGAGAGGGGTTGGAGGAAAAACAAAAGTGACAAGTGGGTTTCTTCCTATAGCAAAAAGAAGTGTGAAACTGGGAAACTTTTGTCTACGTACGGCTGTAAAGTATCAATGATGGGAGCAAAGCAAACGTTTCCCTGTCTTGCCTGCCAGACAGCAACTTTGTAAATAACTTAATCTGTCCCACAACTGGAACATTTCTCATTTTTTAGCCCGGAGGACACCTGTTCAGTTGCGGTCATAACTAAAATTTATCCCAGCCTTTCTCAGTTGCAATGTTGCTATTTCTTGCCAGTTAGGTGCAATGCACAATGAGCTGGAAAGAAGTAGTATGAAGTAAAATGACATAACTGAGGGTTTGGATAGTCCCCCTCACAAGGGAACTTCATGTGTATAAATGACAGTATCCACTGTTTCCTACTAACCTATGCTTAGTAGGTTACTGAAGGTGGCCTGCTGGATGGGTGCATGGTATGTTTTGGTCAATTTGTCTAGCATGTACGCATACTACTATCTAAAAGATGCTTGCTGCATTTCTATAACACTTACCATGTTTATTCCTTCACAACCAGGCTGCGGAGAAACGTAATCTAAGCCTCAGCGGTCATGTGGGTTTTGACAGTCTCCCCGATCAATTGGTCGGCAAATCTGTATCACAAGGCTTCTGTTTCAACATTCTTTGTGTAGGTGAGTATTGCCATTGCCATCATTCCAGCATGGACTGTCATCTATATAGTAATTGGATGCAAGCCTGTTAGTTTAAATGATTCAAATATTCTGATCTTTTAAAATTTGTGATACTCAGATCACTCCATGGGTCATTGCACCTCGGGAGTTTGTTCCGGTTAGGACTGAGTTAACTAATGTCAGTTAGCTAGCTGTGGCTATTATTACAGTTAAATTAAGGACACTAGTCAAAGAGAGGAAAAGTCCTTTTGGTTTCCTGCTTATCATTCGTTAATGACCCAAAATGAACATGCCAACGTCAAATCACTCATCAAGGACCTTTATGGTGCAGCAGTAGTTTCCTTACCAGAAGGTACATTTTCAAGTCGTACTCCCCTTGGAGGTGTGCCATAACATTCCCAAAGAGGTTGATTTTTTTTTATTAAAATGCATTTTTTTTTCAAAAGGCATTCACTTGAATGCTGTAGTCTGCTGTGAAATCTTCCCCCTCTCTCTCTTTTTAAGTAATTGGGCTGAAGTACTAGGTGCTTGCTGGGCCTATGCATGAAATTGTAGACCAGCCTCAGTGGATGTTATTGAAAACAGAATAAAATGCTGGCAAAGATGCAACTTATTTTGACGTATTATCCTCCAGTTTGCCTCTATTTTTTTGAATCAGCATGTGGCCTGATTTTTTATGTTCTAAATCATAACTGCCAGCTCTTTTATTTAATTCATAAAGGTTTAAATCGCAGAGAGTGTCATTAATTTTAATTAGTCTTGAGTATTTAACTTACTGTTCTAGTTTTGACCAATGTAATTAAATCTGGTCCAAGGGGACTGTGAAATGCCTGTTGAGATTTTAAAAAATTATGAAGTTTTAAATTGAAGCTGTACCTTTTTTAAGGTTGTCTGTTGCTCCATCTCTGTTTCCTGCCTTCCAAAAATAGTTAATTCATGGATGTCTTGGTAATTAATTTCACACATTCTAAAATTCTAGCTAATGCCTTCCACAGTTTATTAGGCAGTATCAAGCAACCTAATTTTATGTCCTTCTGTGCTTTGTCAAACAACAACTGCGAGGCAATGATTGTAGGGACCCAAAGCTCATCTTCCTTCCCTCACCCTGAGAAACTCTGATGTTGAATGTAGAACATCGAACAGTACAGGCCCTTCAGCCCACGATGTTGTGCCAACCTCTTATCCTACTAAGATCAATCTACCCTGCATACCCTACATTTTACTATCCTCCATGTGCCTATCCAAGAGTCGCTTAAAAGTCTCTAAAGTATCTGACTCCACTGCCACTGCCGGCAGCGCATTCCAAACGGTCAACACTCGGTGTGAAAAACCAACCTCTGACATTTCCCCTATACCTCCCTCCAATCACCTTAAAATTATGGCCCCTCGTAATAGTCATTTCTGCCCTGGGAAAAAGTCTCCTGACTATCCACTCTACCTATGCCTGTCATCATCTTGTATACCTCTATTAAGTCACCTCTCATCCTTCTTCGGTCCAATGAAAAAAGCCCTAGCTTCCTCAACTTTTCCTCATAAGACCTGCCCTCCAGTCCAGGCAGCATCCTGGTAAATCTCCTCGGCACCCTCTCGAAAGCTTCCACATCTTTCCTATAATGAGGTGACCAGAACTGAACACAAAATATTCCAAGTGTGGTCTAACCAGAGTTTTATAGAGCTGCAGCATAACCTCACAGCTCTTGAACTTAATTCCCCTACCAATGAAAGCCAACACACCATACGCCTTCTTTATATCCCTATCAACTTAGGTAGCGACTTTGAGGGATCTATGGACGTGGACCCCAACATCCCTCTGTTCCTCCACACTGCCAAGGATCCTGCCATTAACCCTGTATTCTGCGTTCAAATTCGACCGTCCAAAATGAACCATTTCACACTTTTCTGGGTTGAATTCCATCTGCCACTTCTTAGCCCAGCCCTGAATCCTGTCAATGCCCCGTTGCAAATTACAACAGCCGTCCACGCTGTCCACAACTCCACCAACCTTCATGTCATTGGCAAACTTGCTAACCCACCCTTCCACTTCCTCATCCAAGCCATTCATAAAGATCACAAAGTGCAGAAGTCCCAGAACAGATCCCTGCAGAACACCACTGGTCACCCAGCTCCAAGCTGAATACTTTCCATCTACTACCACCCTCTGTCTTCTATTGGACTGCCAGTTTTGTATCGAGACAGGGAAATTTGGCTGAATCCCATGCATCCTTACTTTCTGAATGAGCCTACCATGTGGAACCATATCAAATGCATTGCTAAAATCCATATGCACCATGTCCACTGCTCTACCTTCTTCAATGTGTTTTGTCACATCCTCAAAGAATTCAATGAGGCTTGTGAGGCATGACCTGCTGCTCACAAAGCCATGCTGACTATTTCTAATCAAACTGTGCTTTTCCAAATAATCATAAATACTATCTCTCAGAATCCTCTCCAATAATTTGCCCACCACAGAAGTAAGACTGACCGGTCTGTAATTTCCAGGATTATCCTTATTCCCTTTCTTAAACAAGGGAATGACATTTGCCACCCTCCAATTTTCTGCTACTACTCCAGTGGCCAGTGAGGACGCAAAGATCATTGCCAACCTTTTTATTTCATCTAAGATTAGGAATCTAATTAAAGACCAACGGTCAAATTTGTAATCTTTCATGTTTAGTACCACACCATTTGATGAATATTATCCACTTTTACATTAATTCATGAGAAGTGGGTGTCATTGCCGAGGGCAGCATTTATTGTTCATACCGAATTGCACAGAGTCCAAGAGTCAATTACATTGCTGTGGGTATAGAGCAACATGTAAGTCAGAGTCAGGTAGGGATGACCCCTGAGGGACATGAGCGCAACACGTCTTTTTTAGGACTGTTGATAATGGTTGCACATTCACAATTAAGTTAGCATTTTATTCCAGATTTTTATTGAGTTCACCATTTCATCATCTGCCATGATGAATTTGAATCCATGTTTCCAGAACATTATTTGGGCTCTGGATTACGGGTACCTCGACATCACTACTATGCCACCACCTCACTGTTATAGAATGCGTTTGCATTATCAATCTTATCTGTCAATAGTGGCCTAAAATAGTTACTTGAGCATAAAAATGAGTGACCAGTTTGAATAGAGAGAAGTAAATTTAATGCTCCTATCATACTCCGCTGGTCACTGGTATAAAATGCAAAGTGCTCCAGTGTTGTTTATTGAGTAGATACGTCAGTATGCTGCATAACTGATTAAACATGATTCTTGTCTCTTTTTTTTATTTTTCTCCCTCTTTCCCATCTTATTTTACCTCTCTGCAGGTCAACCCATTTCTCATCACCTCGCATCACACCATCTAATCATGCAAAAATATTTGATCTATTGTTCTATTCTGAGCATTTTTAGCAGTTTAGCATAAATGAATGACTTGCTAGGCCACTATAATACATTTTAAAAATTTAAACATTTTTTCCAGTCAATCCTACAATGGTGAAACTCTTCTATACGGCTTTAATTAAGTCTGTAGTTTACAACCTTCTGGGCTCAATATTGAGTTCGACACCTTCAAATTGTGACCCATTCCTTCCTTTTTCTTTTAGCTTTGCTTGTTACATTCTCTGTCACCATGTCCTGTCTCCCACACCACCCCCCCACCCCAACCCATCCCTTACCCGCACTCCAGGGTGAATGCCTTTTCTTTCCGGTCTGGCAGTTAGACACACCATTGTTCTGCCATTCTCGCATTCTGATCACTTAATCTGAACTATCAACATCCTTTCTCCACTAGCAATATTGTATAAATGCTGTGCCCTCCACACTTCACATCAGCTCTGATAAAGAGTCATCTGGACTCAAAATGTTAGCTAGCTCTCGCTCCACGGACACTGTTTGATCAGCTGTGATCTCCAGCATTTTTTGTTTTTGGTGCAAATTCCCACATCTGCAGTAATTTGATCTGTCCTTTATACCTGTAATGCTTTCGGAAAGTAGACTCTTAAAAGATACAGAAGTTTTTGAGGGGTATTTGATGAGCAGGTCGATCTTGATAAAATCTTGCTCTCAAAATTTGGAAGAAAGTTGTGTTATGAACAATGAAAATCAGACTTGTCAACAACATGACCACTTCCATCTAGGAGGGGACAAGGGCAGCAGATACATGGGAATGCCACCACCTTCAAGTTCCCCTCCAAGCCAGTCACTGTGCTGACATGGAAATATATCATTGTTACTTCACTGTTGCTGGGTCAAAATCCTGAAATTCCCTCCCTAATGACATTGTGGGTCAACCGACAGCTGGTGGACTGCAGTTCAAGAAGGCAGCTCACCACCATCTTCTCACTGCAACTAGGAGCAGGCAATAAATGCTGGCCAGCCAGCGACACCCATATTTGACAAATGATTTTTTTAAAAAATTACTATTGGATGCAATCCCTTGAATGAAAAACATTCCGTTCCTGAACTTGCTCGCGCCCTTGCCCATAAGAAATTTTAACAAAAGTTTGATGTAGGGACAAAGATATATCCATTCAGTTTGGGACCCACTGGTGGACTATTTTAATGCATTGGAATAATTTTCAGTACGTATTTTAAGTAAACTTGGATTTCTGTGATGGAAATTTTTTTTATTGCTATTATTCGTTTCTGAATTTTTTTTAAAGAAAGAGCAATGCATCCAAAATGAATTTCTTTATGGGCAATAAAGTAAAATTGAGCAATTTGAATTAAGAGTCAACATATTGGGATGGGCCTGGAGTTACAAGCTAGACTAAATAAGGACATTAGTGAATCAAATGGGATTTTTAAAATTTTCCCTAGAGGCTGAGATGGAATTTGAACTTGTGTCTCCGGGTCATTAGTCCAGACATCTGGTTTATTAGCCCAGTACCATGATCAGTATGTTAGCACAGCTGCTGTGTTGTTATTTTCAAAGATTTAACTGATTTCTCTTGCTTCCACAGGAGAAACCGGTATAGGTAAATCGACGTTAATGAACACCCTGTTCAACACAATGTTTGAAAGTGAAGAGGCTACACACTACGAACCAGGTGTTCGTTTAAAGCCACAAAGTTACATGTTGAAGGAGAGTAATGTAGATCTTAAACTGACTGTTGTTAATACAGTAGGATTTGGTGACCAAGTGAATAAAGAAGAAAGGTAAGCTCTTGAAATAAGCAGATATACAATTAATCAGGAATGGCTTATTTTATATTCTCATATATGTTAACTTGCATGTCCTTTTTTTCTTTAAATGGAATCTTCTTTCCTGACCACAACACACAATCTTCTGAGCAGGTTATTGGCTAGAAAATTTGCTCCCTAATTTTGGTCAGTTGTACTCTACATTCAATGTAGACTTTTTTACCCCCACTTCTTTCTAGTTTTCATAACACCCTATTCCACTACATCTCTCTTATTTCTATCCAAAAATGGATATAGCTGGCCTTGTTCTAGTTCCAAGTGAGTCCATAATACAGAACTGGCCATAAGAATATACAAACAGCAATCATCCATTCTTGTGCATGAAGTACTAAGGTAGTGTCCTTTTAGAGCTTTGCTCCGAACCAAAAATGTATTATCAATAGCAATTGCTAATGAAAACAGCAAAACTGTAAATGAAGAATTCATTTTCCTTGAATTGGCTTGCACAAATCCTCCCCATATACCCCATTCCAAAAAAGTGTGTTTTTTAAACTCTTTTTAATGTTCATTCCTCAAAAGGAATTCATTGCCTAACATATTTTTCCCTATTGCCAGTAACTCGCCATCTCCCTAACATAGCCAATGCACACATGAGCATTGGCTAGGTGTGCTAACAAACTGTTTGGCTGCAGGATATCTTGCAGCTTGACCTGATTTTATTCCCGTCTAATCTTCACATTTGCAAACTCTAGCAAGCATTTGCAAAGGTTACAGTCAGGAGCAAGCTACTTTTATTTCCGCTAACAATTCTGAGAATTTTTTTTCAGATGGCAAATTAACTTTATTGGAAAAAATGGAGCATAGCAAAGATTGCTTCTTTAAGCTGAAGGCAGTAGAAGTTCTTCAACATGTTGAGTATTTTCGATTCTGGAGCACTCTCATTCCTGTTGTAATTTTAATCCAACTCGATGAAGCCATGAAGTTAGTTGTAGAGCCTCTGATCACAGCACATGCTGGGAGGAGCTATCACAACGCAAAATAACCATGATCAGTGGGATAGTCCAAGAAAAAGTTTGTGAACATAAGGGAAAAGACAATGGCAAACTTCAAAAGTGTTTACTTAACCTGAGGTATTCTTCGAATGTCTGCAGTACTGAGCTTCCCATTTTCTTTAGTGTTCCATGCTTGAATACAGAAGCCAAGATTCTTGATGTGAAGTAAATTCAACCAATTACATTTTATTTTCCTCTGCTAAATAATAGATTTATTCTTGACCCAAGGACCACTAGTGTATCAGAAAACCCTTTACTGTACTTTTTTTTTCTTTTTAAAGCCATAGTCCTACTGGACCAGATGTCTGCTCTCTTGTTGGAGAGAGATGACTGGTGGTGATTTAACCTGAGAGTCAATATGCCTCGGGCACACCTAGAGGTTGAGAAGGAGATTTCTTCATGGTAACCTCAGCTGGTGTGGGATTTAAACCCAAGTTGTTGGCAATACTGTGCATCACAAACCAGCTATTCAGCCAACTGAGCCAATGTATTTATATGATGCAATGAAAAGGACAGAAAATACAATAAAATGAGAAGATAATACAAAATAGGTTTTTGTTATTAAGAATATCTAATATTGTTTAGAGCTTAGCGTAAACAATATTGATTTACTGGAATATTGATTGCTAATATAATTGAATTATTACCTGAAATTACTCCTATTGTAGTATTAACCATAAACTATGTAATAGTTATCTTTTAGATGGTAAACAATGGATTGTCTATCTTTGGTAAGATAATGCAATTTAAATCTTTTAATGCAGACACTATGGACCAGAAATAATTATTTTAGAATCTGAACTCACGAGGTAGCTCAACTAACTTTTTTGAGCAACAGCATTTCCATTAGTTCATTATGTTTTTATTCTTCAGCTATAAACCAATTGTTGACTACATTGATGCACAGTTTGAGAATTACCTTCAGGAGGAGCTGAAGATCAAGCGCTCACTGCATGATTTTCATGACACAAGAATTCATGTCTGCCTGTATTTCATTGCTCCCACTGGTCATTGTCTCAAATCATTGGATTTAGTCACTATGAAGAAGCTGGACAGCAAGGTACCAACAATCAGTTATCCCTAAGCCATGATTTTCTCTTTTCCCCTTGCAACATGTGCAATGGTCTTCAATGCACAGCAATCTGAGATTTTTCTTATAAATAGTAAGGGTTACAAAATGTTTAATGTAATAGAAATTTTTTTTCTTGGTTATGTGGATATCCTACTGCACTGTATGATTGGAAAATTTGCAGATGACAAAAATTGGCGAGGCGGTTTCTAGTGAAGAGGATGGTACAGATAGATATCGTTGGATTGGGTGAGTGGGTAGAAAAGTGGCAAATAGAATTCAATCTGGAGAAGTGCATGGTTTGCATCTGGGGAGGGCAAAAAATACAAACAGCAAGGTCTTCAGAGGGGTAGAGGAAGTGAGAGACCTTAGGGTGCATGCCCACAGATCCCTAAAGGGGACAGGACAGGTAGATAAAGTGATAAAGAAGGCAAATAGGATGCTTCCTTCATTGGACAAGGTATTGAATACAAAAGCATGGATGTAATGCTGGAACTATGTAAGACCCTGATCAGACCACAGTTGGAATTTTGTGTATAGCTCGTCACCACATTGTGGGAAGGATGTAATAGAGAGAGTACAGAGGTGATTCTCAAGGAGGTTGCCATAGCTTGACAATTGCAAGTACAGGAAGTCCCTGATTTACGAATGCCTGACTTACAAACACTCGTACTTACAAACATGATCACATACAGGGCTAAAATTTTAAAGATCCAATGTATCCATATTTCCTGTATTTACAGACAGCACCTTTATATCATCCTGCATTGTGTGGTGTAAATCAACTTGCAAACAGAACTGAGGAACCTGTTCGCAACCCAGGCACTGCCCGAAGGAGGAAATGATATGGAGGTGCCAGTGTTGGACTGAGGTGGACAAGGTCAGAATTCCCAATGACACCAGGTTATAGTCCAACGGGTTTATTTGAAAGCTTGTGTTTTCATTTAAACCTGGTGGACTATAACCTGGTGTCATGTGATTTCTGACCTTGTAGGAGCAAAGATTGGATATACTAGGTTTGTTTTCCTTAGAACAGAGGAGTTTGATGGGTGACTTAAGGCGTACAAAATAATGAGGGCTTGATAGAGTGGATGAGGTAAACCTGTTTCCTCTAGCAGATAGGTCACTTAGCAGTGAGCACAGATGATTTGGAGAAGGGTTAGAAGGAACATTAAGAAAATGCTTTCACCCAGAGGGTGTCTAATAATTGCATTCTGGTTTGGGGGGGTTGGGGTAAAAATCCTCAACTCATTTAAAAGGAACCTGTCCATGTCAGAAGAGCTGTAACATACAAAGCTATGGATCAATGCTGGTAAATGGGGTTAGAATGGTTAGCTGGTTTGTTCAGCTGGCAGATACATGGGGGACTTAATGACCTCTTTTTGTACAGAATGTTTCCATGGTTCTGTCTCTAGCTGATAAACGTAAAGACCATAGGTGGGCATAGATAACAGTGTGAAGCTGGAGGAACACAGCAGGCCAGGTAGCATCAGTGGAGCAGGAAAGTTGACGTTTTGGGTCAGAAGAAGGGTCCCAGCCCCAAATGTCAACTTTCCTGCTCCTCTGATGCTCCCTGGCCTGCTGTGTTTCTCCAGCTCCACGCTGTGTTATCTGACTCCAGCATCTGCAGCTGTTACTATCTCTATAGGTGGGTGTAATGCCACGTAATATTATTGTGTTGTTTATTGCAAATGTTGCTCCATATTCTGCCCAGCCACTTTGGACCCCTTACAATCTGTCAGATGTAAACGCCTTGCTCTCAAAATCACTGTCTGCTGCACCAGTCAGTGTTCATAAAGTTGTGATTGTCAAAAGAATCAAACATGACATAAGAAAACCCCCGGTCACTGAACTTAAAAAGTGTTAGGATTTCAAATACACTGCTGAGAGTGTAGTGGAAGTGGATTCATTTGTAAGTTCAAAAGGAAAATTGGATCAACACATTTAAAAGCTAAACTGAGTTACAGCAAAGAGGCAAATGTTACCAGAAACACTCTTACAGAGAGCAAGAAACAGACTCAATGGGTCAACAAGCCGCCTTCTCAGCAGTACCATTTGATGATGTTTTTATTCTACTTTGTGGTATTTGTTATACTGAATTTGTGCTTGAATTTTTCCCCACAACTTCTCCATCAAATTTAATTAAAATAACCTGTTATCTCGCACATTAACTTTTATATCCAAGCAGTTTATATTCCTGACATCTGACAGGTTTGGTTGCAGACAAATTCACAATCTGTACATTCGAGAGAAATAGATCCATGCTTTTGCTTTCTACTTAGACCTTTTTACTTTCACTTCCTCCTGTAAAAGATTTGTGTTCATAGTGTTGACTTTTTTTTTGTTTAAATTATGCTTAGAGCATAGAACATTACAGCACAGTACAGGCCCTTCAGCCCTCAATGTTGCACCGACCTGTGAAACCAATCTGAAGCCCATCTAACCTACACTATTCCATTATCATCCATATGTTTATCCAACGACCATTTAAATGCCCTTAAAGTTGGCGAGTCTACTACTGTTGCAGGTGGGGCATTCCACGCCCTTACTACTCTGAGTAAAGAATCTACCTCTGACATCTGTCCTATAATCTATCATCCCTCAATTTAAAGCTATGTCCCCTCGTGCTAGCCATCACCATCTGAGGAAAAAGGTTCTTACTGTCCACCCTATCTAATCCTCTGATCATCTTGTATGTCTCTATTAAGTCACCTCTTAACCACCTTCTCTCTAACGAAAACAGCCTCAAGTCCCTCAGCCTTTCCTCATAAGACCTTCCCTCCATACCAGGCAACATCCTGGTAAATGTCCTCTGCTCCCTTTCCAATGCTTCCACATCCTTTCTATAATGCGGCGACCAGAACTGCACACAATACTCCAAGTGCGGCCGCACCAGAGTTTTGAACAACTGCAACATGACCTCACGGCTCCGAAACTCAATCCCTCTACCAATAAAACCTAGCACACAGTACACCTTCTTAGCAATCCTATCAACCGGGTGGCAACTTTCAGGGATCTATGCACATGGACACTGAGATCTCTCTGCTCATCCACACCACTAAGAATCTTACCATTAGCCCAGTACTCTGTACTCCTGTTACTCCTTCCAAAGTGAATCACCTCTCACTTTTCTGCATTAAACTCCATTTGCCACCTCTCAGCCCAGCTCTGCAGCTTATCTATGTCCCTCTGTAACCTGCAACATTCTTCCGCACTATCCACAACTCCACCGACTTAAGTGTCATCTGCAAATTTACTAACCCATCCTTCTATGACCTCATCCAAGTCATTAGTGTGGTGTTCATTTTGAAATTCCAAAAGTTTTAAGAATTTAATCCATCTGAAGCAATTGAGAAGGTCTGAATTTGGCATGGGAGGGGATATCATCGTTAAGTTTATGGGAAACACTCAAAGCTGAATTCTATTTATTATAAATCGTGGCCCTGATCCTCTGAGTTTTCCCCTATATGTAGAATATTAATTTTAATATTGTCCAATATGATCATGTGTTCATGCCTGTGGCTTCAATATCTGAAAGCAAAATCTTAAAAAGCACCAACATCTATTTCACTCGAAATTGTGACCTCCCGGCTTATTCATGGATTCTTTTTTTTTATTTGTTCCCCACCTGAAAAGAACAGCTACTGGCACTTCCAGAGGTGAAACACAGTTATACTGGCTTTGGACAATGCTCTTCAATTAAATTTGCTTGTTTTAATTAAAGCAATTATTGCAGTTTACATACACCTTACTTAAATACAAATAGAACTGTGTTGGAGGTCAGCATATGTGAACCAAAGAATAGGAACATTGGAACGTAGCACGGCAGGAGTAACTGATTCAAGCCCGCAAGCCTGCTGCAACATTCTAGATCATGGCTGATTATCTACCACAGTGCCATTATTCTGCTTTCCCCATATCCCTTGGTATCATTAGCAACTAGAAATCTCTCAACCTCTACTTTGAACTTAATGACTGAATTTCCACAGCCCTCTGAGTGAGTAGATGATTCCAAAGATACATAATTTCTGCGTGAAGACTTCCTTCTCAATTCAGTCCTAAATGGCTTCGGTTTTATTCTGAGACTCTGTCCTCTGAATGCAGACCCAAAAATTAGGAGAAACCTCCTCTCTGCATTTATTCAGACTATCCCTTTAAGAATGTTTTTGTTTCTACGACATTACCCTTCAATTTCTTAAATCAAAGAAAACATGAGCCCAACCCCCTCAGTTTCTCCTCGTAGGACAGTCCCGCCATCCTAGGAACTTCAGCTGTACTGTTTCTATGACAAATATATCCTCCCTTAGATAAGGGGACCAAAACTGCATACCATACTTGAGGTATGATCTCCCGGATCCTCAATGCAATTGAAGAAAAACATCTTTGCTCCTGTGCTGTCACTCTGTTGTGGTAACAAACCATTCACCCTCCAAACTGCTTGCTCTATCTGCTTTCTAGCTTTCAATGACTTCTGAACTAGGCACCTAGGTCCCTTTGTACACTAACATTTCCCATCTCTTACCATTAAGAAATAATGAATCGAGGAACGATATAAACAGAACTCCTAACAACTTTCCAGCTCTTTTTGGCAGCATGCTAATAATAGAATCTGTGGACAAGAATCCTTCACTTAACACCTTTGTCACTGTCACTGTCTCTTACTGTGAAATCAGAGACCAACTCTAATGAGCTGGGAATTCCAAGCTACCATCTGCAGTCATGGTGCAATGTGTTGTGCATTTAAAGTACATTGAACAATTTGAAACTACCAGATTTGATATTTTTAGGTTGAGATACTTGTTAGCTCTATTCCCACCAAAACACCCACCTTTTCCCCCCCGCCAATGCTTTATCACTTTTATTTCTGATTAAATCACAGGTAAGTAGGAGAATTGCAAAATTGCACTTTTTAGTCAGTTTTGCAGGATAAAAGGACTTAATTTCTGAGATGTTATTCATTTTTGCTCAATTCACATTTTCTGTTTTGAGTAGCAGTTTATTTCTGTAGCTGCCTTTCTTGTGCACCGATATGTTATTTATAGTAAGAATGATCTATCGTTCTGACTAATGACTTGTTTACACCAAAGTGGCTGAATGTCAGAAATTATGTGAAGTTAATTTGATTTGGTAAATACTCCTAGTCAATGCTTTGTATGATATCACAAGATTGAAAATACTGCGCTATTTCTAAAATTTCCATTGTAAAATATATTGGTCTGTCCTAATAGGTTTGATTGTGAATGTTGATTCTGCTATTTGTTTCGCTACTTCAAGGATTGTATCAGGAACAGTAGCTGCTGTTAAAACTTTTACAAATTCTACAAATAAACCCTCTACACAAATGGAGCTGTGAACTATTATGTATGAGCAACTGTTGGGATAGCAATGGTTGATGAAGACTCTATATTAGAACTGGGCATAATTGCAAAAGGGAAATATAATTTAATAACCATGTATGCAAGTCTCAAAGTTTGTTCAGTTACAGTTTTATCATTCTGTATGATGTTTGTCAATGCTACTTCACTAGATTTTCCTTTTACGACTTTAGGTAAATATAATCCCCATTGTAGCCAAAGCTGATACAATTTCTAAAAGTGAATTGCACAAATTTAAGATAAAGATAATGAGTGAATTGGTCAGCAATGGTGTGCAGATCTACCAGTTTCCAACAGACGATGATGCAATGGCAGAGATCAACTCAGCAATGAATGTAAGTACCTGAACTTAGTAGGTAATGTCTCATAGTTATCAAGTATTTGCTTCCTCTCATTTGCTATTAGTGGGATTCAGTATTGACTAGGCTCGTCTCAGTATAGTTTTGTATGGGTGCAGCCCAGAATTTGGTGTCTCTCAGACCTAATTTGCAGTGTCACTCAGAAGTGCTACGATGACAGCTCTTTGAAATGGAAGTGTCATTCGTAAAATAGAAATTTTAAGCATACTGGAGTTGCAAAGCTGAGATGTTCAAGCAATGTAGAGGCGCCTTCCAAACTCAGAGCTACAAACATTGTTGCACAGCCATTTCCTTAAATAGCTCGGTGACATATTTGCAGCAACATAACTTTTTAAGGTTAGAATTAGTACCTTGTGTGAACTGCACCTTGATGTTCTGCTATAGTTTGGTTAAACCACATCACCTGGCCCTTTGTAAGTTATTAAATATGCATTTATGATCTGTTGAGCTACAATGGCAATAGAAGAAAAGACATAGTTTTTTTTTGTTATATGTAGATCTGTTTTTACTCCCCCCAGGCCCATCTTCCATTTGCAGTTGTTGGCAGTATGGAAGACGTGAAAGTGGGAAATAAACTGGTGAAAGCTCGACAGTATCCATGGGGTGTTGTTCAGGGTAGGTGAAGGTTTTGTTAAACCATAATAGCAACACTTTTTTTCATAAAATGGCAGGTAATATGGATAAATGTCCACAGTACGTTTAACTACACTGTACCACACTTTCACGGTATTTTGTAACAAAATACACATGATGGTAAATAAACTTGTAAGGGGACTAGCATGCTGATGTAGTTGCTATTATTTGAGGTAGTTTCCTCCATATTTACGTGATATAATCTTGTCATTCATTTTTGCGGGGATGTTTTTGTTAATTTTTCTGCTTAATCTGTTGGAAGAAAATTAAATAAAAATAACTGATTTTTTCTCAATTACTTAAATGTGTTGTGTTGTAGTTAATGAAGGATGAAGTTCAAACCGATTTGAATTGCACATTTTCTGTTGTTCCATCCACTGAAAGTTTAATATCATGGAAAATGACTTATTCCTTAACATTGTCTTTCCTTGATTAAATACAAAAGGCAGCATTAATTTTAAAATAGTTGCTCATCCATTACTTAAGTTAGAAATACTTATTCTTTTGACAGTTGAAAATGAAAATCACTGTGACTTTGTAAAGCTGCGAGAAATGCTGATCCGTGTTAATATGGAAGACCTCCGAGAACAAACACACACACGTCACTATGAGTTATATCGGCGTTGCAAGTTGGAGGAGATGGGGTTCAAAGACACCGACCCTGATAGCAAACCATTCAGGTTAAACATTTATCTGGATTTTCTGGTGTAAAATGTTGACTAAAGCAACCTCTTTTACGAGTGGGGAATCGAAGTTAATTATTGATATTGTGGGAAATGCAATTTTATTGGATGGAAACGAAGGCCAACAAAAATTCTTTCGAACACTTGCCTGGCCGAATAAATAGGAAATTAATGCAATGTAGAAAATCATAATTGTTATCCTTTCAATACAAAGCATAGTTAATTTATGTTCCCAAAATACGGATGGACACTGTCAATCTATTTTGATTTTATGAGGAAATATGATCTAAAGTCACTTTATTTTTGACTGGAAGAAAAAGGGAATTTATTACATGATCTGCTCTGTAAAGCAATGTCATTTTGAATTGTTACAATTACCGGATCATGTTTGTAACCATGCCCATCATTCAACTATGCTAATCCTTTATGCTAATACGCAAATATAATGTTTTTGTCTAGTGTCAAAAGCATCAAGAAACTCTGAGTATATAAAGCGGTTCCCTGTTTTGGATTCTTTCAGAACATTGCTAGGATTCTTTGGTACTGAATTATCTGCATTCCTCCAGAGGTCATAGTGATGTTGCAATGTGATAGGAATAAAGAAAGACATGTAGTGACTAGTAATATAATACATTCCACAACGTACAAATGAGCAATGGTGGTGTGAAGTTCCTGTCAAATATTGGTAATAATATGGGACCGGGGCATAATTTTAAGGTGATGGAAGAAAGTTTTATAAGGGACATAGGGGCAACTTGTTTTACACAGTGGTTCATGTGTGGAATGAACTGCCAGAGGAAGTGATGGATGCAGGTCCAGTTAAAACATTTAAAAGACGTTTGGATAAGTACATGAATAGAAAAGGTTTGGAGGGATATGGGCCAAACACAGGCAGCTGGGAATAGTTTAGTTTGGAAACGTAGTCGGCGTGGGCCAGTTGGACCAAACAACCTGTTTCCATGCTGCATGACTCTGACTATGACAGGTGCACCTACTGGAATCTGTCATGAAAAAATGAATATTAAATTTGCATAGCTTGTGTGTACTGTAAGTTTTGAGAATTTTTCAGAAATACTAAGATTATTGTCTTTCTGGCTACCAACTGAAGTTGAGAAGCAACACACCCAGTGATACTCCAGCACATGAATGCTGTAGCATGCTCCAGGCAGATTGGTGGAGATCATTTTCACCAATCTCTGTAGTAATATGGGGGCTCCTCTGTAGGGAATGAAGGAGCCTCACCATGACAATCTTGTGCACCTCCCTACTGCTACTTTGAAAGAGATATGGAAGTAGGTCAACAGCCTACTTTGGAGCTGCAGTTTCGTGTGTTGGCTGGAGGATAGAAAAACTTGCATTATTTGGTGGTCTAAAACGATGAAAAACCAACAAGTAACTGAAGGACCTGATGGAATCTGACCCTTCCTTGCCTTATGTCACATGATAAATATTGTAATTGAACCAACCAAAGCATACAGCAGTGACTTTTCTCAAGGTCTGTTTTCTTAGCTATCGAAAAGGCAGCGACCTAGAAATTTAACTAGGATACAGAAACTGCTAAAGCGTAGCAGAGTGGTTTAACACCTGATCCATTCTGTGGGGTCAATATTTAAATCCAGTCCAAGAATACTGTAGGTAAATCTCCCTTCCTTCTGACTGTAAGGATTCACCATGTTTAGTGGGATCGGACACTTAACAGTCTTGCTGGAATCTTTGTAGCCTATAAATTAGTACAAAATGGAAATTTCTTTCATGTAGGTCACGAGTAGATGAGTCGGTTAAGGGAAATATTGTGATTAAATGAATTAGATTGTGTCCTTTTCAGGTTAAGGTGCACTATCGTGTTATTGTGGTAAGTATCCAGTGAGTAAAAGAAGCAGCAGGAACCATTCTGTCATTCAGAGGTTTATTCACAATACTCAGCAGAAAATAAAACCTCTAAATTCATATCTGTTAAGCTGCTCCATAATTTACATCCATAATTCTAAATGTATTGATCTGGGCTTAAGCCTGCAGGAAACATATGAGGCTAAGAGAAATGAATTCATGACTGAGCTGCAGAAAAAAGAGGAGGAGATGAGGCAAACGTTTGTCACAAGAGTTAAAGAGACTGAGACAGACCTGAAAGAGAAAGAGAAGGAGGTAAGCCTACACCCTAGAAAGGGGAAATTAGTTGCATCCTTATAACTGTTTGTTTTGCTGAATTGTAAATTTATTTGTTGGTTTTCTATTGACATTCCAGACTGTACATAACAGTAAGACAATAAGATTGTCCGGCCTTGCATTATATCATCAATATGGAACTCGTATTGGAATCTTGGGTGTCGGGTTCCCTATTCTGTCATTTAAAACAAGTGAAGATATGTTTAAGAAGTAAACTTCATACCTTTTATGTGAACTTAAACATTAGACCTAGCTGTTGAAACTGGGGTTTTTATAGAAATGTTCAACACTTCTGTCAGTTTCTCTAACGTTGGCAATGGCATGAATTATGCCATCACCAACAAAGCGGTGCTCGCTGCTGACCACGAAGCTGCCCACCGAGATCTAGTGAACTTTGTGGTCGGAATTCCAATTTTTCCTGAAGTTAATTTGAATGTAGGGCCAAGTCGGGTGTGTGGGGGTGTTGGATTTCCAGGCATTCCACAACAGTGGTATCATTCAGTGGGGCAAGTAATTAACTTAGCATTGAAGTATTCTCACAAACAGCAAACCAGGGATTAAAACACATTGATTATCCTTCATTTGTGTAAATTTTGCAGAGTGAAATTAGGATTGGGGCCAACGTTAGGAGTTGAAATACCATAACACCTGAAACAAAATATATTTTAAAAACTGGAATTTTACATCATAAAATTTGACGTTAGACAAATATAAAGTTAGTTTCCTGTGCAGAAAGGTTATTCAACGTTGAGCATGAGTTTGGTACGTTGTTTAAAAAGTCAGTTAAAGAGTAATAGAGACGTACAGCGCAGAAACAGAATTTTCTGTCCAACTCACCCATGCCAACCAGCTATCCCAAATTAAACTAGTCCCATTTGCCAGCATTTGGCCCATGTCCCTCTAAACTCTTCTTATTCATGTACCCATCCAGATGCCTTTTTGAATGTTGTAATTGTACCAACCTCGACCACTTTCTCTGGCGGGCTCGTTCCATATACACAACAACCTCTGCCTGAAAAAGCTGCCCCTTAGGTCCCTTTTAAATCTTTCCCTTCTCACCTTAAACCTATCCCCTCCTGGTTTTGAACTCCCCTACCCTGGGGAAAAGACCTTGGCTATTCACCCTATCCATGCTCCCATGATTTTCTAAACTTCAATAAGGCCACCCCTCAGCCGCATGCTTCAGAGAAAATAGCCCCAGCCTATTCAGCCTCTCCCTATAGCTCAAACCCTCCAAACCTGGCAACATCCTTGTAAATCTTCTGAACCCTTTCAAGTTTCACAACATCTTCCCATCTTCCCTTATAACCGGGATTGCGTTCCATTAACAAAACATCCCTTTTGGGGGGTCTCCTATAACAATATTAAAGCTTAAAAGCAAATTTTGCATCAGTTCATTGTTTTCTAAGAATTGTTGGCCCTGAGATAACATGCTAGGGATCAGAAAAAATCAGTGACTTCTATATTTCAGTGTTCAGCTACACTTCTGCAGATGCCAGAGGTTTCTGTCATTACAACCACAAAATCTGAACAAAATAACATCTAGAATTTAATAAATAATATATACATAATAGTACATGTACATGTTCTGAGATTGTGCCAACACACTCGAAACACTAACTCTGATTTTTGATTTACAAATGCTGCCAGACCTGCTGAGCTTTTCCAGCAACTTTATTTTTGGTCTAGAATTTAATGTTTAAATAGTGTTTTTGCACCACCTGTGCATAGAAAGGAAATGGTGTAAAAACAAACCTGTGTAACATGAGACATTAGCCAATCTAGCCCAATGTTAAGGAAGTTGACATGATGACAATTCTATCATGTTTCTTAAAATAAATAAATTATCTCTACTGGATGCTGAATTTTTGCTTGCATCTCTCCTCTGGCTGTGTGTTACAGCTGCACGATCAGTTTGATCAACTGAAGAAGTCACACCAGGAAGAGAAGAAAAAGTTAGAGGAAAAGCGAAGAGAACTGGAAGAAGAAATTAATGCATTTAACCGGAGGAGGATGGCGGCACAGACACTGCAGGGGCAATCTTGCCAGGCTACAGGACAGCAGCCAGTCAAGAAAGACAAAGATAGAAAAAAGTAAGCTGGTTTAACTAGCTTCCTATAGTTAAGTACATAAAATGTAAATTTTTCTTCATAATATCTACTTAGTGAAACAGCTTTAATGACTGAGGCTTGTTCTTCCCTGCATTATGCATAAGTGCATATATACATAATCCTACTCTGTGACTCGTACGTTCAATAATATGCTGGAGAGCATGCTCTTATGCATTAGACCACCAACAGGAATGAATGTGTTATTTTCCTAATCTGAGTTAGCTAATTGCCCCACTCCTCATCCAATCCTTGAATCTTTCCTGTGTCTGACATTGTGTCACCTTAACTGAGCAGAAATAGCTGGGACACCTTCAAGTATTGTATAAACTTGAAGCTCTCTATTCCATTGAGATATATAAACTTAGGCATGGTATCATGACAGTGCATGTAAGTAACTAAGCACAAAATTGTATGAGTTTCAGGGTGATGGTTGGAACACAGTTATGGTGAGGTTACATAGTTGTTTCAATAAATTGGGCTAAGTTGCCTCCTGCTTAGAGCCATGGCTTTCTCTGAGCATTTACAATTTGGCCTTTAGCAAGTTCTAGCTAGCGTATTATGTGCTAGAACAAAAACTAAGAATTTATGTTCGCCTCTACAATTTATTTTATGTAACTATATGTTGCATAACTATTTTATAACTATTTTGTGTCTGTGATGTGGACATTCTACATACCTAATGCGTTTAGGAGAATTTTCAGAAATCTCTCTCACCTAGCCTAGGCTACTCAGATAATGTTGCTATCTTCTTTGTACAGTAGTCTTAAATTTGAATATTTATAAACATATATCTGTATGTGTGTGTATATAGAAATTCCACTGTACAAATCAGTTGGAACTAAAAGGATCATTTGCAGGTATCCAAAAGAAGACTAGTTTAGTTAAGCCTATGTCAACATCATAATACAGTTTGAGTTACCTACTGGTGCTACAGATTTCTGCGTAAGGTAAAGCTGCTGAAGTCCCAGAGGATTATTGGACTGCTCTCTCATTAAAGAGGGTAATTATGGTCAGTTTAACCTCAGGGTCACCTCAGGTGAGATTGAGAGGCAGGGTATTCATTGTATCCTCAGCCAGTGCAGGAAATGAACCCACGCTGTTGGCGTCACTCTGCTTCGCAAACCAGCAATCCAGGTAACTAAACTAATCATAAAAGTAGGAAAGGAATATACATCTAGGAATCAGTGATTCGCACATTTATCGGAAAGTGCTATAGTGCTGCTGATTTATGAGTTGAAACCATTGATTCTCAACATACTTTTAGTTATATGTAAATACATCCTCATTTCTTTATTTTGCTGTTGTTTCTAATTAAGTTAATATTAGGCGAAACACTTTTTTTTGTTTTATCCGGGACAAACTAAACTCCCATTTGAGAGTTTAATCAGTGGATTGGCTTGTCTTGTGGCCAGAGAGTTTGTGTAGTTTTACAATTAAATAAATGTTCCCTTCTTCAGCAAGAATTCATTGCAAAGAACAAGTAATCTGAATTTATCTTCACTGATTTGGTTTGATATTATGGCGCATAGATGATGGTTTTTGTCTGATATTATGTTGAAACATGGACCTCAGCTGTGAATATCTATTGGAGAAGAGGGGAAGTACATAACTTGAAGGAAGAGCAGCTTGACTTGCAGAGCTTATTGTTTGCTGTCTTTTTCCAATATGGTCAAGGTATTGAGAGTCTGCCAGTCACCCACATTGGCAACAATCATGTATGGGGCAAAGGCTGGGCCCAAAGAGTAAATAGATCCACTTAGCCATAAAGAGTAGGTTGTTACTTTGATATTTGTAGATTGGAAAAATAATTCAGAATGTACAACTCTCTCCACCCAATAGCTTAATTTATGGAAGAGAAAGAGGAAGTAGCTTAAAACGCTTGGTTACCAGGCAACAAGGCACAATACATAGTTATTTGTGTTGACAGAATGTGGACATTGCTGACCATACCACCATTTATTGCCCATTCCTAATTGACCTTGAGAAAGTGAACAGCTTTTTGAACAGCTACTATTGACGTGATGTAGGCACATCCACAATGATGTTGGGGGAGGAATTCCAGAGTTTTTGAGTCAGCACCTCTGAAGGATCAGCAAGTTAGCTTCAAGTCAGAATAGTGTGTGGCTTGGAAAGGAACTTGCCTCCGATTACAACGAGAGGAAAATGTTCCTTCATTTCAGTCCATAAGGTGTAGGTGCAGAATTTGGCCATTTGGCCCATCAAGTCTGCTGCATCATTCAATTATGGCTGAAATGTTTCTCAACCCCATTCTTCTGCCTTCTCCTTGTAATACTTGATTTCCTTTCTAATCAAGAACTTATCTGTCTCTGTCTTAAATACACTTAATGACTTGGTGGCCATAGCCTTTTGCAGCAATAAGTTCTCAGGTTCACCACTCTCTACTGGAAGAAATTCCTCCTCATCTCATTCTAAAGGGTCATACCTTCACTCTTAGGCTGTGCCCTCCGGTCCTAGTCTCTCCTACTCGTGGAAATATATTCTGACTCTAAGCAGGCTATTCTGTACGTTTCAATCACATTCACTCTCATCTTTCTAAACTCGATCAATTACAGACCAAGAGCCCTCAACCACTCCCTTTCATGACAAGCCTTTCATCCTCCCAATCATTCTTGTAAATCTCTAAGGCCAGCACATTCTTCCTTAGATATGGGCCCCAAAACTGATCGCAATATTCCATATGTGTGACCAGAGCCTTACATAGTGTCCGTATTCTTACATAGCCTCTTGTATTCTAGTATCTTCAAAATGAATGCTAACATTGTTTTTGCCTTTCTAACTCACATGAACCTGCATGTTTACCTTAAGAGAATCCTGAACTAGGAATCCTAAGTCCCCTTTGCGCTTCAGATTTCCAAAGTGTTTCCCTGTTAGAAAATAGTCTGTGCCTGTTCTTCCTACCAATATGCATAACCTCACATTTTTCAATGTAGTATTCCATCTGCCAGTTCTTCGCTCACTTTCCTAGCCTGTCAAAGTCCTTCCTCAAAATTACCTGTCACTCCACCTATCTAATGTGCCACCTGCAACTGAGCAACGATGCCTTCAGTTCCTTTGACCAGAGCGTTAATATATAACATGAATAGTTTTGCTCCAACACTGACCCTTGCGGAACACCACTTGTCACCAGCTGCCATCCCCTTTTACACCTACTGTCTGCCTACTGCCAGTCAGCCAATCCTCTATCCTTGCCAGTTCCTTGGCCCTAACACCATGGGCTGTTATCTTAATTAGCAGCGTCTTGTACAGCAGCTTGTCAAAGGCCTTCGGGAAATCCAAATATAGCACACCCACTAGCTCTCCTTTGTCTCACTTGCTTGTTACCTCCTCAAAGAATTCGAACAGATTTGTCAGGCATGACGTCCCCTTGATAAAGCTATGCTGATTCACCCCTATTTTACTATCCTTTCCAAGTACTGTGCAAGTCATCCTTAATCATGGGCTCTAAAATCTGAATAACGACTGAGGTCAGGCCAACTGGCAAATAATTTCCTAACATCTTCCTTCCTTTAAACAAGGGTGTTCCATTAATTCTTTTCCAGTCCTCTGGGACCCTCCCTGACTCCGGTGATTCCTGAAAAATCACTACTAATGTCTCCACAATCTCCTTCGCTATCTCCTTCAGAAGTCTGGGATGTAGTCCATCTGGTCCAGGTGACTTATCCACCTTCAGACCTTTTTTGCCTTTACCAGCACCTTCTCCCTAATGATGGCCACTACACTCACCTCTGCTCCTTAACTCTCATCTGGTTCTGTTATACGCTTGGTGTCTTTCTCCATGAAGACTGATGCAAGACTATTCAGTTCCTCCGCCATTTCTTTATTCCCATTACTACTACTCTAGCCTCACTTTCCAGTGGTCCAATGTCCACTCTTTTCATTCTCTTAACTTTTACAAGTCTAAAAATACTCTTGCAATCTTTTATATCACCAGCTAGCTTAGTATCCTACTTCATCCTTTCCTCACTCATTGCTTTTTTAGTTGCCCTCTGGTTTTTAAAGGCTTCCTCATCTTACAGAATCATAGTCATACAGCATGGAAACAGACCCTTCAGGTCCAACTTGTCCATGCTGACCAGACGTCCCAATCTGATTTAGTCCCATTGCCAGCATTTAGACCATATCCCTCTAAATGTCCCTTTTCATTATACCCATCTAGATGCCTTTTAAATGTTGTAATTGTATCCACCTCGAGTACTTCCGCTGGCAGCTCATTCCATACTCACACCACCCTCTGCATTGAAAATGCTACTCCTCAGGTCCTTCATTTCACACCTTAAACCTATGCCCTATGGTTTTGGACTCCCTCGCCCTAGGGAAAAGGCCTTGGCTATTCACCCTATTCGTGCTCCTCATGATTTTAGAAACCTCAATAAGATCATCCCTCAGCCTCCAATGCTCCAGGAAGAAAAAGCACAGCCTACTTCAAAGCTATGTTGACTATCCCTAATCAGTCCTTGCCTTTCCAAATGCATGTAAATCCTGTTCCTCGGAATGCCCTCCAACAATTTACCCACTGCTGACCTTGGGCTCACCAGTCTGTAATTCTCTGGCTTTTCCATGCAGCTTTTCTTAAATAATGGCATCACATTAGCCAACCTCCAGTCTTCCAACACCTCACCCATGTCTGTTGATGATACAATATCTTAGCAAGGGGCCCAGCAATTTTTACCCTAGCTTCCCACAAAGCTCTGGGAAACACCTGATCAGGTTCTGGCTTCCTGCTGATCTTCACCACATTGTATACTTTTTTTTTTCGCTTTAATATTGTCCCTGACCTCTTCTGTCAGCTATTGTTGCCTCATCCTCCCCTTGATTTGGAACTTCCTTGGAATATAATTTTGCTGTGCCTCCCAAATTGTCCCATAGAAACTCCTGCCATTGCTGCTCCACCATCTTCCCTGCTAGGATCCCCTTCCGATCAACTCTGGCCAGGTCCTCCCTCATGACTTTGTAGTTACCTTTACTCAATTGTAATTTGATCTGATTCCAGCTTTTTTTCTCTCAAACTGCAGGAGGAATTCCATCACCTAGGGGTTCCTTCACTGTAAGCTCACTAATCAAGTGTACCTGGTTATACGTCACCAAATCTGGATTTGCCTGTTCCTTTAGTGGACTCTACCACAGGCTGCTCCAAAAGAAAATCTTGTTGACATCCGCAAATTTCTTTTCTTGGGATCAGCCTGACTTTCCCAGTCCATCTGCATTTGAAGTTCTACATGATTATTCCCCTTTTCAACTGAATTGCTACTAAAAATGCTTTGCAATTTATGCCACAAAATTGTTTGCCTGTTGTAACTGTTTCAGGACGCAAAGTTTTTCAGTAATATATCCACCTTGATGCTATTCAATTTGTTTTACTGCATCAACATTTTCTGAAATAGAATATTGATTTGTTATCTAAAGTGAATTCGAAATGGATATTATCTAAGTAAACTGTTTGTGTAAAAGTGAGGTTTTTGTTTACAGCTACCTTCTGTGAATGCCACGTCCACACACTAAGTCCTGGTTTTTAAATAGTCTAAATAGAAAGCACTGGAAATGCTCATGAGTCTAGTTCTGGCGGAGGACCATTGACATGAAACATTGGGCTGAAATGGGTTTTCTTCATTGGCTGGAGAGCTGCTGTGGTACCCCATCAGTTCCATGGGTGAGGCCTGTGGAATTGTGTATTTCAGGCACTTTGGGTCCTCTCTATGATTGACATCCTTTGGAGCAGATATCCCATTGACTGGCAGTTCCAGGTCAATCAGAGGCTGGCAACTGCTCACTGCTACCATTGCCAGTGGGAACTGCCAGCTGTAGCACACCCACCAGAGACCCAGGGATGTCACACAGTACACGTAGACCAAATGTGAGTGTTGCAGGATGGGGATCACATGAAATGTGGAATAGCGGTGACTTTCAAAAATCATTTCCCCTAGATGCTGCCGAGCCCTTCAATTGGTAACCTGTAAATGAGGAACCCACCCTATTCACCCCAGGAGGCTGTTGGCAAACTCAATAGGGTTTGTTGGAAGGGATAGCCTTTCTCCTCAGGTTTGATCTCTGAGACACCAGTTGTCTCCAGAGGTAGTAGATGTTAATAGGTTCAATGATAGGCCTAATTAACATCTCAGCAGGACCAACAGAAGATCCCATGCCAACCCCTTCAACTGCCCTTCCACTTAAGTTTGGGAGGTGCTCCTGCCAATGGGAGACTGGCATGAAGCCTGCCCCACAATTGAAGAGCCCAGCTGTGACAAGCTGCATTAAGTCCAAACCCATTAAACTCTGTTGCTCTCTCCATTGATCATATCTGACCTGCTAAGTAGTTCCAGAATTTTCAGTTTATATTTCAAATTTTCACCATCTGTGGTATTCTCCTTTTGGTGTAAGTTTTTCAAACTGTACACTCCAAATTTATACTGAAACTAATTACAAGGTCAATCCATTTCATGTATTTATCATCGAGTGTTGGTTTGTTAGTTTCATTGTCAACTTCCATCAAATGGGAGCTCTTGCCTCAGAGTTATCTGGGTATTTTTTCACTTTCTACTTTTTCTTTCCCGATCTTCTGTCCCCTGTTTTACTTGTCTCAATCTCCTTCTTTTTGCTTCATCCTCTATACATTTCTCTATTTACTCTGTTGAATTTGCTTTCACTGCCACCCCCAATTCCTTTTCCTCTCTTTAGTTTCCCCAGTTTCCTTGCTCATTTTCTGACCACCTCCATGACAACTTGCCCTAATTGTGTTACATATTTATATTAAAACACCCCAAGGCACTAGAGCGTCATAAAGCAACATTAGTCACCAAACCCCATTAGAAATATTAAGGCAAACAGCTAAAAGCTTGCTCAAAGGGGTAGGTTTTAAAAAGTGACCAAAGTGTAGGGGTTTAGAGACAGAATTCCAAAGATCAGAGCCTGGGGAGCTGAAAGTGCAGCTGTCAAAATGGAGCAATTAAAATCAATGTGCTTAAGAAGTTAGAATTATATTGATTGCTGATATCTGAAAGTTGACAGCTAAAGGGTTGAGGGCATGGAGAGACTTAAAAACCAAGATGAGAATTCTAAAATTGAGGTTTTTCCAGGAGCCATTGTAGATCTCCAAGTGCAGAAGTGATAGGTGAATGGAACTTACTAAGAGTAGGGATGTGTGCAGCAGACATTTGGATGATCTCAAGTTTATAGAGGGCAGAATACAAAAGGCTGGCCAAGGGTACATTGGAATAATTTGGTCTGGAGGTAAGAAAGCATGGATGAGTGTTTCAGCAATGGAAAGCTGAGGCAGGGATGGTGTTGGGTGATATTGTGTCATTAGAAATAGAACGGGTTTTTTTGTGCTGATGTTAATATATGGTTGGAAATTCACCAGGAGGGCAAATATGACACCAAGGTTTGAGTGATCTGGTTTTGTCTCAGTTGCAAGGGAGAATGGAGTGAGTAGTTAGAGAATAGAATTTAATGTTGGCTCAGAAGGCAATAGGCTTCAGTATTTCTAGTATTTAATTGAGGCAATTTCTGCTGAATGTCTGATAACCACCTCCCATTCTCCAACGCTGAGTACTTGAAAAATCATCACACAATAATATTCAACAGAGCATTTATTATTTGCTTTATTTGATATGATTTCTAATTTTTGTTTTATTTCTCTTTCAGTTAAAGCTTCATACACGTTTAAACCTGTCAGTATGGGATTATTTCTTGTGACCTTAATAACAATAGTTACAGTATAAAAAAAAGTCTCTTTGCTCTAACTTTTCCACTCCTCCTTACAAAATGGACATCAAATATTTCATGGAGAAACTCAAGCAGAAAGAGCCAACATCAAGACCTGTAAAACCCTGTTTGGACAATCATTGCATGAATTTTGTTTTTCCACTTATTTCATTGCTGTTATTAATCCTAATTTCATAGTCTGACACATTGGCTTCATTATGTCATATCTTCAAATGAATTGTTCAGTTTTATTTTCCAAAGAGCCTTTTTTTAATGGAACATTGACACAGAATATATATATTTAAAATATTTTTGTAAACATCTCTAGTTAAAATAAAAATTAAAAATAAAATACATTGTCAAATGACATTGTATGAAATACATGTGCAGCAACAACAGAACTGTTTTCTTAGCTTTAAGATTTAATGTACCAAAGAGTATATGTAAGATGGAAATTAAGTCAATCTTTATTCACCATGTTTTATAGATTTGATTTTCTTAAAAATGAAGGATGTTTTTGAATCTTGAAGTCATCTCTTGGGAATGCCTGATTGTGCAATTTTCTGCCAAATTGTTTCGTCCTGGTTCCAAGTTAAGGGGAAAGAAGTACTAGTTTTATATTCTAAAATGGGATCTTAAGAAAGAAAGTGGTCAACACTTGTGTTTCCCCAGCCATAGTTTGTTGGACGCTCAATTTCTTACATCTAGTATATTAAACAGTGGAACAACACACTATATGATTTAAACTATTGAACTACAGCAAATTGCTCAATTACTGGATTACTTTAGACTTCACAGGAAATGCCTGGTTGCATTTAACATCAACTCATCTTTTAACGTTTAATATCCGGGATTATATGTTGACCCTGTGACAGAAGTACTAGCCTTTATCACTTTGACTTTTTACTCCCTATACCGAACTCTTATATTTTTGCACTTAATATAAGGCTGTGTTAAATTGTCACATCAATATAACAGATTACTTATGCATTTTCATTTCCAAAGTAATGAAATAAATAATATTGTAAATATCTTGCTTTACACACACTTATTTTGAAGCCCTCTACACTTAAGCAGTCAGATAGTTGGATGATCTCACTGCGTGTTACAGGTGATGGATAAATTGCAACTTGCATTGGGACCTGTCTTGTAGTTTTATTGCATGTCAGTATATTTTTAATAAATTGGATTGATCGGTACTAATAGTAACTGATGTGCTGCAGGAGTATGAGATAGTATCTTATTCTATTGTCTTTTCTCTTGTTCCATGTAAGTGAGAGATTCAATGAGATTCCACCAAAAGCGCATTTAAAGGAGATTGTTTGTCAGCAAAAAATAATTGGTATGAGGAATTATTAAATAAATTAGCCCACTTTGAGGTGTCCCTTTTTAAGAAAGGTAGTCTCTGCAGCATTTTATAGTTTTTCTACCTTTTTTGTATGAAGGAATTACAGTTTTAGATTACTTCAAAATTTAGATTATTTTTTGTTTTAGAATTTTTTAACTGAATATATTATAAAGTTGTACGTATTGGATTACAGAGCAGGCTCAAGGTTAGATTTTTGTTTTGAAATTATTCCTGAAATTTCCCTTCTTGAAATTTGCTCCAATTCACAGAGTGAATACATTAATTTTGGTGACCACTCAACAAATTGAGAACAGAATGTTTTAAACAAAATTAAGAAATATGTAATAATTTTATTTTTATAATGAAATGCGTGTATCCACAAAGTAGCATATAAGATTCAAGGACTTATTTAATATATTACACGCACTTACACAAATAGCACAACCCTTTTAGCGCATACACTTTTATATGCATGATTAAATCAACAGTAGTATATTTTTATTGATCAGGCATAATAATTTTTCCATTCGACGTATTTAACTCCAATTGTTTTTCTTTGGTTAATAAAATGCCAGGGGTGTTATGGTTTATAGGTCTGCATCCAGCCTTTCCCCTGTACCTGCGTTTCCAGTACTGCTAGTTGAAGCAAAACTACAGAAAGGTACACTTGTGCAAGTAAACTTCTATATTGTAATGAAATATTAAACTGATCAGCACTTGCATAGTTTATAATAATATCTGAATTTAAGTCAAATGTGAGATTTTACTTGTATTACTCTTTAGGATTAATCATGCATTTTGTTTACTCCCCATAGCCTATAGTGCTGCGAGACATGATTAATCATTGAGAAATATGTATTCCCAATCAGTTGACTTACTATTGTGTGTTTAAACAGTTCTACCATGAATACCATCAATGTGTTTTAACGCAGAGCACTGGGATGCTTTGCAAACACAATATTCTATCACAATAGAACAGGCCAAAGTGGAATTTGAAGGCAGCTCTGGTTTATGAAGTAAACCAATATGAACTGAAGGGTTTACGTAATGCTGACACGACCAGCGGGTTTATGCTGTACCTGTTTTGTTTTTGGGTATATTTTAATTTACATATACAGTATCAAAAAGGTTTTGGGTTGCTTACTGTTTTCCTACTGTACTTGTTTGGTCACCAATTTCAATTCAAATGCAAGGTGTGCAACCACGACAATTAGGTACTTCATTAAATGTAAAATAAATCTTTCACACATGTAAAGCTGCAGGATTTCATTTTTATTAATTGTCTGTTTCATCACTATTTCTGTTGAATCATTGGTATCATTCAGAAGAAACAAAGGTTGGTGAATGGTCTCTTGATTTTTCATTTACACCTAAACTTTAGAGATTAATTATCTTAGAACAATATTAATTAAAAATAAGAATTCAGAATGGGCTAATACTCCATCTTCTGGTAAAAGAGGAAGAATCCTGATTCATATTTTCAGTTCATCCATTGTTACAGAAATGCTGATGGTAGGCGTACAGAATGGAGGCCAGTAAGTGGACAGAGCGAATGAGGCAATGTCTTCAAGTAGGTCACCCAAAGCAGTCATTCACCTCATGGCTAAATTATAGAAGTGACAGAGATCTGCTGTAGCTTGTTACCTACCTTTTTGGCTCATGACTGCTGAGCGAGGACACCTAGTGGCTAGAAATGAATGGTCCTTTTCTTACTATGGTGGAATGGATTGAAGTTGGAAGATACTGTGGTCTTCCAGTTGAAAAGCGAATTACATTCAGGTGGCCTTTTCCATAGTCAACTAGTTCTCAACTGAAAGCTAGCCACCTGTATTGAGGTATCATAAATGTGCTGGCATTTAATACCTTTTGAATTCTACCTCACTCTGATTTAGTACTTTCAGCAGAGTAGGCATTATAAGAGAATATCAGGTCGGGACAGAGAGGAGGTGACATGGTAAATAACTACTATCTCACTTGTGACACATTTGATCTGTATGTCATTGTGTGACTTGTATTGATCTGATCTTTCAAGCTGAAGCAAATATTTTGTACCTTCGTTTTGGTTTTGGCTTTAGCTTTAGATAAAGATATTCCATTGACTTTATTGATTTTCAGGTCTAAATGACCTCCAGTTTGAAATTCTTTGAGAAAAGGATGTTGTAATGTTCTCCTTAGTTATACACAAGTGCACACTGTACATTATTTCTGGAAGTGGAGAGATTTATTTTTAAAAAAATCTGGTTCACCTTAAGGTGTAATTTCTCATGTGTCGTTGGACCAAATTATTCTAAAGCACATTGTAGAAAAACAAGTATTTTTGCATTGTTTCTTATCAAGGGTGCTTGCTTGAAATCCATAAATATTTATAAAATTATATAATTTTTACATAGACATTAGAGTTAAACATTGAATTGTTCTAAAAAGTTTGCATATAATACAATTACTAATATTATAACTTGAAATTTGTATCACTCCATATAGTATTCATGTAGTGCATTGTAATTTTTTTTAAAAATTAGCCTTTTGGTGTGCTTATGTAATTCGTATCTTGCTTTCAGCTAATGTAATTCTGTGTACCTGTTAGTTTGCTCAGGTCATGTGCTGTTGTGGAACCTTTGTACATTGTCTTCGTATTTGGAACAAACCTTTTAATTGTTCATTGTGTGACAGTATTGCACTGGCATCTATCATTGACTGTTGTCTTTCTAATTATATTCTGGTATTTCATTTAGTTATCCATTTTACTCCAATACATTGTGCCCATCTTTAATTTGCTGATTGAGTTTCAAAAAAATGATATGCATACAGCAAAATCAAAATGGTTATTTCTGTGCCAGATTAGTCTAGGTTGTATTTAAAATGTCCTGGTTTGTTTTTTTTTTAAAATTTTCATTATTTGCTTCATGCTGACTGTTTATCATTAAATATTAAATAAATCATTTTGTTTTTGAGATTTATGTTGCTTGTTTCCCATCTCATGTTTGATGTCCACTCTTTAGAAGTTAGAATAGAAGAGAGGGGATTCACTTCAAAAGGGTAAATCACTTCAAAAGGGTAAATCAGTATGAATCGGTAATTATATGGGAGACTAGTAAAAGGAGAAGTGATGCACTGAGTAAGCCACTATTTATTTGTATGATGCTGTACAGGTTCTGTGTTCATAGTTCCTACTTGCCCAAATAAAAATAGGACATGAATTTTCTGTTGGCTCAATTTTCAGCATACTTTTTGGACCATATATAATCAGTATAAATTGTTAACGTCAACATTTCCATTCAGATTTGTTATACTGAATGTTGCTTCATTTTTAAAGGCTACCAAAGGACTTTATGGTGGTGCTGATATCTTTCAATGTGTTTGCCATCTTAAATAATAATATTGCCAAATGGTCAGTTGGTTAATACAATACAATAGTCTATTAACTGACTTGTGTATACGTGTTTATATGTGAAAGATGGAGCCATTCATTCACTTCTTTCAAAACTTTTTCAATGCTCTCCTCTTTATAGGCCTTATAGAATGCTATTTAATGTGCCTTTCCAAACACAATTAACTGAAGTAAATTTAAGATTACTTTTCCAATTCATTTATAATTTTGGACTGCCTAATAATTTTCAAAGTGAATTGTAAGGAGCCAAAGTCCATAAAAGACTTTTAGAATATCTCCTCATGAGAAATAGAGATAGGGACACTTTGTTACGTGTAGCTTAACCGTAACGACTGTACAAGCATGAAGTAAGGTAAGGAGGCAGACCTCCATGTAGTACAATAACTGGTAGAGGATTGAACCTGCACTGTTGACATTATTCTGCACCACACTAGAGTCGTCTAGCCCACTGAGCTAACCAAGCTCTTTTCAAATTAATTAATCAATCCTCAGAAGTAAATGATGTTTATCCAAAATGCTGAAGATTAGGCAGATCAGTTCGGTTAATTGAAATGAATAAGATCCTTAAAAAGTAGATATGAAAATGACGTTTCCTCTTATAGGTGAAGTCCAAAAGTGTCCTCCTGCTTTAAAATTAGGGGTTGCCCTTACAAGACTGAAGTAAGGAGACACTTTTTTTTTTCCCTCTAAGGGTTGTGAGACTTCATAACACTCTGCCTCAGAAGGTAGTGGAGGCAGGTCATTGAATATCTTAAGGGCGATGAGAGGTTGGTGAGAGTTTGGAAACACAAGTGGATCAGCCATGGTCGCACTGAATAGCAGTGCAGACTTGAGGCTAAATCGGCTTCTGCTCCCATTTTGTATGTTCGTAAATGTATTAGCAATGAGCAGATCATTTGACAACAATGCAAATATTGTAAGAGTCGGTGTCTTGTTAAGAGCCACAAGTTTCAGTATTTGAGCTGTTGCTGTCTCTAATTCTTAGAAATAAATGTAATAAAGTTGTGTCCAAATTTACAGAGGATTCTAAATTGGGAGCACCAACAAATGATCAATATGAATACTTTGAAGTTCAAAAGCATCTTGACAGGTTCAGTCATTGGGCAGAGAAGTGTCATTGCAGTTAATACAAGGAAATAGAAAGTTATGAAATTTGGAGGAAATGCTGATGTGGATTATGTGCTAAATGAAATTGAACTTCAAAATGTGGAGCAGGGAGAGAAATCTTGAGACATCACAGTGATTAAATTCTGGACTGCGTTACCTGTTAATATGTTTGGAAGTAGATTTAATCGAGGCTATCAAAGGGAATTGGATTGTTACCTGAAAAGGAAGAATGTGTAGGATTATGGGGAGAAGATGGGGGAATGGGGGGAATGGCACCATGATTTTAAAACTCTGAACTTGTAGATGATGAATAAGCTTTGGGGAGTCAGAAGGTGAGTTACTCGCTGCAGTATTCCTAGCCATCTACCAGCTCTTATTGCCATTGTATTTACATAGCTAGTCCAGTTCAGTTTCTGGTCAGTGTTGATAGTGGGGAATTCAGTGATGGTAATGCCATTGAATATCAAGGAATGGTCATTAGATTCTCTCTTATTGGAGATGATCATTGCCCAGGTCTTGTTGAATTTGAACAGTATTTGAGGTGTCGTGAATGGTGCTGGACATTGTGTAATCGTCAGTGAACATCTCACTTCAGACCTTATGATGGAGGGAAGGTCATTTATGATGCAGCTGAGGATGGTTGGACCTAGGACTCTACCCAGAGGAACTTGTGATACATCAATATGCCAATGGTCAATTACATCACATTCTCGTTGCTGAATAGAAAGGGCTTTCTTGACCAGATATTTGCAAAGATTTTCTTAAAAAGGGCAGCACAGTGGTTCAGTTGGTTAGCATTGCTGCCTCACATCACAAGGGACCCCGGTTCAATTCAATCCTCTGGTGACTATCTGCGTGGAGTCTGCATGTTCTCCCAGTGTCTGCGTGGGTTTCTGTTGGGTATTCCAGTTTCTTTACACAGTCCAAAGATGTGCAGGTTAGATGGATCAGCCATGCTAAATTGTCCATAATTTTTAGGGATATGTAGGCTAGGTGGATTAGCATCAATTAAATGGGGTGGGGGACTGCAGCTGCATCTAGGTGGGATGCTCTTCAGCGGGTCGGTGCAGTCTTGATGGGCCAAATGGCCTCGTTCTGCTCTGTAGTGGTTCTATGATTCTATGGTCACGCTTGGTATATGCTGAACTCTGGTGGATTCCCCACTGGTGTCATGACTCACATCATCAGCGGGTAGTGCTTGTCCATAAATAGCTACCTATTTGTTTGCCTCCATACCTCAGAGATTGATGCTGTGGTACATCACCACCAAATTAAGACCTTCTAACTGCTGGCAGAATACATGCATGCTTCACACAACAAATGGACACTGAGAGGGACTGGTATCTCTTTCAGGAATTCTAGTATATGGCAATTTTGTCAATCAGGAAGCAATGAAGATGGAGCCAATAGAACCTGGCACAATAGGTAAAGTATGCACTCTTAGCAAAACTGTCTCCTAAAACTTGGTAAATGATTACTGTGACACTTATTTCTCAGCCGGCGATGTAATAAATAAACACTAATAAATTAATGATCTTATTGGGCACAGTCAGCACAGATTTGCAAATGGAAAATCACGTTCGTCAGAAGTTTTGGTGTTTTTTGAAGATAATATCAACAAAATTGATAACGGGGAACCAATATATATCATTTTCAGAAGGTTTTTGATAAAGTCTCCCGCAGGAGGCTGGTTAGAAAAGTTAATGCACGTAGGATGGAAGTTAATGTACTGGCAGGGTTAATATTTGGCTAATGGGCATAAAACGGAAGAATAAACAGGTCATCCTCGTTATAACAAGCGTGGGGCTGGATGAACACAGCAGGTCAAGCAGCATCATAGGAGCAGGAAAACTTGACGTTTCGGGCCTGAACCCTTCATCAGAAATGGGGGAGGGGAAGAGGGTTCTGAAATAAATAGGGAGAGAGGGGGAGGCAGATAGAAGATGGATAGAGGAGAGGACAGGTGGAGAGGAGGCAGACAAGTCAAAGAGGCGGGGATGGAGCCAGTAAAGGGGAATGTAGGTGGGGGGGTAGGGAGGAGATAGGTCAGTCCAGGGAGGACGGACAGGTCAAGGGGGCGGGATGATGTTAGTAGATAGGAGATGGGGGTGGGGCTTGAGGTGGGAGGAGGGGATAGGTGAGAGGGAAAACAGGTTAGGGAGGTGGAGATGAGCTGGGCTGGTTTTGGGATGCGATTGGGGGAGGGGAGATTTTGAAGCTTGTGAAATCCATATTGATACCATTGGGCTTCAGGGTTCCCAGGCTGAATATGATTTTCTGTTCCTGCAGCCTTCGGGTGGCATCACTGTGGCATTGCAGGAGGCCCACGATGGACATGTCGTCTGAGGAATGGGAGGGGGAGTTGAAATGGTTCGCGACTGGGAGGTGCAGTTGTTTGTTGCGAACTGAGCACAGGTGTTCTGCAAAGTGGTCCCCAAGCCTCCGCTTGGTTTTCCCGATGTAGAGGAAGCCACAACGGGTACAGCGGATGCAGTATACCACATTGGCAGATGTACAGGTGAACATCTGCCTGATGTGGAAAGTCGTCTTGGGGCCTGGGATTGGGGTGAGGGAGGAGGTGTGGGGGCAGGTGTAGCACTTCCTGCGGTTGCAGGGAAAAGTGCCTGGTGTGGTGGGGCTGGAGGGGAGTGTGGAGCGGACAAGGGAGTCGCGGAGGGAGTGGTCCCTCCGGAAGGCAGATAAGGGTGGGGAGGGAAAGATGTCTTTGGTGGTGGGGTCTGATTGCAGCTGGCGGAAGTGTCGGAGGATGAAGCGTTGGATCCGGAGGTTGGTGGGGCATCCTCGTGTTGACAGGCTGTGTCTATTAGGTTAACACAAGGATCAGTCCTTCGGCACCAATTGTTCACAATATGTATTAATGATTTGGAGCTGGGGAGCAAAAGTAATATTCCCAAATTTGCAGATAAATAGGAATGTCTGTTGTGAAGAAGATGTGAAGTGGCTTCAGGAGCATATGGACAGGCTTAGTGAATGGGCAAACATGTGGCAGATGAAACATAATGTGAAAAAATGTATTTTTATCCACTTTGGTAGGAGAGCCTGATGTGCGGAGCAGCCACTGAAGGTCCATGCCTGGCAATCAGTGTGCCAACATCGTTCACAGCATTAACTGCTGATTCCAGAAACCACTGTCATGTGGACCTCAGAGACTGGTACAGAAAAAAAATTGAATATAGTTGTCGATAAACCACTCGAGACTAACATATAGGTGAAGCAAGCTATTAAGAAGATCAATGGATTGTTAGCCTTTACTGCCAGAGGATTTGGCGACATGAGTAGTGAAATCTTGCTTCCATTCTGCGGGATCTTGGTTAGACGACACCTGGAGTACTGTGTACAGTTTTGGACTCTTTATCTCAAGAAAGATAATATTGTGAGAGATGGATCGCAGGACTGACCTTTTAAGAGAGTTTGAACAAACTTGAGTCTGCGTTCTCTAGAGTTTCAAAGAATGAGAGGAGATGTCATTGCAACTAACAAATATTTAAACCAACAAACAAGGTAGATGCAGTGAGATGTTTCCCCTTGTTGGGAAGTCTAGAACCAGGGGCAATAATTCAGAACTAAAGGGAGATGTCACTTAAGTCTAAGGTAAGGGGAAATGTTTTACTCAAAGCATTGTGAACCTTTGGAATTCTCTACGGGGGCAATGGAAGCTCAGTCTTTAATAGAATCCCCACAGTGTGGAGACAGGCCCTTCGGCCCAACAATTCCACGCTGAACCTTGGAGCATCCCACCCAAACCTACCCCCCTAATCTACACATCCCTGAACACTATAGGCAATTTAGCACGGCCAATCCACCTAACTTGCACATCTTTGGACTGTGGGAGGAAACCCACGCAGACACAGGGAGAATGTGCAAAGTCCACACAGACAGTTGCCCGAGGCTGGAATCAAACCTGGGTTCCTGGCGCTGTGATGCAGCAGTGCTAACCACTGAACCACAGTGCCACTGTCTCTGAGAATGTTTAGTGTAGGGAATGATAGATTTCTGATTACTGATGATGTCCAGGATTAAGGGGATGGGGTGGATAAAAGGCGTGCAAGTGTTTGATCAGTGGTGATTGAACTGCCCCCTTATTCAATACAATGAGCTGAATGGTCTACTCCTATTCATGTATTCACCTTCAAAAAGGGAGGGAGACAGAAAGCAGGAAACAACCGGCCTGTTAAGCTATCATATGAATAATGTTAAAACCTTTTACAGGTGTTATAGCTGAGCATTTAGAAAAGATCAAGGTAATCAAGCAGAATCAATATGGATTTGTGAAAAGAACCTTTTGAACAATTTATTGGAGTTCTTTCAGGAAGTAATTTGCCATTAGTGACAGACACAGGTAGATGTTCTGTGCCTAGATTTCCACAAGGCATTTGATAACACACAACATCAAAGATAACTGCGAGAAATAAAAGTTCATTTATCGCTATGGTATAGTAAGTGACATATTAGCAGGGTTAGAAGATTAGCTAGCTCACTAGAAACAAAGTGTAGGCATTAATGGGTCACTTCCTGATTGGCAAGATTTAACAAGTGGCATGCGAGAGGAATTAGCGCCAAAGCCTTTTTTTTGATAGTTTCTATTAACAATTTGAATGGAGGTCTGGTTGCTAAATTTGCTGACACAAAGGTAGCTAGAAAAGTAAGTTGCGAAGAGGACATAAGCTACGAAAGGGATATAGGAGGCTACATGACTGGGAAAATATCTGGCATGTGGAATATAATGTGAGAAAATGTGGAATAATCCATTTGGCAGGAAGAGTAAAAACTTATAAATCTAAATAGTGAGAGATTACAGTGTTCTGAGATGCAAAGAGACCTGGGTATCCTTGAACATGGAAGTTAGTATGCAGGTGCAGGAAGTCGTTAGGAAAGCTAATAGAATGCTATCATTTATTGTGAAGGAAATTGAATACAAGTGTGGGTGGTTATTCTTCACTAATACAGGGCACCAATAAGATTTTATCTAGGGTATTATGCATAGTATTGGTCTCCTTATTTAAGCAAGTATGTAAATGTGTTGGAAGCTGTTCCAATATCTAGTCCAATATCTGGAATGAGCATGTTGTCTTGTGAGGAAACGTTGGACAAACTCAGTTTGTATCTCCTGGAGTTTCAAAGAGTAAGACTCAATTTCATTGAAACAGAAGATCCTGTGGGGTCTTGACAGGGTGCATACAGAGACGATTCTATTTCATGTGGAAAAACACCGAAACTATGACATTTAGTTCTATATAAGAGGTCACTAAGGTTGAGATAGAGATTAACAGAATTTTTTTTGTACAGAGGGTCGTGAGTTATTGGAGCTCTGTTCCTCAAAAGGAGTGGAAGCAGAGTCTTCAATTGTTTTAAGGGAGAAGTAGATAGATTCTTGATAAGCAAGGGGATGCAAGGTGATTATAGGTAGGCAGGACTATGAATCAATGATGTCAGCAATAATCTTACTGAATGGCATTGAAGGCTTAAAGGGCCATGTGGCCTATTTGTATGTTCATCTGACAAAGTTCAATGATGCCAGCGCTTGTGGTATGCAGGCAGAGGAGTGCTTTATTTGAGGAGTGGCAGATAGCACTGAACAGAGTGCAGCCTGTGGCAAACATCCTGACTGAGCTGCCTTCTTGAATGGTTTCTGTCCATGTGAAGTGCATGCACGTTAAGTGCATGCACCCACAGTGCTTTTAGGGAGGGAATTCCAGCAGCATTGAAAGAATGGTAGTATGGTTCCAAGTCAAGATGATGTGTGGCTTTGAGGAGGGTCTTGTAGACAGTGGTTTTCCCATGTATCTGCTGCACTTGTCCTTCTGAGTGGTGGAGGTCATGGGTTTGGAAGATTCAGCCTTGGTGACTTGGTGCATAACAGCTTGTAGAGGGTATACACTCGGCAGTGGAGGAAGTCAATGAGGAATGTTGTGGATGTGACACAAATCAAATGGAATGCTTTGTCCTGGATGGTATTGAGTTTTTTGAGTGTGATTGGAGCTGCACCTACCTGGATAAGTGTGGATTGTTCCATCATACTTCTGACTTGGGCTTGAAGAAAGTATTGGAGAGACAAGGGGTAAATGCATCATCACAGACTTTCAAGGTCTGGCCTAGTCTTGAAGCCATATAGTCAGTTAACATAGATGGCTGCACGGTTGGTTTGAAATGCAGGTGATGCCAACAACATGGGTTTAATTCTGGGCTGACATTACTCTGGAGGCATTCCCTTTGAAACCTCACTCCTCGCCTGAGGTGACCCTCAGGTTAACCACCAGTTGTCTCCCTAATGAGACAGCAGCCCTATGGTGTGGTAAAACTATGGTGACTTTATCTTTTTGAGTATTTATACTCAAAACTGTTCCAGTTCATTTTCTGGTTAATTTCAACCCCGAGTCTTGATAGTGGGGAATTCAGTAATGGTAATATCTTTGAATGTCAAGGAGTGATAGTTGGATTCTCGCCTTTTGGAGATTGTCGCGGTCTCTCACTCATGTGGCATGCATTATGGACAGCGATCAGTCAGCATGTATTTGTCCTGCTTTCAGTAAACGAGACATAACTGGGAAATTCCTTGTATAAGATGCACTGGAATAACTTAAACAGGGTGCCAATTTTGGAGTACAAATCTTCAGCACTATCACTGGGAAATTTGTCAGGGCCTATATCCCTTTGATGTAGCCAGTTTCTTGATAGCAGATGGTGTAAATCAAATTGGTTGAAAACTGACCTCTGTGATTGCAGGGTCCTCGGGAGAGGGCACAATGAACCAATTGCTTGAAACTTCTGGCTGAAAGTGGTTATAGAGGCTATGTCTTTGTTTTTTTATGCTCATGGTGGACTCAGCATCATTGGAAAGGGGCATTTATGAGACCTGCTCCTTCTATAATTGTGAATTGTCCACCACCATTCAATACTGAACATGGCAGGATGGCAGGGCTTTGATCTGATCTGATCTGTTGGTTGCAGGGTCACGCAATTCTGCCTATGATATTTGAAATATTTCCGAAAGTTGTACTTTAGTCATATTTTTGTGGTATTACTGACACCTCTGACTTTATTATTGCCTAAGTGTGATTGTAATGCCTGATTTTATTGCTTTTAAATGTAACACTAACAGGTGCTACTCAGCCCTCCCAACATCACCTCTGCCTCCCAAGTTTTTCCCAATGGATTCATATCAAATGCAGTTTACCCTAACTAACCTTGACCAAGGCCATAGGAGGTCTATTTGTACTTACTAAATATGCTGCTATTTCCTAAAACCAAGATATCCTTAGGTATCATGCTGTGTAACTCTGACCCTTTCTGAGTCGGTTTGGAACCATTAAACCATGGCAAAACCCATTGGCCCAATTTATGCACTATCACTTCTTTCAGAAAATTGCCTATAGTGTTTGTCTTTTGCCTTGTTGCAAAGGTGTCTTATTAAAGAAGTAGATAATTTGGTTTCAACTCATACTGACTTCAGTCTGAACGGAATATAACTGAAGGCATCAGCTTTAATGAATTAGAGAATTCTCCATCGAATTGAGAGTCAAATAAAGTTTCCATAGAATTGGTTTGTATTGCTTTTTTTAATGTGATTTTTAGTTTTTCTTTTGACTGATTCTGCAGCTAAGTTATTCCTCGCAGCACAGGGATTGGGATCAGGTCATTAATTGGGCATTTAAAGGTGTCAATTGGCAAGAACAGGAAGATCAGCCTTGGGCTTTCCTGCCTAGAACTTAATACTCAGAAATGAGGGAATGTAACAGGGTTCAGTTAAGACATCACCCTGCCAATGCCCTTTCCACCACCAAGCTTGCAATCAGCAAGAACACAAATTCTTGCCCCTATTCTTTGACTTATAGAAGAGGTTGTACTTAGAAGATGCATTTTTATAAAGTCCTAACTCCTCACTCAATGGGAATAGCCTTTTCAAGTCTCTTCTTTGCTATTTGATCTGTTCGCTTCTAGTACAATTTCTTGGTATTGTTAAATTGTGCGTGTGTGTGTTTTGAACAAATTAGTGCCCCTTTGATTCTGACAAGTTGGATTAGTGCCAGAGCTTTGCAAATCCAGATTCAAAATTGTTGGTGTAAAAGAGATCTTGTTTTCTGAGCTTGTTACAGGAAAATACTTCTTATTTTTAATGCTTTTACATGCTTTTGTTTTAAAATGGATATGGCTTGGTGTTTGTGTTAAGTGCTGTAAACGGTAGGATTTTTCTTCACTTAGTGGTATTCAAAGACATTGTTGACAACTGAAATTCAATGTAACAGTTTTTTGCATTGCAGCAGCATAGTTGAGAACAAGGAATTTTAAGCATTCTTCTCCACCTATAATGGCTGATACCAAGTCTGCCTCTGATCAATGGTGTTACTGCACATAATACAGAAGGAAGGAAAACTCAAAGGCACTAGTGCAGAGGCATAGATCCTTCTCTTCATTGCACAAGTTGAAGTAGAAATTTGGATGGATACAGTTCTTTTTATCAGTTATCAATTTAAATGATAATTGAGAGCAACAACTCATACACACCAGAGTTTGGAGTTAACCCTTCACTCAACTGTTTTTTAATTAAAAATTCAGTATCTTACAGTGAACCTACATAAATATAGATTGAGTTAATTTTAGAGGATGCAACAGAAATGTGTAATTCCACAGTAATCCAGGGATTAACATTATAAGCAATAAGCACTTCACAATTATATCACCAGGCTCTATATATGAATAAGCATGGGGCTGGATGAACACAGCAGGTCAAGCAGCATCATAGGAGCAGGAAAACTTGACGTTTCGGGCCTAAACCCTTCATCAGAAAATGATTTTCTGATGAAGGG